>OZ025240.1:24109535-24709535 GCA_964019155.1 Osedax fenrisi | reverse complement strand
ATATATATATATATATATATATATATATATATATATATATATATATATATATATATATATATATATATGGATATGTTATCTAGTATTGTACTTTAAGGTTCATGCGTATATATTTTGTATCTATCAATCGTTATACAATGCACGCACGACATTTCCTGGAATACTATGCACATTGATGTACACTGTACATTGTACAGTGTACAATGTACATTATACAGTGTACATATTTTTATAATATGTACACTTATAATTATATACTTAAATACTTATTTTTTCCAATTAAAATATTTTAAAATGTGAAACATATATATATATATATAATATAAATATGATATCAAAACTAAATAAATTTATTTAGTTTTATAAAGTGTTAACACTTTATTTATAAAACAAATAATTTAGTTATTCATTTATTAATAATAATTTTTGCAAAAAAAATGGCTTTTATTTTCTAGAAACATTGATCAATATTTATTTATTTTTTAAAAATTGTATATCATTATTATACATAAATACATATTGCTTACTTTTCCAATCGATGGTAAATTTTTATAAAAAAAATTACTATTTACATAATATTTATTAAAGATTTTTTTTGTTGGTTATAAATTTTATGTATTCCAAATATTTTAATTTATAATAAATATTTAAATAGATATGATTATTGAATTTATATATTTAATTTGATTTATAATTTGTTGATGTTGTTTCTAATGAAAAACTATTATATAAATTAAAATAATACGGTATATCTAAGAAATTAATAAAATGTTCTTATAATTGTTTACCGAATAGATCTCAAATTACACGGGTTGAAAATTCTTTTTCAAATAGTTTTATTGTAAAATCTGGATTACCACAAGTATCGGTTTTAGGTCCAATTTATTTGTATTATATATTAATGATCGTCTTAGTATATCTCTTCAAAAATTAATATTGATTTATTTGCCGATGATACACAAATATATTTTTTTACACATCTGAAAGTGAAATATTTCTTTTATAAAATAAATTTATTTAACCTAATTTAAAATTATTTATATTATATTATCACAATGAGCAAACAAATGGCAATTAAATATTTCATTATTAAAATGTGCAGTTGTGACTTTAGGGAAGGTTACTCCATCTACATATTTTATAAATATTTTTCAATTATAAAACGTTACTTTTTATAAATATTTTGGAATACCTTTTATTTAATAAACATATGTTTACAAATATTTTAAATTTTTTTTTCGAATAATTATAGAACTAGAGGTAATTGTAAAAAATGTAATGTAATACATTATTATGATAATAGAATTACAAATGTAATTAATAATTGATAGGTTAATATATAGAATCCATTAAATAATAATCTGTATCTGTTTCATCTTTTAAAAATAAAATTAAAAAAATCTGTTTTGACAAACAACTTTTTTTAACAGAGATTTATAATTTTATATTATGTTTCATTTTTATCTTAACTATTGTATTATCTCTTCGGTTTTTTTTAATTTATTTTTGTTGTTGAAAATATGGGTTTTATATCTATATTTCAAATATACTATAATATAAAATTAATAATTCATTATTATTATAGATTGTAAAGTGGGAAGTATTACTTTATTTTTGTTTGTTCTGAATTATATTTTTGTTTTATATATATTTGATATTTGATATATATATATATATATATATATATTTCAAATGTATTATATTATAATATATTAAAATATAATATTAATAATTTACTATTATTTCAGATTATAGTGATAAGTAATTATATTGTTTGTTACGTAATATTATTGGTTTGTTTTATTACTAACATGTTATTTTTGTATATTGGTATATTGGTTTATTTTATTTGTAACGTGTTATGTTTGTATATATATGTTTCAAATTTATAATAATTTAAAATATAAAATTAATAATAAACTATTATTACAGATTTTGATGAGTATTACATTATTTTTTAGTTTAATTCTAGTATTTATTTATTTGATTTTTATCATTTAATGGTTATAATATATTTAAAATTTAGCCATTAAATATTGAACTATATATAGTTGTATATATATGAATAAATGTTGATTTATACACAAAAATAATGTTAGACGTTCTCTATTGTGTAAACAAAATATAAAATACACAAAATACACACACAAAATATAAATCATTTGATAATAATAAAATTAATTTTTACGAATTAATAACAATAAATTAGATTTAAAATACGAATACTTGACATTAGTTCTTAATCCTACAGGTAGCGCATTCCATAGGTCACATATATATATATATATATATATATATATAAATAATTATGTATTACTATTACAAGGTACACAGATAAGAAGAATTCTATAAAGTTAAGGTAGAAATTGAATATTTCGATACCATTTACAAAATAATATATTTGTCTATTTTCGATTATTTTTACGCTATCTTTTATTTCTATTTTTTACATAAATGAGATAAATAAATAAACAAAACGATAAAATGGAACAATATATCCAACATCCCAAATATTGCTTTATTATTATTTTATTTACTTTCGGTGTGTGTAAATCACAACTTATTTATATTTGCTAACTATTATTTATATATTTCTGTTATTATTATTTATTGTTATCCATCGTTTTGATTCTAATCAATAAACTATTATCTATTTATCTATCTATATAAAATAGTAATAATGTACTATTACAATAAGTGAAGATGTTACATTGGAGATATGTAGACCTTGGTGTACGTAATAAAGGAAGTATGTGTGAATGAATTTATCTAATAAAGGCACAGATGGAGTTCCATAAGTATACAACAATATAACTGAAAGATCGTTTATGATATTTCAGGTATGAAACATCAGGGAAAATTAGGGAAATGTCTGCATTAGATAATAAGGAAGTTAGTGGGCATCTTAGTGTTAGTAGGGAAGTCAAATAAGGAGGAAAAGTATAATATATATATATTGCAGTATGATCGAGTTATAGAAGGTGTAGAATGGAGAGATTTTTGGAGGAATCCAGTTGGATATGAGTTGACTAGGAGTTGGTGTCAGTCGGTGGAATAATCAAATATATTATTAGATAAAAAGATGCGTATAGATGCACGAATTATACGATTTAAAGGAGATCATAACGTATTAGGGATATGATATGGAGTAGGAGGCAGTAGTCGATATGAGAGTGCGCTTATGAGGATAGTGGTAAAATGGCGAGTTAGGTCCTTTATATTGCGACGAATTTTGAAGAAGTGATAGATAGCTGATTTATATATATTAGCTATATAGGAATTGAGGAATATTTTAGCATCCAAATTAACACCGGTTCCACGTAGACCAATCATTTCTAATCTTGAGATAATAATGGAATGGATCAAAGAATCGAAAGCACGTGATCGGTAATACAAGTTGGCAGGAGATAGATGGAGATACTGTATGTATTGTTTAGTATTAGTTGTAGCATAGTATCGGTAGAATGACCTCGTCCGAATGCACTCGAAATATATCATATAATTTATTATCAGAAATAAATCTATTCAATTGTATAGCAACAAATCATTCAAGAATTTTACTGAAAAATGGAATTTATAAAACGGGGTATAGTCGGTAATTATATTGAGATCAATTAAAGGTTTATTGAGTATTGGGGTAATTATAGCATGCTTAAAGGAAGTCGGACAATTACCATTATATTAAGTACATATTTATAATATCAAGAATGTAGGGAGATATAGTATAGTTTAATTTTTAAAAGTGACTATATTATATAATGTGAAGAGGAATACTTAAAGATAATATCAGATATTGTAAAAATAGAAGGAATATAAAATTCTGAAAAGTTGTATGGGATTGGTTTACTAATACAGGTGCACGGAAAAGAGGTAATTTGTAGGAGAGATGAAAGAGAAGATCGTGTACGACATACATGTACATGTACATGTACATTGTACGTAGAATTTTATCAGTAAAATGATTAGCTAACAAAGCATAATTCATTGTTGTCAATATTAGGTATATGAGGTATATGTATAGGCATATGAGTGAGATAATCTTACGAGCAAGGGCGAAAGATGCACGGGGATTGTATGTAAGGTTATTTATTCTACTAATATAACAAAAACCAGACTTGGCTTTAGATTTCAGCTTTATATGATGATCTTATTAGTTTTGTGACGTCTACTATTTTTTTGACAATTGTGATACCTATATATTGATTCAGATCTAGCGATGTTGTTAGTATGTAATCGAAATAGATTATAGAGAGAAATGACGTAAGTGTACTGCAGTATCACATGTGATATACAATAATTGAGTACCAACATCCGATGATCAAACTTTTGATGGCGTATTTCGATAGGAAATCATGAATGCATTTAGGTTTCCTTAGGTATGCCATATGCTGTAAGTTTCCTTAAATTTTTCTCTATGTAAGCTGTAGAAGGCATTTGATAAGTCGATAAAGATGAGTGTGGAAAGTAACCTTTTAGCATTTACACATTCAATAATTCTCCTTATTGTAAGTATGTATCCCGAAGTTGACCTATTATTTCTGTCTGTAGTTTCCTTTTCTTTTAGATTTATAAATTTATCTGTAACTTAAGTTACAACTTTCTATCTAATTGTAATATAATTTTTCAGGCATATCCAGTTATATTATATAGACTTGCACAACTTTTTATTTGACTTTACTGTCTATAGACTTGTTGTGGCAGTGCGGTGGTATGATACTACGCTAACAACATATTCTCTGAAGTGGTTAGCGTTTTTTTTTCCTATTTTCTTTATTTCTTATATATTATAGTCTAATGGAACGTTACTTCATCTTGACAATTTATGTATCCATAGTTGACCGTTTCTTTATTGATATCTTTTATTTATACATATTAGGTTATTTACTTAAATATATCTTTTAGCATTATCCTGTTTTTATTTGTTTGTTTATGTAAGGCGAATTAGAATAAATCTTGGCGACCGAGGTATTCATTGAACTCGTCTGCGCTTATATATAAGTATATATGTATACATATATGTATAATGCATTTCAGTATTCGCCATATAAAAGCAGATAGATTTTCGTAACAAGTTTCAGTTTCAGCGATATCATTTATATTTGTTAGACTGTAACCTGCAGTAATAGTTTTTTTGGGTTCCCATTGAAATTTTCGATCATGATTCTTTTACATGTCATTTCGATGCTGGCTATATCCTACACTATAGTGCACTGACTGCATTTGAGTTTAATAATATCACAATTCCGCCAGTAGTTGCATCGATACTATTGTTCTAGGCTGAACATGTAATCAGTCTCAAATCTCAAATTGTATGCCCTTTTGTGTCTATATCATCGTGTATGAAACGGTATTCTTGTAGGTTGATTATTACATGATGTGTGTTTTCGGCTGAGGCTCTCAGTTCTGTTAATTAACCTAATTTTGTGAGTGTTTGTACGTTTAAAGTTGCGACTATTATTGTTGTCCTACCTTTCAATACTCTTGTTTGTTCATGACCCTATTGCTATTTGTTCGACTGCAACTTGTGTCAGTATTGTATACCTGTAGGACGCGCTCCTCATACCGAGAGACGATCGATGCGGGTTGAGTTTGTGTAGTTTTGATTGCTTTAGATGGCTAGTAAGTATGCCTATAAGTAGGTATGCCTATAAGTATGCGCGGTCGCCACTATATACGCACATACTATAGCATTCATATTATAACATTACTGATATATTTTATATATTAATGCCTCGCCGAAATGGTAATCTCTATGAAATAAATATCGCCTTACCACGCGACACACCCTCTTTTGGTTATGTTGATGTGACTATATATTGATGGTTATATAGTTTATATATCTTGACAAAGGATATTCAGGATATTTTTCCGGCATTGATTATTGCAGCTAATCCCTCTAACTTGTGGTTATTTCCCTATCCACAACCTGTGGAGACGGTAAATGGGAGTTTTCATAACCACACCACTATTTATATATACTTTATTATGGTGTGTCATCTTAACATAATGACAACACTATACAAATATAAATTATATTATATATTATAGTATAACTTCTTATTGTAATACGTTTATTAATCTTAAGTGGCTACCCCATTAATCTAATATTATAATTGATTTATTCTATGATTATATATTGTATACTATGCTATTTTTATAGTAATATATCAGTTTTATATCTGTTGAAGAGTAGTTTTACAGTTAATTAAAGTTTACTTTTATTTTAAGTTTGTATATTTTAAGTGATTAAAAACTAAATTATTTTAAAAATTAGAATAATGTAAACAAAACAAAACATAATAAAATTTACTAGAAATTAATATAAAAATCTTAATAATTTTGTGATTTTCAATAATTAATAGTGATGATTATTGTATACAATATAATATGTATTTTATATTTCACGAATCATTATTTATGTGAAAAGATAAAGTTAACAAATGTAATTATCGGCACGTAAGTATTTGTTATTGCATAATTATCGTAATAGTTAAATATATTCAATTAAAGCATTGTATATATTAAATATATATATATATATATATAATTAATATATAAAAAAAAGTAATATTATATTCTAAATATATATATGTGTGTATTAATATACAACTGATGTTAAACATCGAGAACAGGGATCTATCTCGGGGTAAATTCGAGAAAATTAGGACATTTTTGGAAATTACATTCGAGAGATATACAAATGTTGTGAATTTATCGAAGAAAATGCGCGCCTACTGTATTGCTCTATAATATATAATATATAACATATAACATATAACATATAACTATATAATATATAATTGCCAGCGTGGCTTAGTTGGATAATGCGTCAGACACATAAGCAGTAGAAAGCGAGTTCGAGCCCAGCCCGGACCATTAAAATAGGTCTTAAAATATTATTTGAAGTGATCTTACATAATTGTGTATAAATAAATGATCGGCTCTCGTTAAAACAGACATTAGAGCCGTTATATGGTTATAAGTGTAAACTTCATCTTAGTTCCTGGATGGGATGAAATGACTCCACAAAAATAAAATAAAAAAAATAACAATAACAAATTATATATATATATAAATATATTTCAAGAAAACTTCTCAATAATACTATAGTGTAAACGTTACGATTGTTGGAAATAAGGACAACGCATTGCGGAAATCCGGGAACAGTTTCGTTGCAATCGTGGGTAACGACTTAAACACTTATCCTTGGTGGTTCGCCGTATTCGACGGTCTCTACTCGGTTGCTACGGTAACAACTACTTATTACGTCGAAAATACTCGACGGGGTGGTTAGTAAAGCGTAAAGTAGACCGAAGTATACTGCGTACATGTTAATCGGGCAATTTGTATTATAGTAACCCATAGTAACGAGCACCTTTAGTCGATTCAATATAAGTCAACTATATAATGACAACGAAAATAGGCATATTGAAAACCAATCAATATAATATTATTTAACAATATAATAGGTAGGTAAATAGGTAAACATGGCTCCTTGTCAATGCCACTCATGTGTATGAAATACAGAATTAACATCACTTATTATTTACATTTAATAATGTTCATCTCATTGATATATATATATCCATATACAATGTATAATTATTTTTAACTTCAGTATAGTATACTAAAAATATTGTATATTATTTAACATATATGATCACACACATACACATATATATATATATATATATATATATATATATTATCAGATTTATGTAATTCCAGGGTAATTATCGAAGCAGTATTGCTTATCGAGACAATTAATTCTTATATATAGTTATTATTAAGTATATTAAATATATTAAGTATATTTTAATAATTTTACTAACTTTTAGTATTATTTTTTACCATTTAGTATTATTTTAAATATTATTATTTATATATTCTATAGAATATATTTTTGTGAAATTATAATAAATATATATTTGTAATAGGTATAATAATACCTACCTATTGGAATATGCTAGATAAACAATTGACAGATTTAAATGGTATTGTGTTTAAAATATAATTTAATTTCTTTATATAATTATATGTCCTATATAATATGATTTTTTAAATATCACGATATTATGCATATATTATAAATATGTATAATACAACAATAGAATAAATTAAAAAATTATTTATCTACAAATTATTATACGGGTTATAATATATATTATAATATATATTATGCGATATATATAACATGTATATATATATATATATATATATATATTCATATACATACAGGTTATATAGTAATATTGTTTATTCGTCATTTTTAATACCGTATTATTGATTTTTCTAGACAATTTATGATTTACATATATTTACTTATAGGTAAATATTATAAATGTATATATTTTAAATATAATATAATATTAATAATATTTATTGGGTAATAATAATATAATTAAAATATTTTAATTGATAATTATTGGTAAATATATGTAAATCATAAATTGTCTAGAAAAATCAATAATACGGTATTAAAAATGATGAATAAACAATATTACTATATAACCTGTATGTATATGAATATATATATATATATATATATATATATATATATATATATATATATATATATATATACAGGTTATATATATCGCATAATATATTATAACCGTATAATAATTTTTAGATAAATAATTTTTTAATTATTCTATTGTTGTATATACATATTTATAATATATGCATAATATCGTGATATTTAAAAAATCATATTATATAGGACATATAATTATATAAAGAAATTAAATTATATTTTAAACACAATACCATTTAAATCTGTCAATTGTTTATCTAGCATATTCCAATAGGTAAAATAGATGCTCAACAATTATTTGTACGAATAATAATAGGAAATATTGATAGATTTTCTAAAAGAAGTACATTTAAAAGCTTTTACTATATAACAGAATACGGTATATTATGTTCATCTGAAGTAAATGTGGATAAGTTCGTACATATACACATAATATATATATATATATATATATATATATATATATATATATATATATATATATATATGTATATATAAATAATACGTTAAGTGGAAAAAAAAATAACAAAAAATAAAATATTTGTACCTGCATTACATTCCTATAGGTGTATACATCTATATATGTGACTTGAAAGCGTGTACTTATCATAATGTATATTAAGGAAATAATATATTGTATACAAAGTATTTTATAATATGGATAATTATCAGTGTACAAACAAATAAATTAATTAAAATTTAGAAGAAAATATACATATCGGATATTCTTTTCTTGTTATTATTTTTCTGTTATATTTTTCCATTATTTTTTTATATTTTTTTTCCGTTTATTTTTTTTTGTTATTTTTTTCAGATTTTGTTTGTATTGTTATTTTTTTTCCTGTTATTTTTTTCCTGTTATTTTTTTTCCATGAGTCATATAATACATATTCTCCTTCCTCTATCCGCTCTATTAAATGCATCCAACGATTCATAAATATTACTTCTTCTTTTCTCAAACCATACAAATGAGTATTTCTGTATTCATTATTGTTGTCTTGTTTTATATTCAAACTATTATTATTATTTTATTTTATTGGAAAATATTGTAGCGTAAATATATTATCAAGGTATTTGGTGTTATTGTATTATTGTTTTCTACCACAACTCTTATAGGGGGACATCAACTCCGTTTTTAATTCTATGTGCGTATACGTATTATATTTAAATGTATACATTATGTTTTTTTCGTGCATGGAATTTGTCAAATGCATGCGTATTACTATTTTTACGCAGTTCGTGGAAATTAGGAAATGTTCTAGTTATAATAATAATAATATCAGATTCAGTTGATGACTGAGATCAAAAACCCAGGTACGGTATAGAAGTTCAATAGAGATTAAATGAGATAATTAATACAAAATGAATAAATATAAATAAATATTTTACAATTCTATATTGTTCATTCGTGTTCTGTCTTATAAAAAAAATCAATACAATACAATTAAATATATATCATTAATATCTCAATACCAAGAATCAGCATGTATATAACAATAAAATAATAATAAAATATAATAAAAATATATAATAAAAAATTTAAAAATGTAAAAAGATACTAAAATAATAAATAAGTTAAACTATAAAAAATCAAAGAAAACTAAAGACCAAAGTAAGGCTACAGAGATAAAAAATATGTATACAATACGAACAATTTAAAAGAGCTAGAAGAAAAGGTGACCATGTAAATAACATAACAAACACTACAGATAAGGTGTAAGTGATTAAATATAATTATTTAAAAGCATGTTTTTAATATGTATTGTAAAAGTATTCAAATTCATCAAATATAATATGGTTGTATTTAAAGAATTCCATAAACATGCGCCTTTGTAACGAATACTACATTTCTCATGATCAAATCTTATTTTTGGTATTAAGAATGTTCTATTTAGCCGAAAAGTATATAAGGAACAATTATAGGTAAATAACTTACAAATTGAACTATGCAAATAATGCTTGTTATATATTCTAAACATATATTTATAAATGGATATATTTATTATATGTTTAAATTTAAGAATGTTATGTCTTAAAAAATGTAATCAATATTAGTTTTGTTATCAAGTTTATATATTGTTCTCATACATTTATTTTGTAAAATTTGAATGCATTTTATATTGCTATGGTAAGTACTTCCCCATATAATAGAACAATAATTAATATGACTATGAAAAAAGAAAAATATAGCATAACTAAAGTATTAATATTAAATTTATATTTATATCTATGTATATCTATTTAAACTAAGTCCATAGTAAAGTTTATTTTTATTATTATTTATTTGCATTTTCCAATTACGATTTTCGTCAATTAAAATGCCTAGGAATTTAAAATTAGTTGATTGTTTTATGGCTATATTATGTATATGCATGACAATAATTTCACTCAGCTAATGGTAACTTTACATTTAGATAGGTGGAATTATAGTATATGAAATCGTATTATTCGAGATGAATTATGGGTTTTGAATATAAATATAAATGCTAAAATGCTTATTAAATAATATTAATTAGTATAATATTAATTAGTATAATATTAATAGTATAATATTAATTAATATAGTAATTAGTAACCTAATTAGTAATTAATTTATTAATTTTTTTAATTTTATTAATTAATAATATAAGTTAAGTATCTAAATAATAATATTTTTAATTTAGTTACATTAGTGGTATTAATATTATAACATACATGATTTTTATGAATGTCAAAATAGTTCATACGCTGTGCGCTGATTGGTGTCCGACGGACATTGTCCGTATTAAGACATCTGGAATCTAGAGTGTCCGTATTAGGGATTTATATGACCTCTAGATATATGCTTATAACTTAATTAATATTTTATAGAAAATATTGTAATTATGTATATAACGTTTAGAATGCTTTATTTTTTTAAATATAGTGTTATATTTTATATCGATACATTTTTATTTTCTTGAGAAGGTTTTAAATTCACATTTTTTTTCATAAATTTAAAAACGTAATATAAAATTAGTTTATTGGATATATCAGCATTATTTTAAGATATTAAAAAATAAAAAAATACTTATTTAGACTATTTATATAATTATGAATATTGTATTCAGTACATTTTGTTTTGTAGGATTTATGGTTTATGAGATACCTACTGAGATTATACGATTTCGGTTACTTTCCCCTATTGGGGATATATATAGGGTAGTATATATATAGGGTAGTATATATATATATACTTGATTTACTATCGATTTACCATCGATAATATTTTATTATTTAATCTTTCTAAAGAACATACATTTAGATTAAATCAGTACAATAGTGATCATTTTTACCTTTTCTTTAATATGTTATCAATTTCAAATAGTATAACTAAAATTAATAATACAACAAAAATAACTTGTATACTGCTATAGCATATAGCAGTATACTACATCTTTTTATTAAAAAAATTAATTTTTATCTTCATTAAATTTTGGTTTTAAAAGTGGCAAGTCTATATAATTACAATTATTAGTATGCTTGAAAACATGTACATCATCTATAAATTATAAAAAAAGTATAGATATTATGGGTTCACTCTCATTTATTATGAGGAACCAATCTGATATTATTATTATAATTATTTACTTGGAAATTATATAATTCATACTAGGACGAGTAGCTATTATATAGTAGATATAACATATGTTAATAATTTATTATTTATAATATCTCTTATTTTACGTTTTGTGATCGTTTTGCGTTTTTATTTTATATTATTTATTTATGTGTTAATTATTAAAAAATGATATAAATATAATTCTTAGTAAAATTAATTTAATAATAATAATAATAATAATAATAATAATAATAATAATAATAATAATAATAATAATAATAATAATAATAATAATAATAATAATAATAATAATAATAATAATAATAATAATAATAATAATAATAATAATAATAATAATAATAATAATAATAATAATAATAATATTTATTATGTAGATAAAATTATACTTTAATAATGATTAATTTGATATTATATTTTAAATTTAATAATAAATATACATTTGTAGATACTCTAACATACACAATTGTACAAATAAAGTTGGAAATTCTGTGTTTATTACGTCTAAATCATCAAATGATGATTATAGACCTTCTTTGAAAATTTATTATATTGAAATAAATGGCTTTAAATATTTTAAAAATAACGGTAATATATTTTATTTATAAATATATATATATAGGCATTAATATATCGATATATATACATTAATAAATATATAACTATATAGTTATTTCGCATATATTAGTTTATAAAAGTATATACACTATATATAAAATTCACTTATTTAATCATACAATATTACTATTTTTATAAATTATATTATGTTATCGTTTTGTTTATTTATTTATCTATTTATTGTTTTCGTTACATATTGTTAATTGCACCTACTAGGGGTGGACACATGTGTATTAGGTGCACCTATGATAAGTGCTAATAAACCTTATCATCATCATATAATTATATATATAAATAAAGAAATATACTTATGTATTATAATTTATAATACAAGATATATTATATGTATCTCTTATTTATACAATAAGGTTCCTCTCTCTCTTAACACTATATTACTTCTTGTCTCTCATATCTTCTCACAATTTCTATATACTAAAAAATACTAAATACGTTTCATCATGTTCAAAATAATTTATAAACAAATTAATAAATTCAATGATATATAATTAATAACTATTTGATAAATAAAATTCTAATATTGAAAAGTGTTAATTATTATAGTATTAGTATTATATATATATATATATATATATATATATATATATATATATATATATAAATATATATATATATATATATTAGTTATTCAATTAATATAAAGTATTACATACAAATATATTTTGATGATTTTTAATTTGATGATTTTAATTTTCAATCAAATAATTTAGTAATTCTTTTTAATAGATGTACACATTTGTTGTTGATTGACAATAACTTAAAAATGACTTGAAAGTAATACAAATTATGAATTATATATATATATATATTATACCAATAATAATTATTGAAATAAACGTTGTTTGATTATTTGTGTTATATTGCCTTTTTATTATTAAATAGACGTAGGGAACAATTTAAAACGTAATACAATAACATATTTACTATGATAAAATCTGGACATTAAACAATATCAATGATATAAATAATTATGACCGATCTCACTGGATATCCAAGTTATGACAATTCTGCTGTAAAAATAGTGTGAACGTTCATTAGTTAACTATACTTCTTTTCTCAACTAAAAGATTAAACTTAAATATATATATATATATATATATATATATATATATATAACTCAGAAGATGTAGCGAACTACTGGGTAGAAAAAAAGCAAGGCTTATCTAGTTCTACCCTGTTAATTATTCGAGAATGGAAAATAATTATACAAATATATATGATAAAAAATAATAGGCAATTTGATAAATTTTTACAAAACTAAAAAAAAAAAATAACTAAAAGGATGCAATCTTATTTGATAAAATTATATAAATAAAATATATATATATATATATATTATTTATTGTATTGACACTTGTTATATGCCTGGTTCGCCCATATGCTCTATATATGCACATAACAATATATGCACATAACAATCGATTGCTACACGCTATATACCAGTACCGCGATTGTTCACGGAAAACAATGTATTACGGGGAAAGATGGCGCACTACGAGTACAGGGCGCATAACAGAGCACACGGCATCCGTACGCTGAAGAGCACGGTTCTTACGAACGAAATGTTCTTATTGGGCTCCGAAGGTAACGGAGCTATGGAATCTCTGGTTAGGATATCCTATAGTATACCACAATATTAGTATACCTTATTATGAATACGCTTGCTAGAAATAAATAATTCCAATTATTTGTATGTCATTGTGTCTTGTTAATTCTTTTCTTTTGTTTGGGATACGAATTATTCTTACGTTTATTACTGCTATTTATAGTTTCTGCTTGCAGTTAAGTAGTCTGGCACTTTGGTTTTTGTTCTTAAAATTGTCCCTTCCATCCGGATTTAAAGACAATTCATTATAAAGTCGCCCGATTGGGAGCAACACTCCAACTTTAGAGTTTGTGGTGGTGATGTAATCAGGGGCTCTCTAACCATGGAGCTGTTTCGTTGTAATTGCATGATTTGGTTTTCGGTAGCCGTTTACGGGAGTGGTCACGCGACTCCTACTGCTATTTGGTTTACACTTTCACTATCGATTCACTTACATTCACCATTCACTATAACAGAATGAATGTTTACATATATGATATGTGTTATAATAATAGAATTACCTACCCAGCTGATATACCATTTGTTAAGGTTTTATAGATACTATAACTTCCATTTTAGGTTCCTTTAATCGTTATATTATTCCGTTTCTATTATTGAATTGGTGAATTAGTTCAGTTTACTAGATTTCTATTCTTTATATTTATACCATAGGGTATAAATATACCTATATATTTATATAAATCCTAATCGTCTTATAGAAAATAAGGTAGAGGCCCAGGATACACCATAAACCGTTTAATATATTGTAGATATAATGCTAGTTAGAAAATATTTGAATATTTATATATATATATATATATATACAGTGAAAGCCGCTTACTTCGACAGCCACGTACATCGATAATTCGGCTACATCTACATTCCGAGATATTTTTGTTGGATTTACACCTATTTACATGTAAATTAATCCGCGTACATCGACAATCCACTTATATCGATAATTCGGCATTATCGACATATCTATAAGGTAATATTTGGAATTGAATCCACTTATATCGACAAATTTGATTATAAAACAAATTATTTACAAATAATTAATTTTTATGAAAAGTATTCCAATAGTATTCATTGTTATTCCCCTACTACTCAATATCGTCAGTATATCTATAAATAACTTGATTTCCATTATAAGTAATACTAATAATATTATACTATATATAGTTAAATATATTATATTATAGTACCATATGTCACGGTAATACTATAAACTATTATATAATATACAAATACATTGCATGGATCAACTCTCTTTATCGAGTACAAGTCGGTGGTGCATTGCATCACCAGATGTAGGTATATGAGCTCAATTGTAATTAACAATTCTTAGAGTAGATTTTGGTCATAAAATCAATAGTATCAAAGGTATTGGCGTAACTTGCTAACATGTCGCATCACGAATTTTTACGTCATTAGTTTCCATTAGGTTTTTTTATTTGTTCTATGTTATATTTAATAATTATTATACTTTAAAGTAATTTATTATTATACAATATGTCTAAATATCATCATATTATCTATTATACATCATTGTATTTCGAATATGTAAACTAATAGTATACTATAGTATGCATATATACATACATGCAATAATTTAAAAATAATATATAACTATATAGGAACTATATAACTATATAACAAAAACTATCAAAAACATAAATAATAAAATAGACAAATATTCTTATAAATATAAAGATCGTGAATCAAATACGCCGATCCAGGATTGCTGATCAATTATCGCGATCCTACCCATCACTAACTATACTGTATACTATCCTATAGGTTAAGTATAACCTATACTTTATAGTTAAGTATAATATATACTATATAGTATACTATACTATATATTATATACTCTATACTATACTATAATATACTATATACATTTAAGGTATACTTTTTAATATATTATTTGATTGAATTGCGATAGGTAGGTATTTATGTAAATAATTAGTTATTAAAAATTAATAATATTAATATTATTTAATAAACATATAATTAAACCTTTTTTGTTATTATATTATATGCATATATTATATTATTACATACAATTAATTATAAATAAACTAATGCGTTATACATCATTAGGGCTACGCCCCTATCGCTCATATCGACAATACGCCTATATCGACATTTGTGGAGCTTACACAACCATGTCGATGTAAGCGGCTTTCACTGTATATATATATATATATATATATATATATATATATATATATATATATATATAATTATGTAAATAAATATGTAATAATATTAATAATTGGTAACAATACATGTATATATTAATTACAATTATTTCTGAATTCATCTCATACATTATTAGTGATATTCCGTATCTTAATATAAACTTTAATAATCTAGGGGCTATCTTTATCGAATATCAAAGACAAGAAACCATTTAAATTAATTATTGATCTAGGAACACCCATAGAAATCGTGGAGATAGGAATTTGGTTTTATAAAATGTCACAGGTTGATAAAAGTTAGTCGAAATACGAATGTATATATCGTGTCAAATTGAGTATAATATATAATACATATATAAACATTATATATATGTTACAGTATACGTTATATTATATATATATTATATATTATGTGTATTATTCTTATTATTACTATTTTATTTTATGTAGGAATTTTATGTATACCAGTTCCTATCTCTGAATAAACTACATTTACCATTTACAATTTCGAATGCATATTCGAATACAACTTTTTATACATATATACGTTTTATATAATATAGTTATTTTCATACATATTCTATTATTATGATTATTAAAATATATATTGTAGATTTACTTTAGAAATTGTTTATTTATATGTTTATACCTACTATTAATTATATTCCTGCATTAAGTATATACAAATTAAAATTATAAATATCCATATAATATTTACATACATATAATATTTACATATATACTTATATCAGGTGGAGTAGGTGTCTACGCAGATAAAAGATCAGTTAATATAAATCAGATATATAACAGAATTTCTTTAGAGATTTATATGTGCTACATGGCCAAGGTATATTGAAATTATTATTAATGTTAGCATATGTTCATCATATATTTAGTAACACATTATTATATTAATTAATTAATACATCACAGATATTTATTTTTATATATGTTATTTGTTAAATGTTATTATTTAAATAATATGATAATTATTATTAATCATTGAATACAATTATTAAATTATGTAAATTAAAATATTTGAATTTTTTAATTAATATATATATAGGGGATAGTAACCTAGGTTAGCTAATAAGGACTCTTTAACAATAAATAGTCTTAACATTTTATGACTCATTATTTGTATTCAAAAATTACACTATAGTGTAATATATATATATTAATATTATATGATTATAGATATTATTGTGATTTTTAAATTGTATTTAATCTTTTAATTCCATAGATAACGGTGGTGTCCGTATTCGGTACCAATGTCCGAATACGGACACCCTATATACTTACTTTACTTTATTCCCTTGACTCGTGAATCGTAGGGGAAATCAATGATCTGGCTGTTACACAATTCCGTCGCCATTCGTTGAAGTCGTGTGGCTTTACCATTAGGTCGGACTGATTCAACTTACTCCATTCTTTGATGTCATCAATACATTTTCATTTTGGTCTGCCACATTTACGATTACCTTCAACCATACCTTGGAGGATTGTTTTGCTAAGGTTATCATGTCTAATTGTATGACCGTACTATTTTAATTTTCTTCGGCGGATGGACTGTACTATTGGTTCATATGTACCAATTAAACTTATCATCACATATTTGATGTACTCGTTTGTCTTCATTTCTCTATATGTAATTCCAAGAAGTTTTCTATGTGATTTGTTTTCGAAACCTTGTATTTTTTGTGGAAATGGCACTTATAGTCCAAGATTCACACCCATAAGTTAGAATAGACAGTACTATAGAGAGCGATAGAGATAATATTTAAGTTTGAAACGGATATCTTTGATATTCCAGATTGTAGTTAGCCGATGAGATCTGAGCTAATCTTATTTTAATCTCAGAGTCGCTTGAGCCATCTTTTGTAATTGTAGCACCGATATATTTAAACTGTCTACTTCTTCTAGCTTTTCTCCATATAATTGAATGTTGGTAGGTGAAGATTTCTGTTATTACTGTTAATCATTATCTTGCTCTTTTCTGCATTAATTTGCATTCCATACCGACTAGCACTATTTGATATCTTGTTTTAGAGTGTTTGAAGTTCATCGTTTGATCCAGCTATCAAATCTATATCATCGGCGAATCTGAGATTAGATAGATTTCGGCCACCAATTGATATTGTAGATATATGTTCATCTTGAATTCCAGCCATAATCTCTTCAATAAATAAGTTTAAGAGTACATGAGATAGTAGACATCCATGTATCACACCAACAGTTGTATTGAACATCTGAACATGGATACTATTGAACAGCATTGCGCTTGTGGAATTTGTATATAATGATTTAAACATTAAAGTTATATTATAGTCGATGCCATATTTATTGAGAGTTGACCAGAGTCCCTCATGCCAAACTCTATCAAAAGCTTTTTTAAAGTCTATGAAATTGTAATATAAGTCTTTTTGACTTTTAAGTATTTTTCTATTTGATTTCTACAATAGAATATCTGCTCAGTGGTACTTCTTCCTTCCTAAAACCAGCTTGTTCTTCGGAGAGTACTTCTTCAGCTTGCGAGGTTAATCTATTCAATATAATTCTCAATAGAATTTTGCTTGAATGGCATATTAGTCTCAAAGTTCAATAATTCTCACACTTTCTGAGATTGCATTTTTTTGGAATTGGTACTATTTGGACTCTGTACATTGTTTTGGCCATTCTTTTTCGGACAATGATAATTGACATAATTCTGTGAAAACATTAACGAGTGCGTCTCCTCCGTATTTTAGTAACTCAACAGGTATGTTATCAATGCCAGGACATTTACCTTCTTTTAGTTATTGTATAGAATCTTCTACTTCTGATTTTAAAATTGGTAGTTCATCTACATTATCTGTGTTCTGACTGATTATGACGCTATGATCAGGTTTGATAGGATAGTTATAAGTTCCTGGCAGTATTCTGTCCATCGCTTTAAAATAGAGTGTTCTTCAGCTAGCGGCTGTCCGTTCTTATCTTCTATAGAAGATATTATCGAAGTGCTTCTTGCTGGCGTTTTTGTGAGACTTTTTAGAGTTTCATATGCTCTTTTGTTATATCGTCCATATGTCATGTCTTCATTTATTGATTTACATTGCATCTGTATCCACTGATCTTTTGCTGTATTCATGTCTTTGCGTATTTTATTATTGACTTTTCTATATTTGCTAATAAGTTCTATATTATTATTATTTTTAGTTGCTTTAAGAGATCGTCTTTCATCGCACAGATCAAGTATGTCGTTTGTGATCCATGGTTTTTTTTTCTTCTATATTTTCCTATAGTTATTGTCGCTGAGTCAATGATTTTGTCTTCAATTTTCTTATAAGATGTAGTAAGGTCAAATTTATGAATATATAACTCTTTTAGGTGTTTTTCCAATTCGTCTTTGTAATTATATGCAGTCTTTCCATTTGTGAGCTTGTTGACATCGAATCGTATTCGTGTGGTCTTTGGTTTTCTATTCACCTTCAGTTTGAGTTTCATGTTACATAGTACAAGGTCATGATCACTATTGATGCTTGTACCTGGATAAGTTCTTGTGCTGGTGCGAATGATGCTAGACTTGTAACGTTGTGGCGTTAAGATATAATCTATTTGGTTGTGTACTTCACCATTAGGAGAGTGCCATGTGGCACACCTTGACTTTTTATGTGAAATAATGTATTCGCCGCTACCAGTCTGTGTTTTCCAGCAAATTCTAGTAATCTCTGGCCTCTATCATTTCTTATTCCAAATCGCCCAGCGCATTCAGCCCATTCCTCATTTGCATCACTTCCAATGTTTACATTGAAATCACCTTGCACAATTAATATATCTTTTTTATGTGATTCTTGTATAGTATTATCAACAGTTTCATAGAATTGCTCGATTTCTTCATCATTAGATGTAGATGTAGGGGGCGTATATTTGTATTATCGTGATGTTAATTGGACTTGCTTTCAAGCGTATTGAAATTACTCGGCTGGATATGGTAGTATAGTTTAGTACTGCGTTTATCAGTTCCCTTCGTACTATAAATCCGATACCTTCTTGACGTTTTTCTCATCCACTATATTATATTTTGTGACCTTTATTCGTCGTTAGTTCTCCACAGCCATTTAATCTAGTTTCTGAAAGACCTACAATATCCCATTTGTAACCTACTTAGTTCATTAGTTAGCTCTTCAATTTTTCCAGTTCTATTTAGTGTTCTTACATTCCAAGTTCCAATGGAAGTAATTGTTTTTGGTAGTCTTATTGAGTATCCAGTAGTCGATTTATCGTTTCCATCCTGGATATTATCGATGGACAACGCGGTCGTTGTTAATCCGGCATGATTGTATTGTTTTTATTAAACGTCATTGATTTTTTCAGTAGGCTTCTAGATGGCACATATCTCCTCTTCTAGATCTCTCTTGCATCTTAGCCCGATTGCTGAAGCGATTACTAGGGGTGGCACCAGGAGCCGATGCAAGAGAATATGTTAATGTTGTGTGGCACATACTGTCTATCACTCTATTAGATACAGAGTGCAGCACTAGACAGTATGTGTTGATTACACACCATTAACACCTACCCCCCGAATACGAACACCCTATATACCACTAGATAAACTATATATTATTGATGTATCAATCAGATACATCACAATTACATTATTTATAATTAATTTTATGAATAATATATTATGATTTAATTAGTTAATAATTTATTTATTTTTATCATTTTTTAATTAATAATAAAATTTAAGTATCTAAATAATAACAATTTTAGATTTAGCTTTATTGGTAGTATTACTATTATATGGCACGTGATTTTTATGAAAATCAGAATAGTTAATACGCTGCGGGCTGATTTGTTATAGGGTGTCCGACGGACAACCTATCGTCCGTATTAGGGACTTATATGACCTATAGATATATATATATATATATATATATATAGGTCATATATGCTTAGAACATAATGAATATTTGATAACAAATATATAAATTATATATATAATTTTTAGAATGCTTTATTTTTTTTAATAATATAGTGTTATATTTTATATCGATACATTTGTATATTCTTTAGAAGGTTTTAAGTTGAAATTGTTTTCATAAATTTAAAAAGGTAATAAAAAATCAGTTTATTGGATATATCAGCAATATTTTTTCTAATTATAAAATAAAATATACTTATTTAGACTATTTATATAATTATGAATATTTTATTCATTACATTTTTTTTGTAGGAGTTATGGTTTCTGAGATACCGAGAGTGTCCGTATTCGGTTACTTTCCCAATAGGTATATATAATAAAATAATACCTACATCATAACATCACAACAAACATTAATATCATCACACTTCTTCGTCTCATACACCTACACTCGTCATGTCCTACACCTTCACACGTCATGTCCTACACTACACCCGCAGTACAGCGACGAGACGTCCGACTTCTACCAGTACCAATGCAATATCGGCTACGCCTCTAAATACATAGAAGTCACTCACATGCACGCGTTGAAAGTATCCGAGATTACTGCGTACTCTTACAACAAAAAAGGTAACCGTGACTTGGTAGACTTACATGTGTTATTATTATTTTGAGCTGGAATCCTTATATCATATAGGTGGACTTAATCCCTACTGTGGACTTAATTTACGTATAGTACCTTGATATATGCTAATATCCCTATACTAATAGCTATACTACATAGGTCTATGCCTATGCTAATACCACTTAGAATTCGCTATCGTGTTAATATAGGTTTTGTGACGATAATTTTGTATACAAAATTATCCAGCAAACAATAACAGCATATTTATTATACAGCTATTATATAACATATAATAATTATTAAAGCAATTTATAAAGACATTTTAATAAGATTTTCGAACATTCTGATATATAAAAAAATCATCTTTGAATCACCGATTTAAAAGTTTGTAAAACATATTTTTACGGCTTTAATAATCAAGTATTAAAGCCTGATTTAATAATCAATATCTTAAAATATATTTCAATCTGTCAACATTTATTACTGCATTACTATGTATTTAAATTTGCTGTTATTGTTTGCTGGTTATATAAGTTGAATTCCAACTATTATTTTAATAGCTATTTTATTGATAAGGGTGATTTTTAACCGGTGTCCTACTACTTGTATTTCTGAAGCCTAGTCAACTGAACTATATATATATAAATGTGATGGATTCTCCTTCTAAAATACCTTTCTAACTCCATGCCTATATTAGTATAAAGTATTACATGTTTGAATATTAATATATATTTTAATTGTATATTATTGAATATTAATGTAGTTAATGTATTTTCACATATTATACTAACAGGATCCATTTTCTACAACAAATGTGAAACTACTAGATTCTGTAAACGATTCATCCCTGATTCTGTGTGTTCGAATAATACATGTTCATGTGATCAAGATTATTTTATTCAATCTGTTGATAACAAATTCAAATGTTTGTAATTATTTGTTTGAGAGTAAATTTACTTTAATAATCCTAGTAGAATTTAACTTAATTTATAAATATAATTATATCACCATATATATATTTATATTACTAAACATTATTATAAATTAAATATAATAATAATTTCATTATATAAGATATTTATTATAAGTTTATGATACATCGATAATAATGTAAACTATTTAAATGCACTGCATTTTAAATTACACAAATGGTATTTCCTACTAATCTGATATTAATTATTATATTCACATAGTCACAATACTGATACAACTTATTACATTAACTATATGAAGAAATAAGTGATATGTATGCAGGATATCTAATTAGCTAATCTAATAATAGTATATAATATTTATTTCTAATATTATTATAATTATTAATAATTATATAGATAGTTTAATTATTTATTTTGGAGTTTATATTTTTAATATTTTTTAGAAAAGGTTTTAAAACATAAATTCTATATATCAATTAAATTAGCGGTGTATGCTATAGAATAAAGTACATGAGGAGTTATCTATATATCAATACTACATCAATTAAAATGATATCTCTCTATATATACAAATAATTTGTTATAGTTTCTATATTTCAATAAATAATAATATGTGAAATATTTATTAAAAGAACAAAATTGAGTGATGTGTCCCGCTATAATTTTCTTTTTTTTTAAATTAATAACTTATTTTGTATTTGAAAAAGAGATGTATGAAGGATATGCGTTACAGCAGTAGGTGATATGTGATACTAACTCGCTGCATGTAAGAGTCACACATTTATATTATTAATAAACTCTTAAAATACATTAATAGAATTATATATAGGTTATTAGATATTATATAGTATTAACTAACTATTTAATTTAAAATATGTAATTTTTATTCAATACATTTAGGTTATGATTTTTTTTATATAATAAATAAGTGTACTCATAAATTATCATTTATGATACCTAATAACATATAAAATATGATATATATATTAAATATAACTATACTATAGGCAAGAAACAATTTAAATACTTTGATAAAAATAAGAATCTTCTTATAGCTGGTATAGCTGGAACAATGGTTTTAACAGTTGGAAGTTTCATGTTTACTTTAGTATATAAATATAAATATATATATATATATATATATATATATATATATGATATATATGTAAATGTATAAATATAAATTAAAAATGTTAATTGAATTAAAACAAATAATTAAAAATGATATACCTATGAGAAGTCACTTTAGTGAACGTCTTAATGCGATCATATCATTCCTATTCGTTGTATTATAATTATTAGATGACGTAATATGCTGCTGCATAGGCCCAATAATGATGATGTAACGCGAATACTATTACGCTAACGATGAATTCTATTAATAGACTACCGTTCCTCATGGATTGCACGGGAAACCTGACTTTGGGCCTATTCCTGAAGTCTATGAAGAATAAGTGCTGCGGGTATATGGGTTCTCATGTAGATTCCGCAGAACTTGAATTAGATATAGGTTTACTAGTATAGTTAATCATGTATGTGTATATATATATATATAAATATACACATACTTATATTAATAAATTTACAAACTTATATTAATAAGTTACAAACATATGTATATACAACTTATATACTATTTTATACAAATTGACTACTCATTAGATAAAATCTCTGTATATATATATAAGAGTAACTCCTACCAAGTGCATTCATACAATAATGCTGTAATGGTGTAGACACTATGCCTGTGAACATCAAGAAGAAGATCGAGAATGCCAAGCAAGAGTCTCCGGTCTATGAACTCTACTCGGACATAACGGACGGAATGAGGTCAGCAACATGATTAGTGGCAGTGGGGGGGGGGGGGTGTTGAAGGTTAAAAGATCGTTAAATCAATATTCGATTATTTTAATAGATGGGGTGTTATGTTGAAGGTTAAATGATCGTTAAATCAATATTCAATTCAATTATTGTACAATATAAACTAAAAGTGTTCTATACCCATCGTTATACACGGAGGCAATTGGTAATACAGGTCCCAATATCGATATAGTAATCATCATGAAACACCTATATGATTTATACAACCGTACGAATACTTCCAAAGTTAATATTCTATAACATATATGTTGTATATACCTATAACATAGGTTGCTAGACTTTTCTATAACAATGTTACAAATATACAGAAAATGTTACAATGTTAAATATATACAGAAAATGTTACATGATAATGTTGCAAATATACATACGAATGTAACGGGCTAATCTTAACGCGCGCACTCTTACCCACTGCCTATTACACTCGTAGGTACGTGCAGAAACTGACCTCCGAAAACCCCACACCACCGGTCAACATACAGCGGCTGGTCGTCGAAGCTAAGCAGAGCTTCAGCTCGGTGAAACAGATCTCACCCTTCGATTTAATGTCGTCGATTACGTGAGATACACCCGGCTCGAGATAGGGAAGGTAAGAGATTAAGCGCGCGATCTTTGATCGAATATAAAGATATATTAAGATACGCGTATACGTTAATAAAAATATGTTATTTAATATGTTCTATAAATTTATAAAAATAATTTAATAATTAATTTTAATTCTTAATGTGTATTGTTACAACATATGTATCAATTAAAAATGATTTAAAATACACTGCTATATATATATATATACAACAAGCAAATTTCATATATAAATGTAAATAATTTAGACTAAAGAGAAATTGATATTTTATTAATAAACCAGTTATTATAAAATCCAATGTAAAAATATCTATAATATTAATAACAATATTATAACTTTGATATATAATTGATATATTCAGTTATACAATAACAAATAGTACGACTATCAAATATTATCATAAAAGTAACAATAAATAATAAAGAGTAACAATAAAATAATGTATAAATAAAATACGAATATAGAATAAAATATAGCGAATTATTGAATTGTCCGTTATATAATTATCTACGATTAATAATACAAGCGTAACATAATAAATGTTATATAATGGTGATATTGCACTGAATGTTGCAAGGTTACGTGGAGTTTAGGTACCACATTACCATGAATCGTAACGAGGTTGGAAGCACGGGTTTGTTTTCATCATTTTCCTGAGACACGAATTTAAATGCATCTTTAACTGGCACCTGTGATAAATTATCAATATTTATATATATATATATATATATTATTAGGAAATTATTTATTCGGAACATAACAGGAAGTAAAATAATACCTAGTTGTGGTATTTTTTTTAACCAATCTAGATATTTACTTATACAATTTATTGTAAATATAGAGCAAATCTAATATGAATGATTCATTGGATACAATTGGAGATATTGTATTGTTAATGTATTCATTATAAATGCACTGTTTACAAACTAGAGTTACATTCATCGTTGAAGATTAAACATGGTAACAGACTTGCTCTAATCACTTATGATTAATACATTACTTAGTTGATGATAACGGATAATGGGATATCTAACTTTATATTAAACACATTTAATACTTTAGCTTTTTACAACGACTACTATAATTCTACACTATAAACTTCATTTTGAGAGACTTATATTATAACTGTTGCTACTGATGCTAATCAGGTATACAAATCAGTTCGTAACATTATAAAATACAAATATATTTGTAATATTTTATTTAAATTAAAATTTAACTTTATCAAATATAAATACAAAATATAATAAAAGTAAAACAAAATACGAATTTACATAATCTGGGATGAAATAATGTTGTATGATGGAATTAGGGAGATAAGTAGCTAAGTCATTTGAGAACACTATACATAATACTTATTAATATTATTTATAGTATAAACATATATTGTTAGATGTACAATTATAATTTATAAATATACAAACTTTAATAAATATTTTTAATTGATTAAATCGATAAATATTCTAATAAAACATATGTATTTAATTTATATGAGATGAATAGTGAAGTAATCTACAACAAATCGAATAGTAATTTGAATTGTCTTATGTAATATTTTTTAATTTATTTTACTATATGGTATATCATACAGATACATGTGGATATTATTTAAATAGATATAATAAATGACATGATAGTTCTTGGATTGTTTTTTATTTCATAAGGTATTATATTATATAAAGTATAATTAATCAAAATAATCCTTAATCAAATATTTTGAATACTATATGATATTTAATCTTACATATACACATGCAATTGAGCTATAATAACATATTAATGTCAAATGATAAAGGTACCATATCATTTTATAATATTTTAGTATATATTAATTATAATTTTAATATATCTCATATTTCTCTAATATTATAAATAACATAAATGTATTACATACTTTCACGATAACATATTATTTAACTATTATATAATGTAATCCAAGAGTATCCTCAAGTCTTACTAGATTAATTTAATATTCATCTCATAATAAAATACATAATATTATATACATATTTACCAATAAAATAAATTAAATATACTTGTAACTATAAATATATTGATAAATGCTTATAGTATAACCAAAGATTTTGCGAAGCAAAGATATAACACTCCCTATGCATGCAACGTAATTTAGTAATATCCCTAACCACTGCTAGCAGTAGTATCGAAATCACTGAAATAGATTTAGATTCGGCTCTGTTTGCATACAACAATGTTTTCATTGCTCTATTAAATTACATGCAATATAAATTAGCTTTTACTCAGTAAATATATACTTATAGCATTTAAAACATACATATCATATTTGTTTGTTATATATTAGTAATGAACACTTAGTTTTCATCATATAAATATAAATTTAAAGCATATTATTTAACATTTTAAAAGTGTATAGTTAAATACGAATTTACATTATAAACAACACATAGTTCCTAAAAGTAACCCGCTATAGGTGGCACCAGGGTATTTTGTATACAAATTCGAATTACACGATTTCGCGTAAGTGTTATATGTTTCCTTCGGAAAATCTTTGGTATCACAACACATTTATTAATAATATTATTACTATAATGATATTTTAAAATACTTTAAAGCTATCCAAATTAAGTTATATTTTATACGTTATCCCTATATTTACAACATTAAGTCTATCAATATTACTTGTATCGTAAAATACTTTATTATATTGCTATTTTTTGCTATATATTTATAATTTATTAATTTTATAAAATTATTATTATTATCCTTATTAAAACCTAAAATATTTTTTTATAGGAAATATATTAAAATAATTGTGTTAAATATTACAAATAGCTATTAAACTTATTAATATTCTACGGTATTAACAATGATCTCCCGATAACAATAACATGACTACAACTATACGTGTTATAACTAACAACTTAAATAAATACTTGCAACTTTATACTCATTACTTGAATAACTAAAACGATACTTGTATTTTACAAACATATATTAGAAAAATCATTTATTTATATATATATGTATATTTAATGGATCTAAACTAGATATTAATGTTAATTAGTAAAATAGGTGAAGAGTATATAATATATTCTAAGATTAATATTACACCAACTAATATATGTAATGCCTCAAGTTATAGATCGGAATAATGATATTTATAAAGGTTTATTATAAAGTATCAGCACTAATTCATCAACTACTGTACCAGAATAATGTCAATAGATAGTAATGTTATAAGTTGAAACAATACGCAGCTTATCACGAAGTTGCCGACATTTGCGACTATACATTTAGCTATTATTATATAAACTATTTACTTATTGATAATATATAAATTTCACAATAAAATATCGTATTTTTTTAAAAATATTGTTATGTTAATATTTCTATTAACATTAATACACAAAGGCATGTATTAGGCATAAACTAGTATATAAGTTCATACCGTTAACATGACATACATTACACAATATCTGTGAAACTTGTGAGATAGATAGAACATATTATTTCGGTAATAGCGTGAATGTCATTACCTCTTTCCGATAACGAGGTAATGGTAACAACCTCGCTCCGATAATGAGGTAATAGTAACAATCTCATTCCGATAACGAGGTAATGGTAACAACCTAATTCCGATAACGAGGTAATGGTAACAACCTTATTCCGATAATGAGGTAATTGTAACAACCTTATTCCGATAACGAGGTAATGGTAACAACCTAATTACGATAACGAGGTAATGGTAACAACCTTATTCCGATAATGAGGTAATTGTAACAACCTCATTCCGATAACGAGGTAATGATAACAACCTAATTCCGATAACGAGGTAATGGTAACAACCTTATTCCGATAACGAGGTAATGGTAACAACCTCGTTCAGATAACAAGGACATATTAACAACCTTACTCCGATAACGAGGTAATGGTAACAACCTCGTTCCGATAACAAGGACATGGTAACAACCTTATTCCGATAACGAGGTAATGTAACAACCTTGTTCCGATAACGAGGTAATGGTAACAACCTCGTTCTGATAACGAGGTAATGGTAACAACCTCATTCCGATAACGAGGTAATTGTAACAACCTCGTATGTTTCGATGAGTTCTCCTTCGCTGTCTAGTCCGCCTCCTTCGGATACTTTCTGTTTGTCGGTAACCTCGACGGTGTAGTAGGTCATCGAACCACCCTCTACGGACCTGATGTAGGGGCGGGTTATATACGTGTTTATGACGGGTGAAATGAGGTGGTTTTCTGTGAGATAATATTATTATATTAATTTCGGTTTATTAACTATAAATGTAAATTAATGTTAACAAGTATAAAAGACCCATATAAATATAGTAATTTAAAATTTAACACACAAAGTGAGTGTGACTCTATTCAACGTAAGAATAAGATATAATATAATATCAGATTCAGTTGATGACCGAGATCAAAAATATACAAACATATTAATAATTACATATATATATATTCGGCTAATATAATGAGTTAAG
The DNA here is from genome assembly GCA_964019155.1 of Osedax fenrisi. NCBI lineage: Eukaryota > Metazoa > Annelida > Polychaeta > Sabellida > Siboglinidae > Osedax > Osedax fenrisi. The sequence continues at coordinate 24,679,562 of OZ025240.1, read as the reverse complement.
TATACGACTAGTGAGTTTATATCACAGTAATATTAAACAATATCATTAATAAATATGTGTGAAATAAAAAATTAAGTGCAGCAATAATAATAATGCAGTATATTAAAGGGATGAGAGCTATTTTTTCTATAAATAGATTTGAACATATAAGCGATAGATTTTATAACATCGTATATATATATATATATTCAACAACTTGTTATCTAATACAGATAGAGATATAATTATGTTTGTATTGTATTGGCTTTATTCTCATGTATCAGTGATATTTATTTGTAACACAATTTGTTATTAAAATGTACTGAATATTTTACTAAATTAAATTAATCTATTTAAATCAATATATAAAACAATATTCCGATTTGTTATGTTATTATTGGTTCTTTTTATATTACTGTATATTTGAATACAATTCTTAAAAGATTAACAAAGTTTTAATGTTGGTAGATAAGGCGAAAATAAAGTTCAAGGTAAATAATTGTATTTACACTTATACGATAGCTATGCTATGTAACATACATATAGATAATAGTATAGTATAGTTATACGAAATAATATATATATATATATATATATATATATAAGTAAATATTTATTTTTATTATATGCGCATATAGAAAGATTACATATAAGTAAATATGTGTTGTGTATTGTAATGGTATCATATTTATAAAATATTTGTTTTAATATTACGGAATATTTATTTTGTTATTTTCATAGTATGTAATGAAATCTATATATACATTAATACATTCATTCAAATTATATATATATAATATATTATATATATTAATATTATATATATATATATATATATATATATATATATATATAAATATAAATATACACAAAGGGGAGAAACTAATTTGCAGAAGTAATCTAGAGTAATCAAGAAGTAATATGAATTTTTAAGATAATTTGATGCATAAACAGCCATATACAATGTCCTGCCGTTATAAATGCACAATGTTTTGCATATTATTCATCAGTATACAATTTTAAATACGCATTTCTATATGAAATATTCATTTTGTAATATAACAAGTTGTATTTTGAATATAACAAATAAGTTGTAATTGAATACTCTTTTAAAATGTAAAATATAAATCCCAGTTATCTAATAATAATTTTTATAATTATAAAATATAATACAATTATTGTGTAATGTACCATATAGTCAGTCTACTTTTAAAATATAATCATATACAGTTATAGAAATAATATCACTTTTAACTAATATATATAATTATTGGTATATTTTAAAATTAATTATTTAAAATATAGATAAAGATAATTAATTATTATGAAAAAATACTTATTATTTTAAAAATATAATTAATATTGATAATAAAGTATATTTATATTTAAAAATATGATATAAATCTATATATATATATATATATATATATATATATATAACTTCCATAATCCTCCTCTAATACTTGTGGATTATATCTAAAAACTAGTAACCCATCAAAATAATAATATAATAGATGATTATATTTATAATTTATTTGTTGATCTTTTTTAATTGAATACAGTATATATTTAGTTATTATAATTAACTATTAATTTAAATATGATATATCATCTTGAAAATAATATAAGATAACTGTTTACATATTTTATCTATGACTAAAATTAATATAACAGAATTTAAAAATTAATTTTTTATGATAAATCACAAAATACTTTATTTATAGATCAAGTTATTTTATATTGGACATTTACTGCGTTTAATAAGATTATCTATTAATATCAAGAATTGTAATAAAACAAATTAATCATTTAAAATCAGTGATCAGATTGTATATATATACACTTTCATATAACTAATAGTATTTATATACTTACTTACATACATGATGCACTTATGTTTGCAATTCTATATAGTAATTATTATAATAAAATTCTCTTTATATCTCAGATTATAGTAATTGTACTTTTACCCATGCTTATCTATGCAATGTTCATTGAGATTATATAATGTATATATATTTATATATAAATAGTATAGATGTGGTAATAAAGCCTGTACTAAATTCACTCATTTCCATAACTCATATGAAATATTATATTTCTATAAATCTCCTGGGAATGCCATAATATATGTATGCATATATATATATATATATATATATATATACATATATTTAAATATACATATATTTATATATAATCTATTTATATTTTAGGTGTTATGCTCATTTACAAGACAAAGTTATTGTGAAAATATATAATTTTGTTGTGATATCCAATGAATGTATCCAATGATACATTATAATTTGAACTCAATACATTTATTTATCACATAAGTCATTAAACCAAATAACCACATATATATATATATATATATATATATATGTATATTATATAAACACAGCACAACAGTATTACTACACAAGGAGTGTGATGAACAAACACGAGGCGATAACCTACAATCTATAATCATTTTCAATTGGTCGAGGGAGACGTCGTAACCGCATTCTTCCAGAACCTCCTCTTGCGCTATTTCGGCGGCGGATTTACCTGGTGGCGGTGAGAGGAACTAATGTTTAGAATAACTACAGCACACGGAATAGTCACACGAATGTATCGAGCGTTAATAAATACATTAGATTCTCGATCATCGACTATATGAAGGGGAACGCCGTACACTAGAGAATTCTGCATACTTTAAGGGCAATGGCATGCGTGTATTTGCTTCATACTTGAGTTTAGAAACATACTTTATCTGCTATCACTATAAAGTGTGTATATCTAGAACCTGTGTACACTCGTTAATCATGGAGTCACTCTTATCTCAGCTGTGCACTAGTAATATATTATCACTTATTTAATAATTATATATATATATATATATATTATAATTAAATTATCTACTAATTAAATTATAATTAAGATTAGTGACACGATCGACTAGTTAAAACAATGCTATAGGTAAAGAGTGTATTTATATTCAGAATATAGTGTTGTATAATCTGTTATAACGATCGTAGAAACGCAATAATGTAAACAACATTAATAACCTCATTTCTAAATATAAAATCTTCATAAATAACAAACTATATATTTATATTTCCTAGTAAGTATAGAGTATTGTAATACACAGGTAAACATGATGTTATGGTTAGGTAGTGTTACTTTATTATCGCAATCATAGCTGTACAACAATTGTTGTATGTAAACATATTAATATGTAAAACTAATAAGTATGCCTATATTATCATTATTTGTAGACATATACATTAGAATGTAAATTAAAATAGTGAATGAATTAATCAATATTCTATATTAAATCTCGCATAACTTATTTTACATTATTTTTTAATAGCTAAATATAAATGAATATATTTCATAAAATAAAATGAAGGGTGTTATTTGTATAACAGGTATATTAGTTAGATAGTTGATACAGGAAGTAGATCCAATAGTAGTCTGTCCATTTGTCCAACCTACCATGCTACACAAATCATATACTTAGAAGTAGCGCTACAGTACACGTTTAAGTATGAATGACCTTCACTACACAATGACAACACTAGTGACGACCCCTAGTGGTGACCCCTAGTCTAACCAGGTTTATCCCTAAGTCCCGCGCACAGTTCTATAGTGATGCCGTCCGAGCCGTTCATCATGCTACAGTCTATAGTCTTTGTAGCGTCGTTAACGGCTCCTTTGGTCTTCGCAGAGTTGAAGTAGACGGCTGTGGTTCGAGGTTACTGTATGTACGTGTGTGTGGGCGCTACTTTACAGGCTTATGTGTGTGTGTGTGTGTGTGTGTGTAGTCAGTACTGGGTGTGCTTATGTGTGTGTGTGTGTGTGTGTGTGTGTAGTCAGTACTGGGTGTGCTTATGTGTGTGTGTGTGTGTGTGTATGTGTGTGTAGTCAGTACTGGGTGTGCTTATGTGTGTGTGTGTGTGTGTGTGTGTGTGTGTGTGTGTAGTCAGTACTGGGTGTGCTTATGTGTGTGCGTGTGTGTGTGTGTGTGTGTGTGTGTGTGTGTGTGTGTGTAGTCAGTACTGGGTGTGCTTATGTGTGTGCGTGTGTGTGTGTGTGTGTGTGTGTGTGTGTGTGTAGTCAGTACTGGGTGTGCTTATGTGTGTGTGTGTGTGTGTGTGTGTGTGTAGTCAGTACTGGGTGTGCTTATGTGTGTGTGTGTGTGTGTGTGTGTAGTCAGTACTGGGTGTGTTGTTGTTGTTGTTGTTTAAGTATTTATTTTAATCACATCATTAATAATTATAATTCTATAATGTGTATCTAACAATATATATCACATATAGATAAAAATAGCGAATGTATACATTATATATATATATAATATTATATATATATATATAATTCGCACGATAATATTATGAATAAACGAATATCAATGTTTGTCGATAAGAAATTTTTTTAATTTCTTTTTAAAGATATTAATTGATATATTTTGATTTCTAAGTTGCGGGGGTAGTTTATTCCATCTAATTGTTGATGAAGAGCTGAATTTTCTTCTTTCGTATTTGATGCAATGGGTAATAGGTTGGTGTAGTATAGTGGAATTGTTATTACGTAAAAGTCTAGTGTTTGGTTTATGTTTTATTTTGTTTCGTAAATTATAGGGTAAGTTATAAGTAATAGTCTTTTTAAGTATTGTAAGTATTTTGTAGTTGATAGAGTCTTCAGTGTTTAGCCAGTTAAGTTTTTTACGTAAGTCAGTAATGCTAGTTGTATAGTCAGTCTTCTGTAGTCGGTATATATTTCTAATTGAGCGGTTAATTATTTTGTCTAGTTTGTCTATTTTCAGTTTTTCAGTTCCTGTGAATAGTGAGTTGCAGTATTGTAGTCTTGAAAGTATGAGAGTCTGAGTCAGTAGTTTTGTAGTATTTCTATTTAAGTATGGTCGTATTTTTTTAATATTGAATAGCTGTGCAGTCGTAGATTGAGTAAGTAAGCTGTAATGTTTATCTAGATTAAGTTTATTATTGAAGTTGACGCCTAAGTATTTAACAGAATTGGTGGGAATGATTTTGTGTTGATTAATAATAATTTCAGGGAAGTAAGTATTTGGGTCATTAGTTATATTTAATAGTTCAGTTTTATTGTGGTTTAGTAGTAGGTTATTATTTGTTAGCCAGTTTTGTAGTTCATTTAAACAGTCTTGTAGTTGGGTAGAGTTTGTTATCGTTGCGTGTAGTTCTATGTCGTCTGCGTATAAGTTGTAAGTAATAGATGGATAACGTTTCATAATTGTTTGTAATGGAATAAGATATATAGAGAAGAGAATTGGGGAAAGTATTGAACCTTGAGGAACACCGTGATCGATGGTATATGATTTAGAGTAATTATTTCTTATTTTAATGGAATAATTTCTATCTTTAATAAAATTAGAAAACCATTCCATAGTTACATCTTGAATTCCTATGTTTCTAAGTCTTTCTAGCAGTATGTCATGTCTAAGGGTGTCGAATGCAGAGGATAAGTCAAGTAGTATTAGCTGTATTGGTTGTCCAGTGTCTAGTGAGTTATATAAGTCGTCAAAAAGAGAGAGTACGGTAGTTTCAGTACTATGTAGTTTACGGAATGCATTTTGTCGTATGTCCAGCAACATATTTTCAGTTAAGTAGTGTGAAAGTTGAGTATAAACAGTTTTTTCAAGAATTTTAGTTAGTAGAGGTAGTTGAGATATAGGTCTGTAATTTGAGAATTCAGAAGAGTCAAGATTAGTTTTTTTTATTATTGGCGTAATTATTGCGTTTTTTAGTAAATTTGGAATAGTTCCTGTTAGAAGTGAGTCATCAATTATATTTTTGTAAGTCAAAGTCAGAGTTGATGCTAGTTTTTTTATTAAGTATAGAGGAATTGGGTCGTGTGGTGAAGAGCATCTAGCAGTGACAATATAATTGTAGATTGCAGTATTAGTAGGTACAGTAAAATGTGTTAGTGTCGAAGTGCATGGTAATATTTGGGGTGCATTATAAAGAGGGTCAAATGTACAAGAGAGTCTATTACAAATGGTGTTAATTTTGTCTTTAAAATATTCTGCAAATTTCTTACATAGTTGATCATCGGGAAAATGTGGGAGCGTAGAATTTTTATTATTTCCTAAGAGGGTCTTAGTTATTGAGTAGAGTCGTTTATAGTCGTGTGAACAATCGTTAATTTTGTTAGTAAAGTAGTCTGTTTTTGTAGATTTCAGTTCATTCCTGTATATATATCTATTTTTTCGTAGGTCAATTAGATTTGAGTGTGATGGTGATTTCGTAAAAAGTCTACATGATTTTCTAAATAAAACTTTTAAATTATTTAATTTGGAGTTAAACCATGGAGTTTCGTTATGTATAGTTAAGTAGTTTGTTTTCAGTGGTGCATGTTGATTTAATAGTTGTTTAAGTATAGTGTTTAAGTTGAGTACTGTAATTTGGGTTTTATTTATCATAGAGATAAAATCAGATGAAAATTCATCAATATTTATTTTCCTGATACACCTGTAAGTAAGTAGGGTCTGTCTAGGTGAGGAGTTCAGTATATTAAGTTGAGAGTTTATTGCGTAATGGTCAGTGAGTAATGTAGAGCGTGTTGGTTTATGTATTAGTATATTAGAATGGTTGTATGTAAGTATCAGGTCTAGTATATGTCCGTGGGTATGAGTTGCAAAATTAACGTGTTGAGTTAAATTCAGTTCGTTACAAAGTCGTTTAAAGTCTTGGTGGTGTAGTTTGTCAGAGTCATAGTGGAAGTTGAAATCTCCTAGAATGACCAGGTTGTCATAGTTATGTTCATGTATAAAGTTTGTAAATTCTAAAGCAAAAGTTGTATGGCAGTTATTTGGTGGTCTGTATACTAGTAGGATCGGAATTATATTATTTTTTATTTTCAGTTTAGTAAAAAGAAAGTCGCAGTTTGATGTACAAATCTCGGGCTGAGGAATAATTGTGATGTGATTTTTTACTAACAAAGCTATTCCTCCTCCATTTCTACCATCTGATCTACACTTTTGTATAAACGAGTATCCAAGGCTTTTAAGACCAGCAGGAATGACGGTGTCTACATTTTTTAGCCAAGACTCTGTAATTGCTATAATCGAAAAGCGATATTCCATAATAAAGTTAGTAATAATATCAATGTTAGCAGTTAAAGATCTGGCATTTATTAAAGTAAGAGATAAGTAGTTTATGCTGTTGTTTAGTCATGTATGCTTATTCGTGGAAGTTAATTCATCCGTAGTGGAGGTTAGTTCATCCTTATTATTAATATAGTTTGTAAAAGAAGTTGTCCAATCAGTAAATAATTCATTTGGAACATTTAGTGGTTTTGTTTTCCAGTTAACCTTATTATTATCTATTTTTTGTCTGAGTTCGTAGGTGTGCTTATGTGTGTGTGTGCGTGTGTGTGTGTGTGTGTAGTCAGTACTGGGTGTGCTTATGTGTGTGCGTGTGTGTGTGTGTGTGTGTGTGTAGTCAGTACTGGGTGTGCTTATGTGTGTGTGTGTGTGTGTGTGTGTGTGTGTAGTCAGTACTGGGTGTGCTTATGTGTGTGTGTGTGTGTGTGTGTGTGTAGTCAGTACTGGGTGTGCTTATGTGTGTGTGTGTGTGTGTGTGTGTGTGTGTGTAGTCAGTACTGGGTGTGCTTATGTGTGTGCGTGTGTGTTTGTGTGTGTGTGTGTGTAGTCAGTACTGGGTGTGCTTATGTGTGTGTGTGTGTGTGTGTGTGTGTGTGTAGTCAGTACTGGGTGTGCTTATGTGTGTGTGTGTGTGTGTGTGTAGTCAGTACTGGGTGTGTGTGTGTGTGTGTGTGTAGTCAGTACTGGGTGTGTGTGTGTGTGTGTGTGTGTAGTCAGTACTGGGTGTGTGTGTGTGTGTGTGTGTGTGTGTGTAGTCAGTACTGGGTGTGTGTGTGTGTGTGTGTGTGTAGTTAGTACATGGCATACTTGTGTGTATGTGTATACTTGATGCTGGGTGAACTTACGAAGATATATGTATGTAGTCGATACTGTGTGCGCTATAAGCGATATTGAACGTAATCTCTACTACACATACGTATTTTTCATGTTTATTGTTGTTGTTGTTGAAAGTTTAATTTAAGGGCAGGCGTAACCTTGACAGCTATTTTTTAACAGCTTAATATTTTCTATATATTAGTATTTTTTTTTAATTATCTAGATAACATTCATCTCTAGATACATTCATCTTTGGTTTGTACCTATGTACATCATAAAATAATAAATGTATTATTAATTAAAGAAAAATTAATTATAATATTAAAATTATTTAATAATAAATTTATTACCAATTTTTTTTATTATTTTTCAAATAATTATATTAATAGATTATATTTACGTTAGCTTACATACCTATATAATAATAACCATATATTAGGAATATACTCAGAAAATTGTATAAAGATTCATATAAGAGTTAAAAAGATATAGTTTTATTTAAAAAAAATAAACAATCAACAACAAAAACACTAGAGATATTGGCATCTAAAGTTTTACTTGCATGTTTTCTAATTATTAAATCCCACCATTTTGAATAGGTGTATGATTAAACTTCGTATTTGAGGCACTCATGTTTAATTGTATATGATATATCATTATACATCATTTTAAAGATAATGAATTACATTTTAATATTTCAATATAAAAAATTGTTCCCTACAAAATAAAAACGAAGGTTACGCCGGCCCTTAAACACATCATTGATAATAATAATTCTATGATATTCGAATAATATGTAATTTTAATAGAAATAAGCATGAAATTAGAAGGGAAGGAAGGGTTAGTTTTCTCCATCGAATTGATGACGAGGAACTTAATGTTATCATCTCGATGATTTGATATAATGGATATTATTGGTTGTAATAATTCAATGGAATTGATATTACGTAAAAGTCTAGTGTTTGTTTTAAGTGGTGTATTTTGTTATTGGCTAAGTTACGGCTAAGTTACGGGTAAGTATTATTGTGTACACACCAGGTACTAGAGACACTTACACGAGTTTGTGTGTGTGTGTGCATAGGAAATACTCGCAATCCTCACGTGTGTTAACATACGAGATACACCTCGTGAGTATACGTGTGTGTGTGTGTGTGTGAGTGTGTGTGGGGATGTGTGGGGATAAGGGTGTATGTATGTGTGTGTATGCATGTATGCGTGTATGTATGTGTGTATGTGTGACGGTATGTGAGTGTGTATGTGTGTATTTGTGGGTATGGGTATGTGAGTGTATGTGTGTGTGTATGCATGTGTATGCGTGTGTTTGTGTGTGTATTTTGTTGAGTGTATGTGTATGTGTGTATGTGTATGCGATATTAAACTACACATGACTGTGTAGTACGGTAGCACACAAGGTGAAGATGGAGAGAGAATCATCGGTTAGCTATATTCTACTAGACATCGGAGTATGGGAAATACACTCGTTTGATGCGATCGTAACGGGTGAGGTAACTGGTAATGTTCACAGCACTATCAGCATTGTAAGCGGTGTAAATATAGCTTTTAAAACGGTCGACAAACATCGTACTACAGATATTTCTTATTGAATATAATCACGATACATATATCATAGAATAGTGCTATAGCAATGTGAACGTATGCTACAGCTAGAGGAAGGTGACCTAACTACACATACATGCTTTATACTACATCCTCACACACACACACGGTGATATTATACCAAATAGGAGAGCCAAGCAGAGTAGAAATAAACACTCGATGATGATATATCTAGTTAGCCTAGTGAACTAGTTAGTCTAGTGACCTAGTTAGACTAATGACCTAGTTAGCCTAGTGACCTAGTTAGCCTATCGAACTAGTTAGAATAGTGACCTAGTTAGCCTAGTGAACTAGTTAGTCTAGTTACCTAGTTAGGCTATTGACCTAGTTAGACTAGTGACCTAGTTAGCCTAGTAACCTAGTTAGACTAGTGACTTAGTTAGCCTATAAACCTAGATAGAATAGTAATCAAGTTAGTCTAGTGACCTAGTTAGCCTAGTGACCTAGTTAGACTAGCATTACGCGAAAAGGACACTAACGAGGACGGAACTGTTTCACGAACACCAGCACGTCCCTGCTGACGTTATGCAATAGTATACCGACGCTGTAGGAGTTGTAGGGGTTATAGGAGTTGTAGGGGTTGTAGGGGTTGTAGGGGTTGTAGGAGTTGTAGGGGTTGTACGGGTTATGTAATACGTTAGTAATGAAGTACGATTAATAGATAGCAAGGGAAATACATCAAATATATGGTATTATTTATCTTGGGGTTCTTATATCTTTTATATCATATACTATTTCAACTCTATATAACTCTATATAACTCTATATAACTTATATATATATATATATATTATAGATTTATGTGTGTAACACCAGTGTAATTTAAAATATTATTAGGACAACTACATTTATACAGATAATATAATATATACAAAATTATACGCTAATATAAATAATATTTATACAAATATATCTACTAATAGTAACAGTAACAGAAAGAGTACATCGAGGAACAAGTATATTACTTCATGCAAAAAGAATTCAATAATATAAATTGAGTAACACAATATATATATTAACTAAATATAAATTCTGCTAATGAAAAATAGAACTCAAACAGAAAATGTGAAGGATAAATATGATTGATATCTAAGTGTGAATATTAATAGATATAACTACAAAACTACGGAACTGTTCAATAGGTGAGGTCATAGTTCATTATTAAATACAATATGTGCTAATTGTATCATAATTATATACATCAATCAGAAAAAAATATTAACTACTGTATGAACTTATATAAGTGTATATATATATATATATATGTGTGTATAGGATATGAACTGTAAATTTTGAACTTTGAACTATATATGTATAATCGTGAGGTGCTCTATAATAAATAATGGTATATTTATAATGAAATAATTTATATATAAAGATTTAATATGAAATAATGTAGTATAATATGGTGGGTATTATATATATATAGAATTATGTATGCGATGTTACTGTTGTTAAGATATTACTTTGAGTTACTATTAGTAGTAACTTACTAATAACTAAAATTACAAGATTATATTTCTCAATTACTAATATTCAAAAAATATACAATACATATAATTATTTTACTATTTAAATATAAATGGTAACACTTACTTAAATTATACATAGTATTTTCAATATATTAGTGTATTTATAATTATAATAACGTTAATAATATAACGTTATATGAGATTAACTTAGTAATAATTAACTCTTAATATGTATACATATATATATATATAAATCTGTATATTGAAATATTGATTATTATATATATATATATATATATATATATATATATATATATATATATATATATATATATATATACATATATATATATATATATATATATATATATAGCATATTAATATACATATAATACGTGCAACATAGGTGCTAGTGATTAGCATAAGTATAGTTGTTTCTATTGTTACAAATAAGCTCGTTAAGTGCATTCCTGTTGCATTATGGGTTACGATAGGAGTTCACATTTACATTGAAAATCAGCATTAGCATCATCATCGAAATCAACATCATAAATCACGAATATATAAAGCATGTTCGCATTATTAATATATTATTAATGCTAGATTATATGATTTATACATGAAATGACATCTGCATGGTGATAACTGTATTAAATAGTGGTGTTTAGGACAGCCTATTCTTACAGCCGTATATTCATTATCGTAAACAGTATAGCAACACTAATCGGTAAACAAACACAAGCGCGTATTGTTTGTATCAATAATGTTGGTGTGGGTGTGTGTTTGTGTATGTGTATGTGTGTGGGTGTGTTTGTGACTCACCTGTCGAATTTATTCACGCAATCCCATATCTTTTTTCTGCCATTCTATATACGATGATTAAGCAATGTATTATATATATACGTCATAGATTTATAGTTTACCATAAGGTAAACGATAAATCTATGATATACATATATATTACAAGTTCACATTTAATATTCGACCTAGATAGATAAATATTGCACAATCGCTATATAACTGTGTAATGTATGACCTCAATGTTAATTTAGATGTAAATATAAATTTATAAATTTAGTTGAAATAAATTAAATCAATTTAATGCGCAATAATTAATAATAAAATAGTTAATCTCTCTAATTCCCTTATGTTCTTATTCCCTTAATTTCCTTATGGCTGTCATTTAAACAGATTACATATAGCCTTATAATACTACACAACATTGAAATATATTTCCAAAACGTAATTATCTACATATTTACCATTACATAAATTATATCATTAGCCGATATATGAATATATTAATAATATATTTATTGAGTTTAAACATTAATGTGTCATTCAATAGATATCAAAAAAAAATAATCGGTTTTCGCGATATCTTTATCCAATAAATGAGCGTGACATATCTAAAACCTCTAGATAAACCCCTATATTATTGGGGTGTTGGCCAACCCTGATATCCTAGTAAACCCATAGATTATTGAGGTTTTAGCTAATACTGGTAGCCTAGTAAACCCCTATATTACGGGGTTTTTGACAACCCTTGTAGCCTAGTAAACCTGTTCGTAGGTAAGTCTGAACGGAGAAACGTATATACTATCTGTGAGTTCCTCGATTCTCACGTTTTGTATGTCCTCCATGATGTCATCCACCACACTCAGATAATCTAATGTGGGATGGTGATGTAGTGTGTGAACAAACAAAATACAAACAAAATACATTCATAACAGAAAGTCTATTTGTACATATATAAAATATATTGAATTTTTGTAATGGTTTGAAATGTATTGTTAAGAAGTTATTTTTTATGAAATGATTATTTTTCTATATATATATATATATATAATAATGAGCTATAAATGTAACATTAAAATATATTCACAACATTAGTTATTTTACATTAAATCATTTAATATAATTGTAATATCATTGTAATATTAACTATATATGGATACCATTATGATCATAATTATTCATAATCGCGTATTATCAAACCCATTAATCCATTAATGCTTGCCATGATAGCCAACTTTTAGGTCGAATTTGTGGTAATATATAATATATATATATATGTGAGATAACATGAATACAAGCACAGATATAACGCTCCCTATCTACGCAATGTAATAAATACATACTCCCTGCCTCTGCTGGCAGAAGTATCGATATCACTGAAATAGGATTAGGTTTGACACGATTTGCATACAACGATATTTTCATTGTTATATAACATTAAATTTAATATCAGTTAGCTTTTATTCACCTGATCGAAATGTATAGCACTTAAAGACAAACTATAGATTTATTATTTGAGTTGTTTATATTAGTAATGAACACTGAAGTTTCATCATATCGATATTATTTAAAACACATTTTGTTACATTTCAAAAGTATATATATATACTTTTATATATACTTTTTATATATATATAGTTGAAGTTTCATCATATCAATATTATTTAAAACACATTTTGTTACATTTCAAAAGTATATATAGAGTTTGATACAAATGTACATCATAAACAACACACGTATCCAAATATTCAACCTCCATAGGTGGGGCTGTCATGTTCTGTGTACAAAATCTAATGAGACGATTTTGTGTAAGTGCTATATATTTCCTCAATAAAATATTTGATACAAATGTATGATAATATATCCAATTTATTATAATTATTATAAGGGTCACATATGTTTCGTATAATAAATGTATATGTTTCGGGAATATTTAAGTTTATTTCGTAAATATCCATATCATGATATTTATTAATGCAACGTCTGAATTTATTATATGAACCATTTACAATTCTTATACATACTAACTATATGAAACGTCCGCTTAACTAAATATCTGCTACTCTTATTATAATAGTGTACATGAATAACAATGTTACATATCAAGTTGTTATACATAATCATAGATAGAGTCAAAGTATGATTGTATGCGATATTTGTATCTACTTAATTAATTACACATAAATATATAAATAAAATGAAAATAACGTATCGAATACATAATAGTAAACTTAAAATACACGTCTCATAATGTCTAGGCATAGTATGCAATACTATCTGAAATATTGCATTATCATACTCCTTACAACTATAAATTACTCAAAAAGAAACGTTATAAATCAAGACTATTATCTTAGCATGTATATTTTTAATGTATATTATTTATTTGTAGCGTTTACTGTATATTATATTATATGTATAATAATATAAATTCCCATTATTGAGTTGAATTGAATTTTATTTAATATAATTCATAGCTAAAATATTAAAGTATACAGTAAATATTTAAATTAAGAATAGGAAATAAATAAGTAAATTAAATTAATATATATCAAATGTTCTCAATACATAATTAAAATATAATTAGATAATATTTACATGATATATCTTACATAAAGATATTGCATTTACGAATTACATGGAACGGTTAATATAATTATAAAAATCATTATATCCATGATACTGATATAAATATATATCCATTTATATATTATATCAGATGTACGAATCATGCATTATATTATTCATACATATATTAAAGATATAACACCTATAAGAAGTAATGTACTTGTATTTTGTACATAACAATGAACAACGTTACCTGCAAAGGTTGTTTTATTTATAAAGTAAATTTATATCAAACAAATTGTTTGAAACAATACACTCAGAATAGGATATTTTGGATTTAAATGATAAACACATTTATGAGGTGAGTAAAATAAAACTAATAATATAGTAAATTTAATTCGATAGAATAATGAACAAATTAATATATAAAAAAATCGTCAATCCTACATCTATTTCAGTTGCGATACAACTGATAGCATCAACAAGTGTCTAATATTAATTAAGTTTCGCAGATAGTGAGTTTTAAATATTTGCAGTATATCTATATATAGAATATGTATGATTCTAATAGTACGATACCAAAGATTTTTCTAAGGAAAGATATAAAACGCGAAAGCGTGTAATTCGAATTTGCATACAAAATAACTCAGTACCACCTATATTAGGTTACTTTTAGCAACTATGTGTTGTTTATAATGTAAATTCATATCAAACTATACACTTTTAAAAGGATTATGGTCAAAATCTTCGCGATTGATGCGAGATTTGAATGCCTGCAAACTTGTTTATTCGAATTAGTGATTTTACAATAACGTATGATTGGCCATTATAATTAGCGTAGATTTATTTATAGAATATCATACATGCAACGGCTTATCATTAACATATATATATATATATATATATATATATATATATGTGTATGTGTTTCATAGACTCCCTCGTGATGTAATGCAGCTAAAAAAACTTACCAATATCAAAAGTAAACCTAACCACACCAAACAAAACCAAACAAGTGAAAATAACTAAAATTATAAATATTAATGTTTGTACAAACAAACATACGCTTTACGTAAATTCACTAATTCGAAAAAACAATTTTGCTGGCGTTCAAATCACGCATCAATCTCGAAGATTTTGACCAGGTACCTTTTAAAATGTTAAATAATATGCTTTAAATTAGTATTTATATGATGAAATCTAAGTGTTCATTATTAATATATAACAAACAAATATGATATGTATTTTTGAAATGCTATAATATATATTTAGTGAGTAAAAGCTAATTTATATTGCGTGTAATTTAATAGAGCAATGAAAACAGAGCAGAACACACATATATGTCAGTGATTCGATACTACTTCTAGTCTAGAAGTTCTAGTAGAGGCATCGGGTATTACTAAATTACGTTGCATGCATAGGGAGTGTTAAATCTTTGATTCGCAAAATCTTTGATGATACTACGATATTAACATATTAACTTAATATGATATAAAGTAACTAATTTAGTAAATACCCGGTAACTATGAAGATTAGATTTTGTTTACATTGAATTGATGTATATTTAACGATTTATCTCAATATAATAACGAGTAATGTATCAAATATATATATTATAATAATTATAATAATTTCATCAATTATTTGATGAGCTAATTATTCAATATTGATACAATTCAATTGCATATTTTCAGTATGCATTCAATTATTGAATAAATACGTAATTGTAATATTAAATGTTTTATTTACACAAATACAATGTATAATATAATAGTCAATATAGTATTGGTATAAGTCGTATAATATATAATCATATACATACAACTTACATGATTATAATAATATCAATAAGGTTATATTTAGGAAAATAGAATTGTTATACTAAGGAAAATAAATATGTTATACACTATTTAATTATATTTTGAGTAATACATTTTAAGTTGTTTATTTACATATATCACGTGATATATTTTGTTAATAAAATTATTTAAATTTTTCTAATATTTTTATCATTTGTGCATTTTATAAATTCCTAGTATAAATTCATTACATTAAAATCATAGATTTAGAGTACCAAACTCTAATGGTACTCAAACTGGTATTCTAAATCTATGATTATAATATACTTCGGGCAATATAGCATGTCCTCATTTAGCTTTAAGGAAGCTAAAGGAGGCTAATGAATATATATATATATATATATATATATATATATATATATATAAATATAGACCTACCTCTAAATACGGATATAATATCATTATACAGAATAAGTTATTCTTTCTATAAATATAATTTATCTTCCAGTTGCTTTTAAATGTATTGGCATATAATATATGTTACATTGTACTACATAAGTATACACACACACACACACACACACACACACACACACACACACACACACACACACACACACACACACACACACACACACACACACACACACACACACACACACACACACACACACACACATATATATATATATATATATATATATATATAATTTATCTTCCAGTTGCTTTTAAATGTATACATGCCAATATATGGGCATATAACATATGTTACATTGTACTATATGAGTATACACACACACATATATATATATGTGTGTGTGTGTGTATAGATTTTAATTATTACTCTGGTTTTAACTCAAATTGACATAAACAATTTTTAACATCTTATAACACAAATACTTTTTAACTTATATCAGTCAAAAATTCAGAAATATTTTATATAATAATTCACACAATCAATACAAATAGTACTGATATTTATAATATAAATATGAGCTTAATAGATACCTACAGAATTTACTCCTATATTATTTTCTTTAAAGCATTCATTGAATGAGTGTTTCATGATTGTGTTTAAATTGTTAAGGTTATACCTCTCATAAAATTGATACAAATATATTAGATAAGGCCACTATCTTTTCTGCCTCAATTCTCAAGAATTTATGAAAAATTATTTAAAATAAGACTTCTTTGTTTCATTAATCCCTATATATATCATTTGTAATCAAAATCACTTTGGATTTTGACAACAGAAGATGCACTACATCACATTTCATAGTTTCACATTGCATGTGATGCATCATGAATTCATGAATTAAAAATACTAACAATTGTGCGATTTTATTAATTAATCTCTGGCTTATAACACTTTAGATAATAATAGGTATATTATATTATATATATAATATTAGGGTATATATAATATTATATTGATAAATAAATTAGATATTATTTGTATTATAGGTGTTATTAAAGTTCTATTAACTATAGTTATTTATCAAATAGGTCGCAATAAATAGGGTTATTTCAGATATGGAACATATATATATAGATCTACACTATAGTGTCATACTAATCATTTGGTATTCCGCAAGGTTCAGTAGCAGTGCTCTTACTTTTTCCTATATATATTAATGATATAACTAATATACTGAAATATTCTAAACCCATACATTTTGCATATTATAAAAATTTAATTTTCACAAATGTATCTTTTGATAGGATCCTATTCTGCAAATTAATATAGCCTACAATTGTAAAAAGTTCATCTTAAGATGATTTTTTAGTTTAAATATGTTTAACTCCCTGGTTTAACTCACTGGTTATTTAGTAATAAATTCAGTAGTAAACAACATTTAGTAAACAAAATATATTATCCTTTACATTTTTATTATATTTTTTGTTTTTCTTGTAATGTTGTTATTAAGTTGAGTGATACAATACTTAATTAAGCCTTACTTTTATATTTCCCTGAGTGTTTATACTATATCTGATTGTAATATACATATATATATATATATATATATATATATATATATATATATATATATATACCGCCCTATTGCTGATCTAATTAAGAAATTTCCAAATATCCACTACCATATTTTTGCTGATGATATCCAACTGTTTACCTTTTTCCCTATAAATTCTCATAATACCATTAACTCTGAATTAATCGAGTGTGCTAACTTCATAAGATTATGGCTCCTCTCCAATAAACTACTAATTAATTCCTCTAAGACTACTGTACTTAACATATCTACTTCTGAAACTTCCTTTCCAAACTTTACTCTAAATAACATGATTATTTCTCCTTCTCATTCCTCCAAAAACCTAGGATTAGTATTTGATGACAAATTATCATTTAAGAATCACATATCATCCATTACAAAATCATCCAACTTTCATCTCTTCAGAATTAAAAAAATACGGACATCACTTTCCAGAAACCTTACTAAAACTCTAATTAATGCTCTTGTACTTTCACGTATTGACTACTGTTCTTCCCTACTGAATTTACTTCCTGCTAAAGCTACTGCTCCACTTAATCGGATTATCCGTTCCTCAATACGTACTACTTACTGTTTAACTCGACTGGATCACTCTACTACAACATCTCATCAATCATCTCGTATGTGGCTACCCTTCTCCCTCAGGTGTAAATTACGTATACTATCTATAATCCATAAATCAATATATTCTTTTACCCCTAGCTATATCTCTGATCTAATTAAAAAACGTACTATATTATTATCTTCTCTTCGTTACCAAAATGCTCCTCTACTTATCTCCCAGAACTCTAGTAAAACTTCCCTAAATTCTAGAGCTTTTAAAAATTCCGGTCCAACCCTATGGAATTCCCTCCCTCCTACCATTCGTTCTATTAGATCCCACAAAAGATTTATAAATCTTACTTCTTCTTTTCTCTCTACCCATAATCATTAAATCATCCAACTTATTATTTGTATCCGTGTTATATTAAATTTATATCATTATTAAATTGTTATTGTATTATTATTATCTTATTATTATATAACACTATACTATAGCAATGCAGTCTGTAGTATATACAACTACACCATATCAATGCAGACTGTAGTATATAATAGTCCTTTATATTGTTTATTATTGTTTTTCCGTTGTATATTGAATGTATATTATTATCAAATTATTATCGTATTACTATTATTTTATTATTATTTTCTTCCCGCACGAGCGAAGGGGTCTACATGACTCTATTTTAGTGCTAATAAACTCAATATCATCATCATCATCATCATCATCATCATCATATATATATATATATATATATATATATATATAAATGTTAATCAAATATCAGATCATGGCTTATATCTAACAAGTTGTCGGGTTAGTGCCGATTTAGAAGAGATAAGTATACTTATACAGTATACTTCTGAAGAAGGTTGTTACTAACAACATTATAATTATCCGTTCAAAATCGGCACTAATCAATATCCCACCTAGTTATAGCACTATGTTCCTCATGTTGTTATTGACGGTATCCCTGTCATCAGATCCTCGGCTGTCATAAATGTTCGTGTTATTTGTAATGCTAAACTATTCCTCAATTCTCATATAACTAATATATCTAAATGTGCTAATTATAGTTTTAATGATATATCACCACTTCAAAATTCGTTGCATAATAAAGGATCCTTTTAGGTCGACCTAACTCGTCCTCTTACAATACCATATATCTTACAACCCCAAGGATATAGGAGGTATTGTCTCTTACAATCATAGAGCTAGAGAGAAAGATAGCTTTCTCTCTAGCTCTGTGCTTACAATGGTGCGTTACGAGTGCATTTATAAGGATAGTGCACTCTCCTCGTAAATGCACTTGGCCTTTCTCGTATCGACTACTGAACATCCCTACTCTATATCCCTAATACATCTACCTAATACTTCATTATCCTCTTTAAATCATATAATTCGTGCTTCTAGATATACACACAATTTTCTCCATTAATCGGTTTGATCATTCCATTAACGACTCCCACCACCTTCTATCCAACTGGTAAAAAAAGCGCTCTCTCCTACACCTTATACCACTCGCTCAACAAGCCATATATTATACTTCTCCTCCTTATGTGACTTCCCTACTAGCAATAAAGGGGCATCCCACTATGAGTATTTCCGGCAAACTATTTTAACTTTAAAACGATGTTCTACCAAGTTAACTACAATTTTAAAGGGGGTATCCCATTACAACTTGATAGAAAGTGGTTTTAAAGTTAAAATATGTCCGGAAAGTTGCCTTGTAGTATGGTATCCCTTAAGACGAACACTAACTTCCTTGCGATCTAATGCCGACATTTCTCTAATTTGCCCTCGTGTCTCATACTTGAAATACCATAAATACACCTTCAGTTATATTATTCCATCCTTATGGAACTCCCTACCTGCCTATATTAGATTAGTCCATTCACACTCGTCCTTTATTACATACCTCAAAGCTTACATATCACCAATGTAATTTATTCACATATTTTAATCATACAACATTACTATTAATATAAATTGTTCTATTTTATCGTTTTGTTTATTTATTTATCTTATTTATTTATTTTATTTGTTGTTTTAGTTCTATATTATTATATATTTTTCCACACTGTGTTATATTATTTAACTCATTGGATTTACCTCAAGGATTTACCTAATACGAGAATAATAAAATAACTATAATAAACATATTATCACCATTGTTATTATCATCATCATATATATGTGTTAACTTCAAAACATTAAAATTCATACAGGATATTATCCATTAATATACTATATATCATATCTAGTACTGTAATGTTTATTACTTTGATAACTAAGCCGATAATATTTCTTAAATATTATATTCATTATCTATAGTTATTAATGGGATTATTACTATATATATACTACTTATATATAAGTAGGAATTCTAGAATTATATTTCGTATCGCTATAGTTAAACAGATATGAATGTATTGATGTATTGAATGTATAAAATGTATTTATTATTACTCTATAGAGTCTATAAATAAGCATACATTTAGAATCGCTACACATGCAGTTAAATTTATATAAGTATACTTGTAGTATGTGTATTTATAGTTCATATATTGTGTATTTATAAAAAAGTTACTGTTAATTTGACTGTAGTAGTAGTAATATATATATATATATATATATATATATATATATGCTTTTGCTTTAAGTAGCTATTTGAACGTATACGGTCGCCACCCATACATTCGTAAACAGTATTCTCTACCGAATCATGTGCCTCGCCGAAACTTATTCCGCCTTACCACATTCAACATCCTGCTTCCAATGTCTTCACGTAACCCTGATTAGGTGGCTAACAGGTACTATGCCTTGCCAAATGGCATCCTGGATTTTATCCAGCACTACTTATTGGTTATTCGCAGCTAACCATTATATCTAATAGCCGTTCCCCTATCCGCAACCCGGGGAGCCGGTGGATTGGAGTTATCGTCACCACTTACCACATCTATTCATCACTTATCGCTTCGGATATAGATGAAGAAATGTGGGCCGAGGATCCTATGGAAACTCAGCTCTCCACCCACATTAATGCCGAGCAAGCTCGACCTGGTAAGGTAAGGTATATATATATATATATATAATTATATTTATTGATATCAATTTGTTAATTAAGGTATACTATGGTATTTTACATTTTATTACAATAATCAAATGTTAGGTATATATATACCTATAATTAGTTATAATATCTATGATATTAAAAAAATTATTATATTTACTTTTATTAATTAAACATTTTATTGTATATGTTTTTTATTAGATTATTTTAAATCTTTCTTAATAATTTTGTTATGATTTTATTATAATTTATAATACCTACCGATACAATATATATATTATCTAAAGTAAGTATTGGATACAATTAATTCCATTTTATTCAATATAAATGAATATAAATTTTAGGTTTCAAATAATAACATTCCCATATAATAACGTCAAATATTCTATTATTAAAATTAAATATACTTATATGAATTTAATTATTTTTAATTTGTGATAAAACATTTTAAAATTCATTTGTTTGTTTTATTTAAATAGTTAAATTATAAATTATTTTATGTATATTCACACGATACAGTTATTAACAACCTATAGATAATATGTATTATTATTATTATGATTAAATAAACATATATATTCAACATATATATTCACCAAAGGATTCATTAACATGGATAAAAAAACTACTAAAGATACTAGGAAATTAGTGAAGAAGCCCTCACCGAAGTAGGAATCTTGTACAAATAATGTAACTATTATTTATTATACGATTTATGTATATCCAATTATATTTTACATTAATTTTTAATTTATAATAAATATCATAGATTCTCTTTCTGAAGCATGTTTGGTAAATAACAGATTCAATAATTGAATATATTTATAATGTTTAATAATTTGTTAAAAAGTAATTATTTACCAATTAAGTTAGTCCCGTTCATATACTTTATTTTATCATTTATTTGCTTTATACAAATATCATCATTCGACCAGGTTTTTAAATTATATATACATACATATATAAATATATATATATATAAAATATGTTCGAAAGTACACTTTGCAAGCAGTTCAATAACACCATATTCTATATAATAGGTTTTTAATTTGAAACTAGTTTTTAACATTAAAATATTCTTGATATCCTAAATTATCGATATCATTTAGAAAATGTCGAGTGAATATTCAACACTAATATATATATATATATATATATATATATATATATATATATATTTATTATAAATTTATTATAAAGTAATCAATTACTATAATGACTTTAATGACTTAAATATATGTAATATAATAAATCTAATATATCGATATATATTAGATTAAGTGTGCCTATCTTAATATATATATCATAATAATATATGTTAGAAAATATATATTATTTAGATATTTAGATAATTAACTAATATATAATGTTTTCTATAATTAATTATATTTTATTATACGTAACCTATATGTTCTTATTTACATCTGTTATATATTATTACTAAGTTAGATATATTACTAACTAATTAATATATTAATTTCGACTAGTATATATGGTATATAATAATCACATTTATATATATATATATATATATATATATAATTATTATAAAACGATAGTGTACGATGTACATTTATATTAATAATATAACATTAATAACAATATACCATTCACATTACTCTTCATGATATTATACAGTGTATAATATACACACACAAACCCCCCCACACACACACATGCACACACACATACCTACGCACACACGTAGAAATGCACGGAAGCCGACGTTACATCCGGTGTATTAAATCCACACGTGATAGCTAATGCTAGCACCTCTACGCTGTACTGCGACCGGGCAGGTATGACCGCATTAGCCGCCCGTTCCTTCACCGTCAACAACTTTACAACCGCTACCACGAATACAACCGGTACGAGAGCGTCGGGCTTAACTCGGCTCTATCTGCAACGGAACTCTATCGCCGCGCTGTCGGACTACCAGTTCAGCGAACTGCCCGACCTAACCAGGCTGGATCTGTCGCACAATCTACTAACGGTAATTGGTCGGGCCGTATTCGCGGCTAATGACCGGTTGAGATACGTGCTTCTGCGGTACAATAGGATAGCTACGTTCCGGTTCCCCTTGGACCGCCTACCTCGGCTACGTGACCTCGACCTGACCGGAAATAGACTGACCACTCTAGAGGAATACGCGTTCGGCACCTATCTCGGTGACCCCGACCCCGACCCCGCCACCGCAGCTCCCCTAGCGAGGAGTCTGGCGTTATCCGGTAACGATATCGAGTGCGCGTGCTCGCTGTACTGGGTACTGAATGTGGCACGTGACGGAGAACACGTGACTATATTGACCTCGGCGAACGAAACCTGCTCTGACCTTCACACCAATAACGTGAGCTTGCGATGTTTCTTCGATTATAACAGACAACTAAATAATTGTCCTCTAATTAATACAAATACATGTTATGAAAGTTAGTATATATATATATATATATATATATATATAAAATACATATTTAGTAATAACTTAAGTTCTTATATAATATAACCTCCTCCTCTATTCTCCTCAAAACTAAATTATTGATCATTTATCCGTCATAGATAATAATTTTAATTTTAAAGAACATTTATGAAAATACGATTGAAGTTGTCACATGTTATATATATATTTTAAAGATACTTTACAATTCTTTGTTTTTGCATCATATCATGTATTTTTTAGAAATTTGGGGAAATAATTATAAAAATAACCTTAAATGTATTTCAACTCTACAAAAAATGCTATTCGAATTGTAAATAAAAATATCTTAAAAATTGTCAATAATATTTTTATTTTAACTAATACTATAGTATACCAATTTATTTATATGTTCTAAAATATTACAATTTAAAGATTTAATAACTTATACAAATATGTTATTCATGCATAATGTACATTTAAAGAAATGCAGAATATCATTATTATTTCATAGATATAATAATTTATACAAAAATACTTTTCATAATTTAAAATCACCTAACATATAACAGTCATCATTATCATTTAAAGACCCAAAATCATGGAATAGTTTATGTCTAAATAAATTATTATTTACAAATATGTATATAAAAACTTTAAAAAAATATTAAAAAAATTCATATTTTATCAAAATATGAAAATCAATTAAACATTTGATTATCTATTTTTATTCTATTTTACGGGTACTATTTATTATATACCTTCAGCTAGTTTGTTTTAGTTTTTATTTTTTATTTTTTGTTTGTTTAGCTTATTTCTCAACGGGAACATAAGATTTAATATAATACCTATCCGGATTTATACAAAATTCTGAATTATATATATATATATATATTTATATTTCTATATATATATATTTATATACCAAATATTTTGCGAAGCTTTTTAAATTTGCATACGGAAAATATGTTTATATAATATAGTATATATTATATACATCTATAGATTAATATATAATCAATGATAATGTACGAATATATTAAAGGAAATGATGTTACCATGTCAAGTAATATCAAAAGTACCTCGATATATCATTATGGCGTCATAGAACTTCCAAATAATCATCCAGGTTATTGTTTGTATCGTATAGGAAAACACTATTATTAGCATTCATATTGGTATTAATACACTGTTAGAAATAAATGGTATAACATTGATTAAAAAATGGTATAACCCCGTGGCGCCCTGGTATACCATTTACGGTATAACTAATTAAAAAAGTTATACCATATTTTATAAAAAGTTATACCATATTTGATATAAAGTTATACCATAGTTTATACCATATATTATATAAAGTTATACCATATTTTATAAAAATTTATACCATATATTATATAAAGTTATACCATAATTTATTAAAAGTTATACTATATTTTATTTAAAGTTATACCATAATTTATTAAAATGTATATTATATAAAGTTATATCATCATTTATTAAAGTTATACTATATTTTATTTAAATGTATATCAGTGTTTATAATAACTTACTATTCTATATTATTAATTTATATATGGAATCGACATTTATAATGATCATTTTCTAAAAACCACATATTTTGGTGTAACAATATTGTTTATTAACAGATACATTTTTAAATAAATAACGTGATACAAATTACATAAACAATTAATGTTTGTACGACATGTTACGTGAAACAAATAAAATACGAAATAAATTATTTTGAACGAAAACCAAACAATTATCGACACACATAATAAGCATCCTCTTTTCTGATATATGCATATATCCATGTATCCATGGAGTCATTATTTCCTGCAATTAAAATTCAAATATTTATATAAGTTATATATATATATATATAGTATACTAGAGTATGAATAATAATATTGTATATTATATAATAGTTTAATATATATCTTATAAGAAACTTTATACAGTTAATATCATATATGATAATACTATATAAAGTATACTTTATAATTGTATACTTTATATACGTTAGAATTGTAATTAGAAAAATCCAATATATTATATTAATTACTGCAGTTATATATATAATAGAGTATACTATACTTTTGAATTAGCATACGAAAAATCATAAAATAACTATAATATTAAATCTATAGTTATTAAGTAATTATTAAGTAACCTTATCTTTATTTTCATTGTAAATTCATTTTTCAATAATTCGCAAACTCCCATCATAAAATATATGATTCCCGTATCTATTTTAGGAAATATTATATTATATATTTAATTATACACTTTATAATCTATATTTGATTAAGGAAAGAAGGTATTGATAATATTTGTACAACAGTTAACATTATTTATATATACCTATTAGTAATATTATTTAAATTTAATTACATTGTGAACTACAAATAAAATAAATAATTGACCATATATGGATATATAGTATACTCCATGGACTAATAAAATATAATTGCATATTTATTTTATATAGATATTTAACTAATGTTATTAATTAGATAACTAAATTACCTGTTTGATCAGTTTGCGTAGTAGCGATACCTAGTACATCAATATATTCGTCTATATATTTGTGTATATACGTTATATGCTTTATCATCCCCATCAACTCACTATTCCTCTCCGGCAGTTTTTCTAATATTTTAAATGAAATTTGAAATTCTGCAAATAATTCTACAGTTTCCTGCATATTAATGATTGGCATATAGTTATCATAATTTTATAATATATATGTATGTAATAATGTGAATGTTCTAATACAGTTTATTAATCAAAGCAAAGACCTGTTGAACATAATAATAATATAACATGATAATAATTATAATAATAATAATAGTACCTACCCAATGAGATGCAAACCGAAGAATGATGCAATCTCACCGAGTGGAATTTATTCTATAGACAAATAACGAAATATACTTTACAGACGATAACAATATAAAATACCATAAAAATAAACATTTACATGGCTATGGCTATAGACATATATGCATTTAACACAGAGCGAGACACCGAAATCTAGTTTAAAGTTTTATGTAGATATATCGATTTCTGTTACGTAATGCTAAATGCATTTAAATGTATATTATATTAATCGATATACCTATCTACAACTTTGACTTTATAACATATATATATATATAATTATATAATTATATTCTAACAATTTAATTATATATTATAAATAATATATAAATATATTATAAAATTATATATTATATAAACTTTTATATTATTATATATAATATGATATAATTTGTATATATATATATATAATGTAGTATAAATACCTTATGTATATTGTAATGTGTTGAAAAATAGATGCTTCTCATGTTGAGTGTAGAGTGTAAATAGAATATGTTAATAAATAAAATGGAATTATTTATATATATACATATACTCGAATAATTATAAGTATTTGTATATGAAATATAGGAAATATGTATATGTATACATATTTCCCTATGGGGAATCTATATAGTTTTTGAAAACCAGTTTAATTGCAATTAGAAGCAATACATGCTATGTCTATAATAATTTAACACAACAATAAGTAAACTGTCATATTAAGGATATTATGAAGGATACTATTATGAATTATATTCTTATACATTTTATTTTCAATCAAATATAAACTTAATTTTAAAATGTTATGGTATAACTGGTATTTCCATATTGTATACCATATAATTCATAAAGTTATACCATTATATTTAATAGCTAATGGTATAACTACAAATTACAAATGTTATACCATATAATTCGTAATCTTATACCATTTAAATTAAGCTATATGGTATAACTAAAAAAAACAAATGTTATACTATATAATTTGTGATCTTATACCATTTCAATTAATCTATATGGTATAACTAAAAAAATCAAATGTTATACCATATAATATGTGATCTTATACCATTTAACGTAATTGTATAGTATAACTCGTATTTCCATATGTTATACCATATATTTCATAATGTTATACCCTTATTTTTAACAGTGTACTAGCATTGCTTTGTTGAGAATATATTCAATATGAATTAGGTTATAATCGAGATTGAAATATACATTTTAACTTAATGCTGGTTTATTAATATATTATATGAGAGTTTCATTAAAATTATTTTAATATCAATAACAAATATAATAGACTAATACAGATAATATACCTTTAAATATGTATATGTTTAAATATAATACACTGATATTTTGTCAATATATATATATATATATATATATATATATATATATATCTATAATGTAATGATTATTTCTTCTTCAAATAATATGTATAATTTCATATAAATATATATATATATATATATATATATATATATATATATCAATATATTTAATTAATATACAATTGTTACTATTATTTTGGTGGAGTCATGTTATCACATCCCTGCGTTTTTAATAATAATTTACTTATATCGAAAAGGGTTTAATTAGTCCCTTCGAATCCACTTTCATATTAAGGTTTTAATTACATTTGCTATTGTTATTGTTATTTTAGTGGAGTCCTTTCATCCCATTGAGTAACTTAGATGATTTTTTCACTAATACCCACATGAATCATATGTCCCTTCGAACAGCTCTAATTTTAAGATATCACTGGTTTAACGAGAGACGAATATTTAGTTATATATAACTATAATGCATACGTAATTATAAAACATCACCTCTACATATTATTGTAATACTTATGTTTAACAAAATTATAACCATATATGATTACGGATAGTATTTGAAAAACTAACATATATATGCATACATATATGCATACATATATATTTATTTATATATATATATATATATTACTAATATAAATACCACTATACTAAACTACTTACATATTTTATTGTAGTATCCGACGTAGATGAAACTTTCATGAAATTTATACTTACATTTGCGTTTATAATGGTATTCGTATTCCTGATGCACGCGATACTGGCTTATAACATGGGTTCGTCGATAACCTACGTAAAAGAGACTAAGACATCGACTATCATCAAAATACGTGAACCGTTAATACACGACACGGCTAAGCTGTATTCTAATTACAATTCAATGGAAAAGTTCCTGTACGATCGTAATTGAGGAAACGCGCAGATGGAATAATCTATTTAATTTAGAATAAATCTATTTAAATAAATAATAATTTAATACTAATAATGGTATTTCACACACACACACACAAACACACACATTCACATACACACACATATATGTGTATACACACATGCATACACATTTACACACATACACATACACCTACTAATTCATATACACAAGCTGATTGAACAACTTATTTTACAAACTATATCAATAATTAGGATTAAATAACCTCCACTATGGATGAATTAACCTCAACGAATAAGCATACAAACTACAGCATAAAATACTTATCTCTTACTTTAGTAAATGCCCGATCTTTAACTGCTAACATTGATATTATTACTAACTTTATTACGGAACATCGCTTTTCGATCATTTAAATTACCGAATCTTGGCTAAAAAATGTAGACACCGTCATTCTTAATGGGCTTGAAAGCCTTGGATACTTGTTTATACAAAAATGTAGATCAGATATTAGAAATGGAGTAGGAATAGATTTCTTAGTAAAAAAAATAACATCAACATTATTCCTCAGCCCGAGATTTATACATCAAACTGCGACTTTCTTTTTACTAAACTAAAAATAAAATATTATTCCGATACTACTAGTATACATGTATTTGCAGACCACCAAATAACTGCCACGCTACTTTTGCTTTAGAATTTACAAACTTTATACATGAACATAACTATGACAACCTGGTCATTCTAGGATATTTCAACTTCAACTATGACTCTGACAAACTACACCACCAAGACTTTAAACGACTTTGTAATGACCTGAATGTAATTCAACACGTTAACTTTGAAACTCATACCCACGGACATATACTATACCTGATACTTACATACAACCATTCTAACATACTAATACATAAATCAATACGATCTACATTACTAACTGAACATTACGAAATTAACTCTAAATGTTATATACTGAACTCCTCACCTAAACAGACCTTACTTACTTACAGTTGTATCAGGAAAATAAATGTTGATGAATATTCATCTGATTTTATCTCTATGATAAATAAAACATAAATTACCATACTCAACTTAAACACTATACTGAAACAACTACTAACTCAACATGCACCACTGAAAATAAACTATTTGACTCTACACAACGGAACACAATGGTTTAACTCCAAATTAATAATTTAAAACTTTTATTTAGAAAATCATGTAGACTTTTTACGAAATCACCATCACACTCAATCTTAATCAACCTACGAAAAAATAGATATATATATATATATATATATATATACAGAAATGAACTGAAATATATTAAAAATACTACTTTATTGAATAAATTAATGATTGTTCATACGACTTTGAACGACTCTATTCAATAACTAAGACCCACTTAGGAAAAACTAAAAATTCTATACTCCCACATTTTCTCGATGATCAACTATGTAAGCAATTTGCTGAATATTTTAAAGATAAATTTGAATACCATTTGTAATAGACTATCTTGTACATTTAACCATCTTTATATAGCACATATTACCATGTACTTCACCACTTTACACATTACAATTATATTATCACTTCTAGATGCTCTTCACCACACGACCCAATTCCTACATACTTAATAACACAACTAGAAACAACTCTTACTCTGACTTACACAAATATAATTGATGACTTAAATATGTATCCTATCTACAATATATATATAATAATAATAATAATAATCAGATTGGTTCGTCGTAATAAACGAGAATGAACCCAGGTAGATATAGAAGTTCATTGAACTTATCGAGATATCTACCTGTCAGCAAAAGGAATGGAAAAAAAACAAAAGTAATAAAATTTACAAAGATAAAATAAAATTGGAAATTAAAAGTAAAATATAAATATAAAGTAAAATTTTAAATATTAAAATAGTTAAAATACAAATAAATATTATATATAATTAATAATAAAAATAATAATAATAGATACAAATAACAATAAAACAAGACGTGTACAAATAAAGAGGGAAAAACAACACATAGTTCATAAAACGACCACAACGAACGAATAGTATAAGGCTACCAACTTTCAGTAAGGATGTGCCAAGTCCTTAATACCTTGAGATGATCCCACCACAATCATACTGGTAAACTTAGTACTCGGCATATAATACACCACCGCACGCTACAACCAATATACAAAAAACACGAAATTCCTCCTCTTTATAAAATAAAAAATAAAAAAATATAATATAAATAATAAAATAATAATAAACAGTTAATAAAAATAATAAATAGTAATGAAAAATAAATCTTATAAATAAAATTACAATAAAATATATACAAGACATAATAATAATAATAATAATAATAATAATAATAATAATAATAACAATAATAACAATATTAATAATAATAATAATATTAATAATAATAGGTAACTCGTAATACAAATTTAATCAAATAATAATAAGAATAATAATAAACAATGCATTTAAAAACAAATGATAATACAATTGTTAAAATATATAAATATTGTAAAAAAATAATTTAATTAAAAACTATTCCAATTACTGAATTTCATCATTTGATAAAAAATATATATAAAATGAATAAAAATAAATAAATAAATAAATAAGACTAATAGTGACCAATAATTTTTTGTTTTAAAACATTTAAAAACTTTTTCAAAGGGTTAGTGGTATGATATCAATAGATAGTGAATTCCATAACAAAGGACCTTTATAACCAATACAGAATTTATCATAACAACGTGATATATTGGGAACAACGAATTCATTAGTTGACCTTAGAGAATATATTGTCTTTTTTTTATTAAATAACTTAATAATTTGTGGATGTATATTATTATTGTACCAAGCTTTATACATGTATTTGTAAATATTTAAATCAATAATATCATTAAATTTGAGAATACGTTTATGTATATAAATATGGTCAATATTTGTTCTGTTATGTAGATAATAAATTGATCTTAGACATCTATTTTGTAATATAGTAATACATTTAATATTACTAAAATACGTATTACCCCAGAGTATTGAGCAATAATGCAAATGACTATGGAATAAAGAGTAATATATGTTCATAAGGGATTCTCTATTCAATTTAGATTTTAATCTATTTATTAAAGAGATACATCGATTAAGTTTGTTTTTAATATTATGAATCTGTTTTTTCCAATTGAGATTTTCATCTATAAATATACCCAAAAATAAAATATAAGATGATTGCTTTATAATTAAGTCATTAATTTTTTCATATATATATATATATATATATATATCAGTGATGTGAATGATACACATATTATAGGACACTTGCAGGGGAATATGGGGAGGAGGAATTACTAGTGGTACAGCTGTTGATAGTTTGTAATAATAGAGGAGAAATGAGCGATCGTACGAAGAAGTGTATATTGTATATCTGAAATTAACGCAGAAGATGCCGCGTAATAAGATCACATTAATCGAGGATAACATAATGTTACGAGATGGGTAAACATCGGAGGCTCTTATTTATGTTATTATGCTGCTATGACTATTATCTGGGTAGGTAGACATTTGATCTACAGGTGACGTACACTGTACACACTACGTATACATCGGACACATACAGGTGAATATTTTAATTCACAGTTTACACATTATGTTTAAAAATAGTAGGTAGGTACTATATAATATTACCTATATTTATATATATATAAATATATATATATATATATATATATATATATATATATATATATATATATATACTAATAGTATAGTATACTATACACTGTTTGGCATGGTTAAAATATACTCGTTGTATATTTACATCTCCCTATATGTACATATATTTTTTTGTGATGGGGAGATGGATATACATACCTAACTGTTATCTTAGTAGATATTAGTATACACGAAGGGAACATAAGATGTATGCGTCATCGCTAATGACTAATACCGGTATGGTATACCATATACTACGTATACTATAGTATACTATCTATCATGCATGATGGTGACTAATATGCATAGTATTATTATATTATACATATGCGCATTTACCTATTATTACAAATATATATATATCTTATAAGTATAAATACATATTAGTTTGAAAAAACACTTCACATATTTATGTATATAAACCAATATGCATGTTTACATAGATTACACTATCGTAAACTATATGTACACCTGTAGTATACTACATTACTGAATATAATAGATACACTAATATATAAAGGTTAATCACATTACTAACAATCACATTGATTAATAATAACATAATAATTAAATAACTCATATTTTATTATTAATAATTTAAATGCATACACTGTTAAAAATAATTTTAATAATTATAACATATGCTACATATTTTATATTAATATATATTAAAAACAATTCAAATACTTTTTAAATATACTTTTAAATTTAATATATACACATTATATGAATGAATGAATTATATTTATTTTTTTACTTGTATAGTATACAAAAAAAATTATTCTTTAAATATTATTAAACTATATTAATTAGTAGACAAATAAATAAAATAAATATCTAATTCATAATATAGAAATATAACGTTCTTTATTTATGTATATATATATAATGCAATATTGAATATGTAATTATATCAAGAAGAGTGCTTTAATACACGAGTGTGACCTTTTGACCTATTGTATTTCTAGACGCTTATTTACTGTATCGGATAATACATTATTAGTATAAGTTTTACAACTTTATAGTATTTTAAATATGTATGAAATTAATATATATATGTGTGTGTGTATATATATAGCATTAAATGTAAATATATAAATTAAAAGCATTTTTTGTAATATATATTATATAATGTGTATATATTAAATTTAAAAGTATATTTAAAAAGTAATTTATTTACATCTTGTTTCTTATAGTACTCTTGTCTCACGTGTATTTAACGCTATTCATAGCAGGTACACATGACCGTTAATTATTCCTTATTACGGTTTTCTATGATAGAAAATATTATATACCAATAACATCCTTTTGGGCTAATATACGAAGACATGTAGCCGATAAAGGCCATTCGGGCATGCCATGTGTTCATGTTGTGAGTAGATTTTTGCCGCACGTGAGGGTTCCTTTTTTACTCATTATTTAACTACATTATATTGTATACATATGACATGTGTATTAATTATTAATTTTTGTACATTATACAAGTAAAATAAATATAATTCATTCATTCAATATAAAATATATAATTAACATAATGTAATAGCTTAACAAAAATCAAACTTTATATGATAATTTCATTATATATTTGATATAATTAAAAACGGGAATACATAATATTACATTAGAAGGAAACTCTATAGAGTTAAAGCAAACTTATAAGTTTAGATAACATAATGGTATTATATTTTAAATACATACATCATTTTATTATTTAAGTCTACTAAACTACCTGCAGTAATGTAAAGCTCTAAGATGAATATAACTTTTGTTATAATATATATATATATATATATATATATATATATATATATTATAAATGATGAACATTATAATCACATAATACAATATGTTCTGAAGTAGTATTTTATTAATTTAAACCCATGGGATTAATATATATATATATATATGATAAGTTTGTATATAAACATAATTGTTTATTGATATTATAAACAGAATACTTGAGAATACACATACATTAAAGGATTATAAGTTTATAAAGTATTTATAAATATATAAAAACATTATATTAATAATAGCTTTTAAATAGTAATTAATATTAATAATTTAATAATATTATGTTTAGTTTAATATTATATTAGTCACTTAATGCATGGAGGATTTTACAGTAATATATTCATAGAATTAGGTAGTGTTTATTAGCAATTAATGTACAGTTAAGCAATAGAGTGATTTTAAATATATTACGTAATCTAATCATCAGGCAGACGATGACGTCATTCCATGTAGTCGCCTTCGTAATCTCGGCGTCCATATTCTCAATTATCGCCCATCCTTCCGAATTCCGTCACATTCACGACTCCATCTTGAATTTAAAAACCGAGTCTTCCTCGAAAGCCGCAGAGTCGACAGAAGTAGACGATTCGCCCGATCTCCTTCGAGGCATTATCGGAATGATAGATACGTGTATGTCTGCGTGCAAAGAAGACCTAGGGCAATGCGATAGACGAGCGTGGACGTTAGATATACTGCCGGAACTCGACGTGTGCGAGCTGGTGTGTCTAAAGTGCAAAGCGGTGTGCTCTCTCATGATGCCTACCTATCGCGGACCGTAACCGAGTGCGAAACTATGTCGGGTATCGTATAGTTCCCGTATCGCATACGCGTATGCATGTAAATAATTATTACATGCACCATAATTGTTACAGTTTAGTAATACGACACATAATTTAACGTGTTAGTATAATTGTATCTTTCTTTCATTGATGATTTACACATTTAGTAATAAATATAAATATATATATAAATATATATATATAATACATTTGGTTTGTTTACATTTATTTGAAAGGTATTTTATTGAATATTAAATATATAGTTAAACCACTCTACAAGAAGTCTAGTTATAAGAAAAACTCTCTATAAAAAATAACTATTGTTATATATAGTATAGTTTGAATCGTATCTTTTTATCATAAAATAAGTCTGATATAAGGAAAACCTCGTAATAAAGAAAAATATTTAGATTATTAGGATAATAACTATAGTTATATATGGCAAATATATAATATTTATATATATATATATATATATATATATATGTAATATATAATAAAATACTTAATTTTTAATAATTAGTATTTCACTTACTTAATTAACATACAAATAATGTTTAATATTTTATAGACAATACATTAAACAACTAATTGTATTGTATTATTGTATTGTATTATATATGATCATATATGATACTATATATAGTGAAATAAATAGTGATTATATGACTCATACAAATGCATAGGTCATAGGTAAAAGTCATACTACCACCATTGCTACCATTATAGCTATATAAACATTACTATTACACTACAGATTTCTTGGGTTAAACCTTAAAAATACATTTCTATCACAATTCATACATAAATAATTACCAGTATTAATATTATTATATATTGTAATTACTTTGTTAGTAATGCTATTCTAGTAAATATTTCATCGAAATCTGTTAAATTTTATTAATCTTTACCATTATGAATAAATAATGTAATACTATTTATATTGATATTCGATCCTACTTATATATAATCTTACTTATTAACAAAGTTTATACATATAAAGGTATAGAATAATATTATTATAATATATTTTAACGAGTAATACACATAAATTAAAACATTTAGAATATGTTAATCAATATTTAATATATATTTAATCAATAAATTAAAGAGATGATATCGAGTTATACAAAATAAATAGTTTATAATGAATTACGATAACTGGTGTTCTACGTTAAGTTTTCGTTATTGAATACGTTCTCGGTGTTGATAGCTGCAGGATTATGTAGATTATTGCGATTGTCCACGATGTCGAATAACCTGTAGACATAAGCGTATTAACAATTAATGTAAGTGTTAGTTTTAATAGCATTATAACAAAGATTTTGCGAAGCAAAGATATAACACTCCCTATGCATGCAACGTAATTTAGTAATAGCCCGAACCGCTGCTAGCAGTAGTATCGAAATCACTGAAATAGATTTAGGTTCGGCTCTGTTTGCATACAACAATGTTTTCATTGCTCTATTAAATTACATGCAATATAAATTAGCTTTTACTCACTAAATATATACTTATAGCATTTAAAACATACATATCATATTTGTTTGTTATATATTAGTAATGAACACTTAGTTTTCATCATATAAATATTAATTTAAAGCATATTATTTAACATTTTAAAAGTGTATAGTTAAATACGAATTTACATTATAAACAACGCATAGTTCCTAAAAGTAACCCGCTATAGGTGGCACCAGGGTATTTTGTATAGAAATTCGAATTACACGATTTCGCGTAAGTGTTATATCTTTCCTTCGGAAAATCTTTGATTATAATATAAAAATGAAAATAATGAATGATATTATCATTTCACATTTAATATTTGTTTAATATAAAATATGCAATGAATCATTTAACATCGTTAGAAATAATAGCATATATCTAGAATATCGTTTAGAATTACATATAGGTGACACCAATGCACATCGTGTAGCGACACCTATTGATGATACCCGCAATAGTAACGCACGCCACACGATAGAGTAACACTCGCGTGGCGTGCGTCTTTACCGACCATCTCGTAGATATATGTCAACGAAGATGTGGGCGTATCCGGGCATGACGAATATCGCGGTCGGTATCAGTACGCACACTAGGAAGGGAAACACCCTCAACAGGATGTAAACCCTTCTTGCCGCGTGTCTTGTAGGGCTCCATATTCCCTGTAATAGGGCAACGAAAGTTATAGTATGTGTATTAGTAATATGTTTATATTAAGTTATGTGATATATATATATATATAAAATGGAATGCTAGAATACATATTCAGTGCCGAGTTGGGATATTTAAAAAGGAAAACAAAAAGGAAGACAAAGTAATAGGGTAATAGAGTATACTGGAATAACAAGAGACAACAATTTCACAAATGTAACGAATCACGACTATTATAAGGAGATTACTTCAGAGTCTAAAGTGTAGACTATAGTCTATATATAGTCTATATATATATATATGGATTCAATACTACATGTATTAATAGATACTACACGTATTAATAGATAAAACACTAAGTAACATACGATACGAATCAACGAAGTCACAAGGCATACAAAACAGTCGTCACGTGACCTACGACTAACCCTGGCGAGCGTCCATTGCTTAAGTTTAGAGGTCATCGTATCGGCGCACATATCGATGTATCGACCGAACAACAATAGGTGAATGGCGATATGTACATCTTGACCACCTCGACTCAACAGAGCGTAACAATACAGATGTCCGGCGACAGTGGCTTTAGCCAATTCGGACATTTTCATCCACTCGCCGCCCGCTTTGTTGCCCAGGGGTTTCATATAGGTGTATCTAGTGGTATTGATCGTGGATTAATATATATAAACTTCGTATGTTTTGGCTCAGTTGGCTAAGGCGTCAAACACACAAGAAGTAGGACACGGGCTCGAGACTCATCCGGACCATTAAAATATATATATATATATATATATATATATATATATATTTATATAATATCGAATGGGATTTAGACTTTTTAATAATAATCTAAGTTTTTTAATAAAAATGATAAAAATAATGATGAATATTTCTTGCCGTAAACAATAATCATATATTATTAATAATTATTATTATACTAACTGTATTATGAATTTATAAGATCCTTTGTTATAATATCTGTATACCATTATTTAAATTATATATATGTAATTAATTTAAATGATATAAATAAAAAAATATATATTAATTATATATTTTGATATACATTATATTATATATAAAATATAATTATTTTTAAAGATATATACCTGGCATGTTAGCGTATTTAATTAAAAGATTTATCTCTAATATCATTTCACATAATTTTGAATAATTCCATTTTGTGTTATTATTAATGTATTTATATTAATTTTTTTTAAATATATTTTACTATTACCAAATATGGTATATATCCTAAGGACTCTATTACATAATTAATTATATTGATAAGTATCACGCATAAAATTCATACACACAAATAAATATATATATATATATATATTTATATATATATAATATATATATATATATATATATAACAAATATATAACTAACTTCCAAAATGACCTCAAGTCATGGATAAAGAGAGAGAACGAGGGTTTTTCAGAAATCTCTATTCCATCAATACTCGCTAGGAAATTTGAATACGAGAAATAACAAAACATTTTCAGCTAAAATGTTCATAAAATATCATCAGTGTATTATCATCAGTATATTATGATATAATAATATAATATTTAATATTTTAATTAAATATATTATATATAATATATGTATATGATACAAACAGTAATATACACTATATATAAAAATATTTTAATTTACCTTGCATTATAAATAATAAAATAGTATTACATTAATATTACATACTCAAGTATAATAAAATATGATATTAATAAGTAATTTCGTGGGATATTATTATTTTATTTTTTTTACAATTTTCAGGTAAAATAAAAATAAAAATATATATATACATATATATATATACAATTATAGTTAAAAATATATATTTATATATATTAAAAATATAAACAAAACATAGCTAACCATTAATAAATTGAAGTTCAGATACAGCATAGTGAACAGACGCGGAACATTGAAGTCGGAAACTACGACCGGGTACCTCGACATCTCGTCCAGCGGAAGATAGTGTAACCACACCTTCAGTACGCCATAGCCTATCCAGAACTCAACGAATCTCTTGAAGCACAGAATACCCCTTTCCTTCGTAAAGGTCACCTGGTTACATCTCTGTTTACGATAGTAAGTCATGCATTATGAGATGTATAAGAGGTAGAGCATATATTCTCTACCTCATATACGAATTATATACGTATATATATATATATATATATACGAAACTATTATCATAAGTAGATTATATGTAATGTTTAATATATACTATATATATATATATATATATATATATATATATATATTACATAACATTATATAACTATATGATATCTAACTTGTTTCATAAAATCTTCATAATTAAATAAAGGTCCTATTATTACGTTGGGAAAATAGAATACGAATATGTAGAGATCAGCGACTTTATATCCGATGTGAGATTTATTCTGAAATTAGTTAAGAATATTTTTTTAAATACTAAAAAGTATATACATATATTTATTTATAAATAGTGTATACACTATACACTATATATATATATATATATATATATATATATATATATATATATATATATATATATATATGCATTGTATACAATATAACGAGAATAGTTAAATAGTTACATTTAACAATTAAGTTTACTTTAAATAGTCATATAATATAGGTATAGATT
Organism: Osedax fenrisi; assembly: GCA_964019155.1. Taxonomy (NCBI): domain Eukaryota; kingdom Metazoa; phylum Annelida; class Polychaeta; order Sabellida; family Siboglinidae; genus Osedax; species Osedax fenrisi. The sequence goes on along the minus strand of OZ025240.1, from coordinate 24,639,135 downwards.
AATGTATATGCATATGAATATATTTATATATACATGCTATTATAACTATACTTTAATTACTATTATAATATTAAAAGTGTACGACGAACCTTGATGGCATCGCACTTACTCAGACAGAAGCTAAGCGCTTTCAGCATAACGAAACACGTGAATTCCACCGACACCAATTCTCTCGACGAGTTCAAGTTTGACGTATATGTTAGCGCGGGATTCTAAGATAATGGTAGCGGGTCAACAATCAAATTAGAGTAACGCGTTCACGGTAGTATAAGAATTCTTCGATAAATGATAAAGGGTATTAATTTAGTGGGTGAACATTAGAAAAGTGGTATGTTAAATGTCGACGAGCGAGACCTACTTGGCCTATAGCATGCTAGAAGAAGAGTCGGCAGGAGAAGAGTCGACATCGAGGAGCTTAAGTTATTATTAAAGGGGAGATAGGTATGGGGGATGTATATAGTAAACTGATGCCACTGCCCAGTAGAGGGAGTTGCATGCATGAGTATGTTTCAGAGTTGAGTTAGGACGGGGAAAATCCATGCGCTGGTACCTGATTTTCCCCATCCTAAGTGCATCCTTATCTGCACATATATCTCTTATATAATTATTATAATATCAAAGTTACTAAACATAATATAAATCTTGCAAACGAGATATTTTATTTATAAAAGTACCATAGAAGTAGTGTATAAATAGTAATCACTAATTATTAAATAATAATTCTAAATTAAATGAATATTATTATATTATCTTATATTATATAAATATTATATTCAATATATATATATTCAAACCAGCAAATATGTTCTCTGCTGGTATCGTAGTAGAAGTAGAACCCCGGACACGGCCCAAACAAATCTCTTATCTCCCCTACTCACCAGGGTCACCGAGTATAGAAACAACGCGTAGATGCCAACGAATATTATACAGATATAATCTACTAGGGATCCAATAACGATTAGTGAATATAACGCCGACACGTGAAATCTATACTGTTGTAATGATGATTAAGTAGACTAAGTACAACAAAACAGAAGTATATACAATGTATACTATACATGCAATACATGCCATACATACTATACAATATACTATACATGCATATATATCAATATATATATAAGTAATAGTAATATACGTCATAGTAATCGTATATTGTTATCATTTATTATTATTTATATATAGTTTATTGACTACAAAAACATTATGTGGTTATAGGTAATATAATATCGTTAGATAATAAAAAATAAAAACAAAAATAAATAGAAAACGAATAATAAAATAGAACGAATTACAATGACTTAAAATGGACATACAGTTTACGTTTAAACAATTAAATTGATGTAACACAACGAATACCATAAGGAAGTTATTAGTAATAATATTTACATAATAGTATACTTAATATATATATATATATATATACATTTATATATTAAAAAGTAACCTCAAATGTATAGGTATACGCCAAATATTGCATTGCTATCGAATACAGTACATATCTGTAGTGTAACAACTGCGAGAGAATATTCAGATGAAGTTTATCCGATACCTTAGTAAGATGTAAGGTGGGTAGGTAATCACTTTTATATAGTTTACTAAATATAAGATAACTTTAATATGATTAATATATATATATATATATATATATATATATATTATCCTTTACATATAATATTTTTTAATTTACAAATAAATCACATTCATTTTATCATATATTATGTAAACTATATATATATATATATATACACATGACAACCTATATTAAATAGATACATACATGTATATATCTTAAATATCTGTATATTAGTTATTGGCATATATTGTAAATACGCGAATAAAGTATAAGTGTAAGATATAAATATAAAGTATACATACCAAATTTGGTATTGTCATATCACTAATTTGTATTTCATTTGATTCTGTGTGGTAAAGATACATTCAATATTTCTATATATTGCGAATATAATATTTAAAAAAATCTATTTTACCGTTTATAAAAAGGTCAATATTAATATGATTTACGATATAATGACATACATAAGGTAATTAAATAAAGTATGCTTGATAGTTACTTACCACTATTCATATGTTTATTTTTAATAAAATAAATCATTAGATACAATACATATATATATATTATAATTTAATAATGATTTACAACAAAATATAACATATTAATATAATTAATATAATTTATATATATGTTTTTTTATATATTCTCAATAATTATTAGATTTTAACATATAGATATAGATTTATCTATATACCTCTAGGTATATATATATATATGTTATAACCTGAAAATACGTATATGTATACGTATACACACGTGTGTATAGCATATATATATATATATATATATATATATATATATATATATTATATAATATATATACAAACTATTTAAATAACGATCTTTTAAGTACGCGTTCATCGACGTAAAATCCCATAACGAAAATATAGAAAAACACGAAAATATGATTAAATGAAAAGCTTGCTCGTCACTACGTAGTCCTAATAATGTCCTTCTTGGACGTGTTTTCACAGGTGGCGCCACCGCTTCACTGCTTTCGCTGTCCAGGGTGGTGTCGCTGACATCTCCTTCGTCCGTGATACGTGAACACACGTAATCGGTGTCGTCTCCTTTCTCTGTGACCTATAGGTCAAATCATATGATTTATATATATATATATATATGTTTGCTTGTTAAAATATAAATGTATTATTTTTGTATTAGTTTATTAATATATCATGTATCGTATATCTTTCTATATATATATAAATATATATATTTATATATATAGAAATACATATATATATATATATATATATATATATACATATTATATGTCATATATATTAATATTATATTAAATATATACATATATAATATAATAGTGTATTTAGGCTATTATATATATATATATATATATATATATATATATATATATATATATGTACATACGTATAATATATACCTGATGGACGTGTTTATGTTGTGAAATATTACTTCTAGATTTGTTCGTGTTAAGATAGTGGTATTCTTTAGATTCGAAATCGTAGATAGTCCTAATCTGAGGTGTATCTCCGTCCATGTCTAGTCTAGGTTATATGTTCAGATAATGTATACTATATACTGCAGTATATATACTACATTTAGTTTAATGTATAAATATAATAAATTTCAAAGCACGATTATGAATAAATAAATTATTTTTTATTAAATTACAAATATATTTATTGAAAGTAAATATAGGAAATCCATGTAAATAATAAATAATTAAATTTACTTGGTTACGAAAAAGTGTTGTTATGTAAATATTATTTAAAAATTTACAATGACCTAGAATAAATAATGATTTAACAATATATTATATATATATATATATAAATATATATATATATATATATATTACTTGTTTTTGTAGGAAACTCTTTTAATTATACTAACATATCCTTAGAATTATAATAATGAATACTTACACTCGTATACAATATTAAATAGTCGGTACAAAATTACGTCATATTATTATATACATACATGTATTAAATGATAACATATATGTTATAACATATAACATATAACATATAACATACAACATATATAACTATAGTTATACTTTAAAATATACAATTATAATATATATATATATATATATACTACGTTTGGTTTAGTATGTTAAATCCGCTAAAGTTATACACTCATATTTTAGTATACTCCACATATATACGCTATTTCGTTTTTTTTAGTTTTATTTTAGACTCTTGGTTGCTCTAGCACAAAGAATACGAATAATAATTTTAATACGATACATTTATTATTAACTAAACTACAAATATAATTGTTAACTGCCTATCGATGAATAATATAACAAAATGACCAATACTTTCAAATGATATATATATATATATACATATATATATATTTATATATATATATATATATATATATATATATAACTCAGAAGGGTGTTATTGAAAAATCAATTAAGCAAATATATTTGAGCTTATGACCTCTTCATCATAGTTAGTGATCCTAAAACTAAAACGGAGGTAAACGGTATAAAACTATCTATAATAATTAAACATAATACAAATTGATAAAATATGTAAATAGAATTTTGTGATAAAAACAGTTAAACGTAGAGAATAAGATAATAAACTAAAGGTACAATATAAAATGCTAAGTAAAATAATAAAACGCTTTAAAAACAGTTGAAGAATTTCGATAAAATTCTTCCCGAACCTTCTATTGATTTTTTAATACTGGCGGTCTTCAATATTTTCCAGGTATTTGAAGGAAAATTCATCTCTGTCTTGAGAATTTGGTTTCCAGAGTACCTAGAGCCCAAAGAACCAACACAGAAGGGTATATATATATATATATATATATATATATATATATATATATATATATTGTTATTTCTATTTATTTAAATCTTAAATATAAATACTATATTTATATTCTAGGCTTTTTTATTGGTGAATACTTATTTACAGATAAATAGGTATACACTATATGATTAATATCAATGAGAAATGCGCATTACCATCCTGCCTTAGGACTCATAGATGAAATTCGATCATTTATCGATACATCTTCAGCTAAAGCCCAAGAACCTTATCAACAGGGTCATTGTTTGGGCACATACTATCCCCACGTTAAAAATTGCAATATATATAGGAATATATATAGCATATATATATATACTATCCCCACATTAAAAATTGCAATATATATAGGAATATATATAGCATATATATATAGTAATATATATATATATATATATATATATATGAATAATTTACCATAATTACACGAATATAATAACATATCGGTTACATATGATCATCAGAACACTTCCATAGTAATATCCAATTTATTCTTTTTTTATTATTATTATCCTTGCTAACATTGCCCTATTTTAGGTCATAATAAAACATTTATCATCATCATATATATATATATATAATATTATTATATACATCATATGATTTTATCCATAATCTTCCTTCATCTTCATCCTATTTACCAATAGTTCTTGGTGACTTATACTATCACTTTAATTCTCCCATCTATCCCAATGGTAACTTTAAACTCCTAACTGAGTCTCTTTCCTTGTACCAACACATATCATTTCCCAACCATCCAGTGGTAATACACTTGATATGATATGTATACCCCTATCCAATCATCTTATTTGATATATAAACACTAACTCCTTTCAACAATTGTTGAATTGAATTTAAATTGAACTACTAACGGAATATTTTATTATTGAATTCTCTTATAAAATTCACATAGATTAAACGAAAATGTATTACATATAGATATTTTAAGTCTATTGACCTACCAATATTTGTAAGCAATATAAAAACTGAGATATATTCTCATACTTCCTTCTATCCGGTACTCCTAAGCTACTTTCTCCTAAATATTATCAATATAAATATACCTACAAAAACTACATTAATTACCGACCGCCCCTTTTCTCCCTGGGTCTCAATTGAGAAGAAATTTCTTAAAACTCCTTCTACTGAAACAAAATTAGCTCTATCATTAGATAGAAAAATTACAAATCTACTATATCTCGTTCAAATCCATCTATTATAACAAAAAGATATCATTAATCTCCTCCGATTCTCGTAAATTATTTAAAATGGCAAATATAATTCTCACTCCTCCATATGAAAAAATCATCCTCATTTTACCGAACACGTCAATTTTTCAACTATGCTCTCTTTTTGAAAAATTCTTTGAAAATAAAATTGCAAGCATTAATAATATTATTTGCATATCTATTCTATCCATACTCAATCCCACCATATATATTACCCATTTTATTGACTTATTAAGTACATTCACTATCCCTTCACTGTATGAAGTAAATGACATATCACTCATGAAATATCACTGTACCTCCCCCACTGATCCCCTACCTATCTTATTATATCACACATTTCACCCTTTTCTCTCCTATTTTCTTGGATATTATTGCGAACTCACTAAACTCTGGCCAGGACTGTAATAAGTAAATGGTTTTCAGCAGTAAAATAAATGGTATTTAAGGTGTGCTTATAATATAACCCTTTTGATGGTTTTCTGCAGTGATATTTGTAGAATACGATATTAAGGGTTTTCTATTATCGGATTTAAGAATACCATTTATATGGTTTTCCACAGTAGAAATTAAGAATATCATTTAGAGGGTTTTTCACAGTAGAAATTAAGAATACCATTTATATTGTTTTCTGCAGTAGAAATTAAGAATACCATTTATATATTATATACTTATATATTATATAATTTCATTTAAGTAAGATTTAATACTTAAATTCAATAATAAAATAATTTTAATATTGAATAAATTTGTATTCAATATGCAATTGCTATATATTCAATATTGGGCAATTAGTTCAACATGATTTCCATTTATATTATCAATATAATTATGATTAAATTTGTAGTTCACGAGTCACGTTAATTATATTATGATAATGTAGCAAAAATACATAGGATTACATACATAATTTTAGTTTTTAAAATAATATTAAGTTTGATTAAAAACAGTATATTTACTTAAATATTAATTTAAAATAATAATTATTAATTTATTTGCATAAGTAAAAATTAAATCAATATTTCAAAATAATTAAAAGGTATAATATTTTATTTTTTCTATAATAAAACAATTATATAAACTTAATAATAATAACCTTGTAACCTTGTAACCAATTTGTTTAGACACTGCGATCAACATCAGTAATGAGTTTTCGGCGGTGTATCGTATATTAATTATTATAAGCTATATTAAATAGATGTGTTTTCAATTTGACTATAATAATACTTAAGTCGTGTAAAATGCCATATGTTTTGAAGAGGGTTTTCCACAGTATAAATAAGAATACCTTTTAGAGGGTTATCCATAGTAGATATGCAGAATACCATATGGTTTTAAGAGGTTTTTCCACAATAGAAATTAAGAATACCATTTAGAGGGTTTTCCACAATAGAAATTAAGAATACCATTTAGAGGGTTTTCCACAGTAGATATGTAGAATACCATTTAGATGGTTTTCCACAGTAGAAATTAAGAATACCATTTATATGGTTTTCCACCGTATACATTTCGAATACCCTTTAGAGGGTTTTATACAGTCGGTTTCACAGAATACCATTTAGAGGGTTTTAAATAAATATTTTTTTTAAATACACATTCGATGGTTTTCTGCAGTAAATATCAGTCTAGAAAACCATATTTTTTATCAGTGAGGTTTCACACTGCTTCAAAACTATCATACTATCTCCTATTCTAAAAAAAACAAAACCTTGACCCAAACTCCCTTAGAAATAATCGACCGATTTCCCACCTACCCTTATTAAGTAAAACTGTATACAGAATTCCAAACAACTCATCGACCATATACATACAAATATTGTTTTGGACTCATTTAAAGCGCTATTCGTAAGGGTCATTCGACAGACACAGCTCTCCTCCGCATTACTAACACAATGTTATCTACCTTAAATAGCAACACGTGTTACCAGCTAATCCTACTTGATCTCTCATCTGCTTTTGACCCTGGACCATAACATATTAATCTCGCGGCTAACTTTATGGGTATTTATATGGATTAGCATTACAATGGTTTACTTCATATCTGACTAACCATCATCATTCATATTTTCATATCTATTATGATTGACAAATCTTACTCACCTATTTTTCCACTTAACCAGAGTATTCCCCAAGTATCGGTTCTAGGTCCATCCCTTTTTTCTATTTATATCCGCCATATTGCTGATCAAATTAATAACTTTTCAAATATAAACTACTATATTTTTGCTGATGATATTCAACTTTTAACTTTTTTCCCTATAAATTGTAATAATACCATTAACTCTGAATTTATCGAGTGTGCTAACTGTATAAGATTATGGATCCTCTCCAATAAACTACTAATTAAATTATCTATGACTAATGTACTTAACATATATGCCTCTAATACTTCCTTTCCAAACTTTACTTTAAATAACATGATTATTTCTCTTTCCCATTTCTCCTAAAACCTAGGATTAATATTTTATAACAATCGGATAACCTATAACAACCTTCTCCCTCATGTGTAAATTACGTATACTATCTATACTCCATAAATCAATATATTCTTTCACCCCTAGCCATATCTCTGATCTAATTAAAAAACGTACAATATTACCTTTTCTTCGTTACCAAATTGCTCCTTTCTTTATATCCCAGAACTCTAGTAAAACTTCCATAAATTCTAGAGATTTAAAAAAGTCCTGTCCCACCCTATGGAATTCCCTCCCTCCTACCATTCGTTCTATTATATCCCACAAAAGATTTATAAATCTTACTTCTTCTTTTCTCTCTAGCTCTAATCATTAATATAATCATTAAATAATCAGACTTATTATTTTTGTCTCGTGTTATATTCATCGTATTATTATTATTAAATTGTAATTGTATTATTATTATCTTATTATTATTTTCTCACGTATGAGCGAAGGGGTCTATTTTAGTGCCTAATAAAACTTATATCATCATCATCATACATATATATATATAATATTCCTCTGCGCAAGTATATCTCCTGCTATTTAGTTTAATTAAAATCGTCAAATGTGTAGGAAGGAACCTACGTATTAATATAAACTATTATGTATATAGTACATAAGAATAAACAAATATATTATTACATATATAATATTTCGATGTTTCTACTGAGAGAATCGGGACCCTATAATACATCAGGTATCTACAGATATAGGTCGCAGAGCTTACTTATAGCCGCGCCTACCCTATGTATCGAACTAACTCGTATGTGTAAGTCACTCAATAAACTATTCAACATTATGTTAACGATATATTTGTTATTACATAATTTTTTATAATTATTACTGTTAAATATTATTCTATTTTTAATTATATATTTGTCTTTAATTATTATTATAACTATAATTATTAATTTACTTTATTTATATTCTATTTCACGTTAAATATATACTTATAATAACTATTGATATCTATGATAAAATAAGTAAATCATCATATATATTATGAGAATTACATATGAAAAATATATGTTTATGTTAAATATAGTTTTTCATATATATATATATATATATTTAATTTTAAAATATTGAAACTATTTATAATTATATTGTTTATATTTATGTTTTATTTTTATAATATTTATTATTAGAAAATATCTATACATTTATTATAATAAAATATTTTAGAATGCTATATCATAAACATATATTGCTATTTTATATAATTACTATATGTAGTATTTCAAAAGCTATTGATTTTGGTGCAATAAAAGACAACGTATTGGGTTTATTAATATAATTTATTATAATCGTTGCTAATAAGAATTTCTGTAATTTACAACTAATTATTGTATACGATTACACTATATATATATATATATATATATATATATATATATATATATATATATATATATATATATATATATATATATATATTAATACACTATATATTAATGATTATTAAATATTGACTTACAGCTGGAATAAAAGCTATCGGAACTGTGATTACTGGTGTCGACACATCTAAAGTTGAATATGATGACGGTTATAAAATAATATATATATATATATATATATATATATATATATATATATGTATATATATATTAATGCATTATATATTAATAATATATGTATTATATAATACAGACTATATAGATCCGGTTGCAGACAAAGTAGATAGAAAACCTAAAGATGACGGTTACGTTATAGAATAATAAGTTAAAGTAAACAATGCGTGTAGGGCTTACACTGTAGGGCGCCCTATAATCTCGTACTAATATATAAACATACATAGGTAGTATGATATGTATGTATAACACACGAATTCACTAACTCGGTGCATACTTTACTATGAAATATAACGCCGGCCGCGAAATGATTCTTTTAAATTTCGGTTTGACACGTGACTTATTGGGGGCCGATGTCAGTATTCAGTTATATATATATATATATATATATATATATATATATATATATATATATATTAATATTAATACATTATATATTAATAATTTATGTATTATAGATGAAAATAAAGATGTGGATAAAGGTTTTATATTTACATATATATATATATATATATATATATATATATATATATATATATATATATATATATATATATATATATATATATATATATATATATATATATATATATATATATATATAGTAATACATTATATATTAATAATTTAATTTATTATATAATACACGATTGATAAATATTGTTGCAGAAGAAGAAGATGACGGTCCAGTTATAAAAGACAAGCGGCCTATATGGGTGGGACAGAACTGTAACGATATCTGTTTGATTGACGGGGCAATCTGTCTGAACGGCACCTGTACCTGTAAACACACGCACTACCAGGAAAGCAATCACGAATGTCGAAGGAGTTAGTGTTATCTTAGGACTTATTTTAGGTAGTAGCTTATGTGTTATTTTAGGATATATCTTAAGTATACTTAAGATATACTATAGTATATTAGGTATTATATTATGACTTATATTAGTTAGTATCTTATTTGTTATTTTATTTCTTATCTTGTGTATTATATTATGTATTATCTTAGGTGTTATTGATTTATTATATTAACATTTATTATTTGAATGATCTCGTAAAACACTTTATATCGATAGAAATACTAAAATATATTAACAAATATGTTGATATATAGTAAATAAGATAGTGAACATAGATAATATATTGTAAACAAATATTAAAAAAATTAAATATATTAACAATTTGTTTTATGCATTTATTGGTTAATACTTTTGGTATACTTAATAGTACTATAGTACTATTCAATATATATATATATATATATATGTGGCTTATATATGTGGCTCAGTGGATAAGGCGTCAGACACACAAGCAGTATAACACGGGTTCGAGACTCGTCAAGACCATTAAAATGGGTCTTAACATAATATTAGAAGTGATCTTATATAATTGCGTATAAATAAATGACCGGCTCTCGTTAAAACCATGGATGCCTTAACACGGTAGTCGCTGCAGTTAAAATGTGTTAAATAATTTAATTTTTACAATATTTTGTTATTATGTATTATCCAAGTTCTGCATTTTATTTATAATATCCTAAAATATTGTTTAATATTTTTGAATGTTTCTATCAATATAAAGTGTTTTAGGAGAGTAATTAAATTAGAAATATCATGAAATTTATAAATATATTTTGTATTTATGTAAATACTTGTAATTTGTAATCTTATATTACGATTTATTAGAATAATCGTTTAATTTAAAAATGTATAGATTTATTTTAGCATAGATCACAGATTAAATAGCATTACATAAATAAACAAATAGCGTGTTATATATTTGTTTTTATATTGTATATTTTATATATTTGTATATATATACCTAACTCAATGATTAATTATGTACAAACTTTGAATGACATTTTCTCAAGTTTTTACTTTTTCACTTAGTTTAATTTAACCAAATGAAAATGTATAATACTTATTTAATTGTTATTATTATTGTCTGCAATTTTTACTGTATATGTATTATATATAATACTATATTTCTACCAATTTGTATATCATTATTCTATTTAGTACTTCATATTTATAAATAAATCATGGTTAGTATAATATATTTATAATACAAATATTCATCGTTTTTAAACTGTTTTTGTTTTCATTCTTTTAAATTAATTGTATTTATGAAAATTATAATATATATGTATACGATAGTATCTATTGAATACAAAAAATTATGTAATTATCTTTATTAATTTGTTATCAGTAACTTTTGCGGTAGAGATATAAATAGCACGGTGTAGATGAACGCAGAGCCTGCGTCGCAGACGCATACCCTTACACGAGAGCGGCTTCAAAAGGACATTAGAGCCATATATAGTTATAAGTGAACACTTCATTTACATTACTTGATGGGATGTTAGGACTCCATCAAATAAAAAATAACAATAACAACAATATATATATATATTTCGTATACGTTATAGCCTCCTATAGGCTATAGCCTCCAAAATAACGGATTAAAAATGCTCACTTTTTAAAATATGTTCCTTCATATGATATACGTTTTAAAGTTATAATGACAACTAGTAAAAGGATATCTCCTAACACACGTCCCGACACCGATATGAATACTCACCGTGTGCGCCGCACACTGCGTTACACACACACACACACACACGTATGCGCACAGTGTACCCTCTCACACACACACTCACGCGCGCACACACTCACACACACACATACACTCACTCACACACACACTCACACACTCACGTACAAACACACTCACACTCACACATTCGCACGCACTCTCACGTACACACACAATCACACACACACACTCGCACACTTACGTACAAACACACTCACACCTACACATTCGCACACACACACACTCACACACATACTCGCACACACACTCTCACACCGCTAGTTCTGAACAAAGATCCACTCGTGAAGATTAACGAATGGTGCAGATCTGACGCCGACTGCCGCGTCGGAGTGAAATACTCGCACTGTGCGAATATGCGGTGCGTGTGCGATAAGGGCTACCACGCTATCGACGGGGGTATCGATTGTATGCGAAGTTAGAACCCTATCCACATCATCATTATTCACTATATTACATAACTATAGTTGTATAAATATATATATATATATATATATATATTACTAATATGTATATATTAACTGCCTATGTGGCTCAGTGGATAAGGCGTCAGACACACAAGCAGGATGACACGGGTTCGAGCCTCGTCCGGACCATTAATTAATTTTATAAAATGGGTCTTAAAATATTATTTAGAAGTGATCTTATATAATTGTGTATACATAAATGATCGGCTCTCGTTAAAACCATGGATGCCTTAACATGAGAGCGGCTTCGAAGGGACATTAGAGCCATATATGGTTATAAGTGAAAACTTCATTTAAGTTCCTGGATGGGATTAAAGGACTCCACCAAATAAAAAATAAAAACAAATTATTTTGCGAATATTTTTCATTACAAAAATCTTTGGTTTTACATTATAATATATACATGCAGTTAAACTATATAACTATTGTTAAATATTTTGTCTTGATTAATATAAACAAGAAATAAGGATCGTAAATTATTGCTAAATATGTTGCTATTTATACAGGGTTATAGAATATTTTTATATTTTACTAAAGTATTACTAAATGTTGATAAAACATAGATTTATTTTGAAAGATGACTAATATAGTATATTATAATCTTGCTCGATAATTTATAGAATAAACATAACTTTCAATACAGTAACATGTTATGCTGTTTAAACAATATCGATACTTTAAAAAATCTAACATATATCATGCAATCTCTGATATCTATACAACTTTAGATACACTAATGCGATAATTAATGATAATTATAACTATTTACATATTAATATTATATATAATTAGTTTACGGTTATTATTGTGGATTCATGCGTTACATATTATCCTCGCAACTTGAGTGACAGGTAGTGATATCCTATATTATATAATTGAACACAAGTCTTAGGTTGATGTTACGATCTATAGTAACATCCATAGTTTATAGTTATTATATTAGTAATGTTAATGATTGATATAAGAGTGATTGTGTCTATACAAATATTAACTACATATTAATAATAATAATAATATATAGTTGAAGTTAACTAGGTATCCGCACCTTATTATATATATACGCTTTATTAACGATATAAGAGCTTTTATCCGATCAATGAGATAATAGATAACATAGGCAATCTTCTATTATGAGTTTAATATCATAATATAAATTAAAAGTAAATAATCGCAATCAAGATGAAAAGTAGGTACCCGTAACTATATATATTAGTATGTTTAGTATTTATAATATAATTGTATTTTTTTTTCTCGGGAAACAATCCCTATCCGGTAGGGTAAGTATAATCGTATAGATATAATCACACTAGTAATAATCATTAACACCATTACACTGTACTGAGATCATAGAGCTAGAGAGAAAGCTTTCTCTCTAGCTCTATGACTGCGACGATGAAACAGATACATGTAAGTATACCCTTGCTATAGCAACCTTTTAGACTGTATTACGTTTTATGTTTTATAACGTGTTATTTGTTATAATTAAATACCAGTATGATGGCTATATATTTATATCGCATCCTGGCGTTAATATACTGTTATATTATTGGTATGCCTTACCTTATATATATATATATATATATATATATACCCGTACGTATAACTAACTATATCGGTACCTATATCTATAGTAATATACAGTAACCATATAACTACACATACCCGTGAACGTATACATTGCTACCATACCCACAGACAACCTGGACAGCGGTTGTAAGGGGGACCTGGATTGTTCGGCTGTCATACCTGGGGCCGAATGCGACCATCGCATGAAGTGCAGCTGTCGTCCGGGTACAACCGCCTACTATTACCCTATGGTGTACTGCCTGGGTTGTTAGTAGTAACCACTGATAACCTCTATTTGCGCAAATGTTTATGATATATATAGTGTTATATATCTACATATATCTATGGTGTTCCACAAGGTTCTGTCCTAGGCCCACTTATATTCTCCATATATATAGCACCTATAAGGTATATTATATCCAAATTTCCTAGCGTCTTCTATCATATATATTCTGATGATATCCAACTCTACTCATTCCTCTATAATTATACTCAAAGATAATTGTCAACTAATTGCGTGTGCCTCCTCTATTAAATACTGGATTCTCTCCAATAACCTTTTACTAAATACTTCATAAACTGCACTCCTCAATATACCTACGAACTCCCCATCATTTCCTTCTATTTACCTTGACAAGATTATTATTTACCTTCCAACTCAGTCCTCAATCTTGGTGTTATTTTCGACTCTAATCTATCTTTTTCTAGCCATATTGCTAAAATTTCTAAAGCAGCTAATTATCATTTATTTAGAATCAGATGTATCCGTAAACATATTACTCGTCCCGTATGTGCTGTCCTTATTAATTCACTTGTAATTTCTCGTATTGATTATTGTTCTTCTTTATTATATATCCTTCCTGCTTCTTCCATTGCCCCATTAAATAGAATCATCAGATCATCTATACGACTCATTTCAAATTATACCAAACTGGTTTCCCTATAGAAAACGATCCCTAATTAGACTCCTTTCTATTACCCATACATCTATATATTTTTCCATTCCTTCATATATATTTGACCTACTCTTAAATCGCTCCACCACCCACAATACATTTTCACCTTCCAGTATTAATCTCATTATCCCACAGCCATCCTCTCTTAAATTCCAGAAACGCTCATTCTCCTACATTGTCCCATCTATCTGGAATGCACTCCCATCATCTATAAGATCCATTCAATCTCCCTCCTCCTTCGATGCTCATCTCAGGTCATATTTATCCAGTATCTAATTTCATTATATTATTATTAACTTTTATATTTCGTTCTTATTACTTCCACATTGTTAGTTAGTTTATTTCACTTTGTTGTTATTGTGGTTGTTGTATTTTATTTGTATTATTTATTTTACGTGCACTTACACTCCTCTCATCACTTTGTAATAGTTCCTAATAAACCATATTTCATCATCATCATCATCATCATATATATATATATATATATATATATATATATATATTGTTGATTCAGAAGAAATTATTTACGAGAATATATATACCTGAATATATTCAAGACCTCGGGATGCCCTCATTATATAAAGGTATATTGCATCATCTTCGGAATCAACGATAACGCGTCGTAAACATGCCGCTAGAGGGAGTTAGTGGTCACGGACACACGTGATCGCGAAGTAAATAAACACGTGACCCTTTAGCCGGGCAACATGAGTTTATCACGTGGTTACGCGTTACACCTAGTCCACTATACGAACTCTGACCCCTACGCCTCCTTCGCATACCCCTTCTCCTTGTAACCACTATATTCCTCACATATATATATATATATATATTTATATATATATATATATATATCCACCTCTCATAGCACAACCCTACTACGCCGTTCTTCAACATACTACTTATATTCCTCTTCATCATTCCTACTCAGTATCATTATATATATAAATCCTCATACACCCCTTCCTCTACATACTCATCATAACACCCCCCCCCCTTCGTACCTAAGTTTATCTGTTGGACAACTGCGATACCAACGATCAGTGTACATCTCAGGTGAGGCATTCGATATGCGACTCGAATAGTTTTCACACGTGTCAATGCGATTTCGGCTATACTTACGAAAGTTCAAGCAAATGTGTTCCAGGTTATACACACACACACACACACACACACACACACACACACACACACACGTATAGGTGTAGATAGATTGCGTATATATTTTAAAACAAATTCGCAATGCAACCAATTCTCTCGGAACCGTATTGTTTACGGTACACGTAGATTATAAATTCTACGACATGACATTAGAGGTCATACACACGTATATATATATATATATATATATATATATATAAGTATAAGTCCTATAATCGTTACATCCGGTACGATGCCCCGATTATGTAATTCTTCTGGTCGAGTACACTGAACTTGTAATTGTGGTTTAGATATGTCGAACATATTTATAAGTAACTTATAAGGTATACACATATTGGTATCGACATAAATGATAATCACTAATTTAAGGAATAGTTACTATAAATTTATATATATATATATATATATATATATATATGGTATAATATATTGATTATCGACATACCACTGTATACAGTAACGATGCTATAACCGTATTAACATTACTATGATCGAACACTACAGTTAAGATGGGAGGAAGATGCAAACACACTAAAGAATGTAAAGATGTTTTACAAACTTTAGTTTGCGAAGATGCGAAATGTGTCTGCGTGAAAACTACTTACGAATATATGGGCCAATGTTTAGCTAGTTAGCAATGCCCATATATATATATATATATTTATATATACAGTAAACTCCTGTTTCTCCGACCAATGATAACTCAGAAAAAACGGTATATCATAAATTTCATTGTAATGATATTGCAAGTTTGATTTGTTATCTATGTAAATATATTCAATAATAATTCGATATATCAGAAACTCATTATATCAGCCAAACGATGTCGTCCCCTACGATAAGTTGACATCATAAGATATTCATATAATACACACCCATATAAGGGTACGCATTCATACCATATATGGTATTACTTTTTAAATAGTCGTTAATAATTATAATAATATATTTTCTCAAATATCCTGACTATCAACTTGCGGTTCACTCGTTTAGGTCTCCGATAATACAGTACTACGTATTCAAATAGTATTAGTCATTATTAATTTAGAATAATATAATTCGTCGTACAATGCAGGGAAAATAGATTCTATTTGTTTTGACGACTCCGACTGCGATGCTATTTACCCTACTGGGGTGTCTATCTGCAGCCAAATGAAATGTGCGTGTCCCAAAACGTATACAACTCAAGAACGCGCATGTATAAAATGTTTGTATATGACCATTATTATCCATACACTATATATATATATATTTAATATTTATTACATTTTTATTTTATTCCTTACCTCACATTATCGATAAATGTGAGCTTGCTCGGCAGATATTATCATACGTCCCCTATTTCTCTATATATCTCTAATCGCTATATGTATTGCATCACTAGTACACAATGTATCATATCTTAGTTGGTCTAAGTATGTATTCGTAGGCCGTATTCACGGGAATCCTCCGTGGTGTGGATTCCAGAATAATACTTCGCATATTATATCTATTCTGTTTCGTCAGCAGTAACAGGAGAACCTTAGTCGTTGTCGCGTATTGTGTATGTTATTCTTGGAATGATGCCGTACAAGTCATTATTTATTATGTGATAATGAACCGTCACTCGTTTGGCGCAGTATGCGTGTATATGCTCCAATGTGTTCTCTAATCTTGAAGTTATAGTCCAAGTGATAGAGCCACATACAAGAATAATCTCAACTGTAGATATAAAGAAATTTATTTTGAGTTAACTTGTCAGGTTAGATTTCCAGATTCTGGTCAGGCTGTTCAAGGCTGCCCACGTACTACAGATGCTTACAGTTACGTCATATTGCGTTGAGCCAATATAACTACCTATATACTTGAATTCTTCTATACGTTTTATATAAAGACCTGGTAGGATTTTCATGTTTATCTAGATTTTTGTATTCGATTATATGTAATAAATTTATAAAAACATTTTCAATGAGTAACATTCAAATTTCACACATAATCTACTTCACTCCAGAAACATTTGTTAAATTATATGTTTATTAAGTATTAAATATAATACATTATAATTTATATATTGAATACAGTTATTACTTATTAATTAATTATTATTTTATTTATTATCACTCCACTTAAAAGTTATGTATATATACATAACATTAGGATTTATAAGTTTTATAATTGTGTTAATTATTTTTTAATTAATATTTTAAACATTGAATAAAACTTTCCATTTACTCGATTTCGAGTTATTCATGATACTGTATACAGTAACATTACACATAAGTACATTGACCTGAAATCGAGTAATGGTCAGTTTTATTCAATGTTTAAAATATTAATTTAAATACATTTAATACAATTATAAAACTTATAAATCACAATTGTACACTATTAAAATTGAATATATATATATATATATGTCATGTAATATTAATAATAATGTAAAACATTCATTTCAAAACACTTTTGGAGAAATTTAATCATAAAATAACAAAATAACAATTTCTTCTAATTTATAATAATGCTTATTATCATCGTTATTATACATATCTATAATGAATATCTGTATAGCTCTACGCATTACAATAAACACGTTGTTCGCGTACACACCGCTGCGTGTCGTACATAGCTCGTGACGTCACTAACACGTGACCACGTGACGTCACTAATACCGACCTCGTGACGTCTCTAACACAGCCCACGTGACATCACTAATAACGACCACGTGACATCACTAACACCTAACTTGTGACTTCACTAACACCGACCTCGTGACGTCACTAACTCGTGACCACGTGACGCAGCCACCGCAGATCACAGCTGTAAACTGGACTCGGATTGTTCGCAGGACATGGTATGCGATAAAGAACATTGCCAATGTCCACCGGGTCATAAGCTTTACAACTATAACGAATGCCTTCGCAGTAAGTAACACCTTATCACACACATACACACATTCGCACACATATATACACATATATACAGACACATACATATATATATATATATATATATATATATATATATATATATAGGGGAAAGTTTCCGATTACCGACCCCTAATGATTAGTTGTAATAACGTATTCAATATTAAATATATTTATTTGAAATATTATAATTTGAGTAATATTATGGCAATGAATAATGTGGCTATTTTAAATGTTTGATATAATTATATTTACAAGAATAAACAAGGGGGTCGGTAATCGGATACATGTGAATAATACCGACCCCCTAAAATAATCGTGGTATAAATAATTGTAGTATTATAATATCCAATAAAAATAGTAGATATCAATAAATATAATTAATTATAACATGACGTAATTTATTTTTTATTGAATTTATGTTTTAATAGTAATATTAAATTTAAATTTAAACTTTATAGTAATTATATGAAAATAGTGTATATTATTATTTAATATTTATTTATTAATCAATATGTATATAAATAACTGGAATCATGAATCCTAAATCTATGTCAATGATACACACACAAGTTATAACATAATTAAAGTAATAATACAAGTAAAATACGGATCTATTTTTATTAGATATTAAAAATCACACGGGGTCAGTATTAGGGTAATTTAGGGGGTCGGTAATAGGAAAATCATATGGGTTACTATACTTAAGATATATTGGTTAATAGTTATTAAAATTAAATTATTTGTTATAATAGTTATAAACATTTTATTGATCTACAATATTATGCACAACATTAAGTTTTCTTTTAATTAATAAAGTATTTACAATGATTTAAAAAAAGTTATTATTCAAATATTTAAAAAGTAAAAACAGAATAATACATTTTATCAAATAACAATTGTAGGATTAAATATTTTTTAAACAAAATACTTATTCATATTTACCATTAAATTACTAACAGTTAATGTATATATAATTTGTTGATAACTCTTATAGTTACTGAGATACGAGAGGGGTCGGTATTAGGAGGGGGTCGGTAATCGGGGACTTCCCCTAGTCATTACATGTATTATATATACGTACACTTATAGACCACGGCTCATTTCATATAATTACATCGTATATATGTTAATATAACATTATAGAGTAATATATATGTATATATAGAGTGAGATATAGAGAGCTATAGAGGAAAGTTTAGAGAGATATATAGATAGATATATATATATGTGTATACAGTGCATACTATAGTATATATACTATAATATATACACTATACACTATGATACACACACTACATTCATGATACGAACACAGTAAAGCTACGGGATGCCTGTGTGTCGAAAGCGGATTGTTCTCTGATAAAGCCGAACTCTTATTGTGATGTCGTCTGCAAATGTGAAGTAGGATTTGCCGCTTCTAACCCATACAAGTGTAGAGAATGTTAGAAATTATCATTGAATATTTTATATAAATAATAATTTTTCCTTTATTATATATATACAGTCAACTCCCTATAAGTCGGACTCGCAAGGGACTGGGAAAATTGTCTGACTTAGATAGATATCCGACTTATCCGAGATTCATAAGATCATACTAATAAGACATGTGACACGTAGCGTGAGTTAAAGGATTACCAAAATGTGGAATTATGCAACAATCAATAACATAAAATATGGTATTCAATAATATTACTTACTAAAAATATAATATAAATTATTCAAACTAAACATTTCTGACATTTTATAAAAAGTCCTACTTATCCAATATAACAATCATAATTTTTATATAATATGTTTCCGACTTATAGAAAAGTCCGACTTATCCAATCCAACTTATCCGACTTATGCGATTAATTTAACATGGATCTAGATACAAATCCAACCAAACCAACTAAATATGTCCGACTTATCGAGAAGTTCGACTTATCCGTAGTCCGACTTACCGATAGTTGACTGTATATATATATATATAAGTATTACTAATATCCTAAAAGTTTTCGAAGATACGATATTCTTACGTAGGCTATTCTTATTCCTATAATTATAAATTATTACTATCCTAAATTACAAATAATTATATAAAGATATTAGATAGGTAATTACAAAGTACTATTTTAATATATTAATACTGTACTCGTATATTATTTATATATGAATAATTTATCTGATTTTTAAAAATTAAATATATATATATATAAGTGATATTAAATGATACGAACTTAATTCGGATCAGTAAATTATAAAAAACTTTTAATAATTAATATATATAGCATAACCATACACAATATTTGTTAAAATTACAAAATTGTGTATTTTCATTGTTATCCTAACTATCAAATACATATGTAATTAGGTTATAACTTATTATTTAATAATAAAGTGTATACATTAAATTTGTTGAGTTTACCACACATCAAAGCCATAACTACTTATCATGTATACTACAGTTTATACTATACAGTATATTCAGTATATTCAGTATAGGTATACATTGGTATACATTGTACACTATATACTGTACAATTTACAGTGTACACTAAACCGGTTCGTTCGATTCAATTTTTAATCCTTCATATAAAATATAATACATATCTATATTTTAGTATATTATGTGTTAACAATTTATATAAAAAAATAGTTACCTTTGGTCACGAAGAATTTAAAGTTTGAAATATAAATTATTATTTTAAGATAAAATGTATAATATTCCATGTATAATAGTAATGACGCCATCTTATTATCTTTGATGATTACAAATATTTAAATTTATATCTAAAATTAATTATGTATTTGTATTATATATAATGAATTAATATAATATATACCATTATTTATATGTATTATTAATATAATATCTATATTTCATTTGTATTCTACAAATTACCAATATTAATGTCTCCTAAAACTCGAGAAAATACACCATTTTACAAAGTATTTATTTCAAAATAATTCAAAAAAATAATTAATTTTTTAAAATTAATATATATAATTATACTTTACATACATTTGAGTGATCAGATTGTATTGAATTATGGATATAAGTTATATATAAATGTCCTTTATACAAATAAAATTAAAAAAATTAAAAAATATGTAAACTAATTTTGTATTTCATATTTCAAATAAAAATCCAAAAAAATTTACAAATGATGTTAATTTTTTTTCTAAAAATAATTTTTAAATTATATATTTTAATTTTTTAAATTAAATTGTAATAATTTATTTATATTAAATTATAAGATTTTTAGACATTTTTTTTTACTAACATTATTTTATAAAATGTTGGCATCTAGATTGTTATGAAAAATATGTTGTATTGTTTATACTACTTGTAATATATGTTTCTAGGATATATCCATAGTTGGCTTAACAAAAATTATTCAATTTGATAAAAATTGAATAAAACTTATTTCTATATCTCCCCCATGTTAAATTTTATATGTATTCAATGTTAAAATAAAAACGTATCGTGACATAACACTATTTAAGATATAGGTCTACAATTTTAAAAACTTATTCATCATAGCATACATAATTGTTATAGATGTGAAGGTTTATAAAATTCTAAAATTTTTTTTAGTACGAACCGGTCTACTGTACACCGTACACTATACACCATACTGTGTATAATGTAAACTGTTATTTAAGATACCGTATTCACTGTATCATTACAATAAAAATATACAATTTACTTTATTTAACAATTCAATACATACACATCCACTTACGTAGCGTTATATCGTTCATACACACACACACTCGTATTATAATATAACAATATGTAATAGGTAATATATATATAATAATTATATTCCTGTATATATATATATATATAGGATCTTAAGTAAATAACAGTTTACATTGTACACTGTAGAGTATATAGTGTACATTTATAAATATATATATAATATTTAATATTCCTATACATATATATCGCGATAGATACACCTGTACGTTCAGTGTAGTCCTACAGTGACACCGTTAACCACCCCCACCCCCATAGTGCACATAGGAGACGTGTGCGGCCTAGATGTGGAGTGTCACGTGGCTGTTCACGGGTCGGTGTGTACGCCGGGTCTGGGAGACGTGCGTGTGTGTAGCTGTCGCACCGGCTATCTGATGGACAACGCGTACGCGGCTAACGATAACGCCATGTGTAGGAAACGTAAGTAATACTCTATAATAATAATACTACTACTAATAATTACTAAAATAGGGTATAAAGATAAGAAGAATTCTATAAAGTTAAAGTAGAAATTGAATATTTCGATGCCACTTACAAAATAATGTATTTTATTTCTATTTTCGATAATTTTTCGTTTATTTTTGCTATATGATTTATTCTACTTTCGATTTTTTTTGTTTATTTTTACGGTAACTGTAAAACGTTTTAATTTATTTAATTTTTAATTTCGTATTATTCTTTATTTATTTCTATAACGTATGTTATCGTTAGCAAATATTTATACTTTATACTTTCGATTATATTGTCGGCTATGTATTTGCTTAAATAAATTATCAATCAATAACACTACTAATAATAATACTAATAATAATAATAATACTGATAATAATAATAATATTTATTAGAAGAATTTTGTTATTTTCTATTTCATTTTCTAATGTATAATATTAGTATAGTTAATATTATATGCTTTTCCTAGTAAAGGGCTACACAATACTACTGTTGTTGTCGCCCATCAAATATATATATATATATATATATATATATATATATATATATCTATATATATATATATATATATTAATTTATGTTTGTAATTTATACATATACATATTCATTTAGTTTATAACTTTATATGATAATTCATATTTGTAAAAATAAACATAGTTGATGTAATAATCATCACTATAGCAACATATCGACGTGTCATCTCTATTATAAGAAAAAGACATTACTGTGAACACACATTCTCGTGCGATTCTCAATACTCTTGAGCAAACACTCACCATTACAACTAGTCATATTTATCTGATAATGCTGTCCATAATGCGACGCAATAATTACTATATGTCTTAATGCACATGTTTATACATAACACATAGTGTTTATAATTATATATTTCATTTCGAGTGGAAAAAGACATTCTATTTTTGTAAAAGCTAAAATATATACTAATGATAATAATAAAATATATACAATTTTAGCTTTCGCAAAATTAAATGTTATAAAGTATATAGATGAAGTGAAATACTTTGACATTAAATGATAATGAAGTTTAAATAATCCATTTACATTTACATATTCAATAACATTATTCCATATTATATAGTATGTGCTTGCTATTGTAATTAATTCTATTCGATTGGGATAATAAATAGTACACATAAATAGCGCATGCATCATATTGTATGACGCATGACATGTATGATATGCGTCGCATGTACATTACACGGCATATATGCATCATACTTAATCGTTATAAACCATACATTTAATACCATATATGGTCTTACTGATTCAAGATGTCAATCGCATACTATTAGTTAAATATTCATCATTTCGGCCCGAGATTGTCGATGCGCCTGATAAGTCAGGCGATCACAATTGCTATAACAATACAGATACATAGATATACAGTTATTGTAATGAAACAAAACAAAACAATACGAAACAAAAAAGTATATACAAATCATGATAATAGATAAATAATTGATTTACTCGGACCGATAAAGTCATTAGTCTTACCTTTATCATATACTTGCATACAGTAGAATACATAGAATAGAAAGTGAAGGCGCCATGTGTATATCCATGGCATACGACACCATACTAGATAGGAGGTATCGGATTTCTCTCGTTATATCACATTTATAGTTTATGTAATCGATCAGACTCGTTTATTAGCTACACCCATATCGTATCATCAACATCCGCTACATGTTTACTAGTACTGTTTCGCTATAATAAGTGCGAATGTCAATTCCCGATGAGCTGTGATATAAAACCACGAATATTCCACATCCAAACTGAAATATCACTCACCAGTTTCTAGAGATAGATAACTTACGGACCATATTATCTTTTGTTACTTTAAAATGCGACTATATCCATATATGTTATCATTATAATGTATTATTTTAAAATTTATTATTATTCATTTATTTATTTATTTGTTTTATTATATCAACTTGACGTCTATAAACGTCTATCGTTTTCATTGAGCCAATAAACCTTTATATTGTTTTATTATTATTATGTAAAGTACAATATATTAATACATATATTATATATAATATATATATCAATATAACACGTGTTTTAAAGAATACTAGTAACACGTGATAAGCGTTTGTAGTTTACCACCTTAACCATGCATTTACCCTTAACCCTGCAGGTGTTCTGGGGGAGATCTGTAACCACCACTCCTCATGCGTCGTTGTCATGAAGCAGACCAGGTGTAAATATGACGTGTGTTTATGTGCTGATGGCTTAACTGGATTCTTTGGTCAAAAGACCTGCAAAATAAGTATGAACACATACACACACACACACACATATATATATATATATATATATATATATATATATATATATATATATATATATATATATATATATATATATATATATATATTATAAACGTGTTCATATGTCACTATTAAAAACCTAAAATTTAACATAGAGAAAACCACAATATTGTATTATTTCAATACAACTATTTCGAATAGTATAAACATAGATATTGTGGATATTAATTAGTAAATTATTATAAATTCTTGGGTATTAATATTAATAGTAAACTTAAATATGCATTACATTTTGATTTGTTATGTATTAGAATATCGAAAATTATTTATCTTTTAAAAAAATTATGGTTTCTTAACTTAAAAAACTTAATTTTATTATATAATTCTTTTTTTGTATCTAACATTTCTTATGGTATTGAAATATAGAGTAATAACTATAACAATGGATTACATTAATTAATTGTATTATAAAAAAAGCTATACGTATAATAAACAACATTATTGATCGAAAACTTCTGCTATTAATACTTATGTCAACTAACCTATTCAAAGATAATTATATTTTAAAATTTGACGACCTATTAAGTAGATTAATAATAGAAATATATTATTTTGATATAATCTTATTCATGACAATTTTAATATTGATTTTATTTTATTTTTAATAAAAGATAAAAACAAATTAATTTACCACTCATCAATTTCAAAAGGTATTGTCAGAAGGTATCGAATCAATAAAGATTATGGTTTTCAGAAAAACTCCTTAGACTTTGTCTATAAGCTGATGTTATTCATTAATTAATTTATATGTATATATATATATATATACATATATGTAGTGGAAAGTAACCTAATGCGGACACTTTAACAATATAGGGTCTTAACATTTTATGACTCAATATTGTTATTTAAAAAATTACAATTTATTAATATTTTATGATTATAGATATTATTGTGATTTTAAATTTGCATTTAATATTTTAATCCAATAGATGATGATTCAGTACTCATGTCCAAATACGGACACCCTATTTTATAATAAGGAAACTATATATATATACCACAGGATAAACTATATATTATTGATGAACGAATGAGATAAATTACAATTACATTATTTATAATTAATTTTATGAATAATTTAATGTAATTTAATTAGTAATTAATTAATTAATTTTTATTATTTTATTAATTAATAATACAATTTAAGAATCTAAATAATACAATTTTTATATTAGCACGCGATTTTTTATGAAAATCAGAATATTTCACACGCTGTTCGCTGATTGGTTATAGGGTATCCGTATTAAGACATCGAGAGTATCCGTATTAGGAACTTATATGACCTCTAGATATATGCTTATAACTTAATTAATATTTGATAATAAATATAGCAATTATGTATTTAATGTTTAGAATGCTTTAGTTATTAATAATATATTATTATATTTTATATCTATACATTTGTATATTCTTGAGAAGGTATTAAATTGACATTTTTTTTCATAAATTTAAATACGTAATTAAAAAATCAGTTTATATATATCACAACTATTTTGATTAATTAAAAAATAAAAAATACTTATTTAGACTAATTATATAATTATAAATATTTTATTCATTAACATTTTTTTTGTAGGATTTATTTTTATGTGATACCGAGAGTGTCCGTATTCGATTACTGTCCGTATTCGGTTACTTTCCCCTATATACCGAATACATTACATCGACTATAACATTGTTGCGAAGTAGTGGATATTATTACATTTTCGTGACTTACTGTGCAGTTATATACGTATATAATATTTAAAATTGCTAGCATAATTTCAGAAAATATATCAATATAATATATACGTATACGTATACTCTTACACACGTATATTATAAGTGATCATATATAAGTCCATAAACCCGCTCCGCATGTATAGCCTAAACGGGTAAAAGTGGACAAATATTAATTCAGTCGCCATTTTTTCAAATTATGCTATGCAAATTTAACAGTCTACCGCTGGCTTTATATCGATTATAAAACTATAATGTTTACATATTATTAATTAGAATTGCATACATTTCAACACATCGCTGTCCGGGTAAAACGGCTCCTCGTATAATCCAGTGTTTAATTGTGATGTTACTTCTCCATTTATTTCTTGTTTTTTTTTGTATCGCGTCGTTTTGTCTTACTGTTATCAAATTTATATATTTTGTTTATATATGTTATGCAATTATATGTTTATATATAAGTATAACTTTCTTTATATATAACCAGTAATTAAATAAACTGTTGATCTATATCTATCTATCTATAACCGCCTTTACGCGATCACCCTTACCCGCCCCGCCTCCGCAGTTCAGATAGGTTCCGACTGTTCAGACGACCAGACCTGCAGCGACGACATGCCCCACACTATCTGCACTAACGGCGCGTGTGGCTGCAAGACAACGCACACCCAGAACAACGATCGTTCCTGCTCCCCGAGTTAGTAGTAGTGGTACACGCGCGCGTGTGTGTGAGAGAATCGTACGGTTGTATTAAACAGTACACTATTAAGCTATGCTTCGTGTATACGTATGTATCATTGTAGTAGGATACCTAGCATTTATATTACATTTATTATATATTCATATATATATGTTATATATTAAAAAATATATTTTTAGAATAGTTATACTATTAATAACTAATAATAAATTACTAATATTAAGTAATATAGAATAATCAGCTATACGTTGATTCTAAAAGTGTGTGTAAACAAATCTGAATATTACGAATACGATGCTTTATTGACCTCAATTGATCACGTGACATTCTCATCACAGAACTGTTACTGTCGATGTGCGAGGAGGACGAAGACTGTAGCCTCGTGGACAATGCTTTCTGTAACAAAGACAAACAATGCAAATGTTCACCCGATTATAAGCCTGAGCACAGACTTAATGGACCTTGTATATCGAGTTATTATTGATTTATTTAGAAATATCATATATATATACCATATATGTTGTCATTTTATATATATATATATATATATATACCATATAATAATACATACATTAATATCTTCCGAAATAATTCTATTAATTGTTAACAAAAACATACATTAATATAATATATGTATATCTACTTTTTAAATGAAAATATAATTATAGCATATTTTAATAATAATTACAATAAAAATATATATAATACAACACCAATAATATAAATATATAGATAACATAACTACCTGGGTATCTCAATAAAGAAAATAAACCATCTAACAAAAAAGTAGTAGGATGTGGGTTAACATGTTGGGGTGCACCCTATCAGAAACTACGTATATTCATTACACTTATATTTAGAAGTGCTCTTATATAAATATACGCATACAATTAAAAGCGATTATTAAATCCTAGATTCATTTACATGGGAATGATTTAAAAGATATACTCCAGTACTATATAAATAGCAATTGAACTCGAACTTTATATAACATTTATTATCACATAGTATTAACACAATTTAAGCTGCATATATTTAAGAAATTGAACTTTCATATCTAATAATACTGGCAATCGTGGCTAGTGGCGCAGCAATAGGGGGGGTCGGGGGGGTTCGGACCCCCCTAATAATTTGGATGGGGGGGTTGAACCCCCTCAATAATATTGACAAAAAATTAAATAAAATTTTAATAAAAAATTTAAATATTTATTATATACATATATATAACATTTTTATTAGAAAATATGTATACACATACATCTAAGGGTGTAGTAACTTATAACAAAGGATTTACAATTAATATGGAGTATAATAAAGCTTTCAAGCCTTTATTGTAATATTTAAAACGTATTTTATTTAAAAAAATAAATTAGAATCTTTGATTTATTAAAAATTCTATTCACTAGGGGTTTAGGATAATTATTAAATTAAACCAATACAATTCGTCCATTATGTCCAACACGGTGGACTGTTAGAAAGGAGGCTATGCGTATATTTATTGATAAATATAAAGATATCATGATTGCTTTAGAAGAATTTACTTTAATAAACGATATTTCGAATGACCACAAAATAATTTCAAAGTCATATTCAAAAATGATGAAAAAAGATACAACATATTTTATGCTAAAAATTGGTTTTTCAATATTCAACCTGCTTGATATATTAGTAAAATGTTTTATGTGTTCGACATCTACTTTAGATAATGTTAATGTATCGATTGATATATGTAAAGATGAAATTAAAGATTATAGATTACATTTTGATAAAAGGAAAAACGGAATATATACGGAAATGATAGATTTGGGAATTGAAAAATCTATAAAAAAAAGAAGATCATTTTCAATAAAAAAATACAATGGTACATCAGACGAATATAATCCACCCGATGTTGACACGTATTTAAGGTTAAATAAAAAAAACATTCTATATATACATAACATATATAAATTTATAAATAAATATATATATATTGTATTGTATTGTATTGTATTGTATACATTCGGTGCATTCCTTACATACCATACCAGAAACTTAGATGGAGTCATTTAATATTTATAACTATTATTAATAACCCTAAAGTCCCTTCAAAACAACTCTTAAGTTAATGTGTCCCTGGTTTTAACTAGAGCCGATGAATTTAATACAAATTTAATTCATCACTTCTATATATTATTTTAAGACTAATTTTTTAGTTCGGCCTGGGAACTGTACCCAGGCCTACTGGTTCGAAGTCAAACACCTTAGCCAATTGCGCTATCGAGCCAGTATAATATATATATATATATATATATATATATATATATATATAAATATATAATAATTCATAATTATATATATAATTATGCTTGTTTACAGAAATAAATCCTATGAACTTTTTGACAAAACAATTGTCGAAATCGAATCACGTTTCTCTAAAGATGATGATAGTTGGGTATCATATTATAAACTCCAGGAAAGTCTTTTAAAGATGGATTATATAAATGAGGAAGAGGCTAGATAATATAATAATAATAATAATAATAAGATGTAAATTACTTTTAAATAATTGCATTAATAGATCAATAAATATCCTGAATTTAATATTCGGTATTTGAATTTGGAGCTTCCGATTTTAAAAAGAGATAAACATGGTAGCATTGCCGACGTAGTTACATACTTGAAATCATCTGAATCTATAAGAACGATATTACCAAATTGTGAACAGTTGGTAAGAATACTGTTGACACGACCTACAAATTCAGTATCCTGTGAGAGAAGCTTCTCATCCCTACGAAGAGTTGAAACATGGCTGAGATCAACAATGAAACAAGAAAGGATAAATAATTTATTAATTTGCCATATTCATCAAGGATATATTGATGATATTGATATAGATAAATTACTAGATAATTTTATCAGTAGAAATGATTGGCGAAAATCAAAATTTTTTAAATAAATAACTACAACGATATATAATTGTTATTTATTTATTATATATAATTCTATATTCTCATCGATGATGATATTGAATACTTATATTCTATATGTATATACTTCTAATATAAATATACTATATTACTAAAAATATAATAGCGTTATAAATATTTTAAACACATGACCCCCCCAATGAAAAAATCGTTCCTGCGCCACTAATCGTGGCACTGCCCAACTCTGCATATAATTATAATAATTTATTAGAAGAATTTTTGTTTTATATTTTGTTTTATTGTTTAATATATATATATAATATATATTATATACGTATATGTTGAGTGGGTTCCTCGGAAAGTACTACAAATACCGTGTTATCTCATACCTATTACGTCAGCGTTGAACGACGACTGCACTAATGAACCTAACGAATGCGAGAAGAAAATGCGGAACTCGATATGCTCGCGAAGGAAGTGCGTATGTAAACGTGACTTCCTGTTCAGAGATACAGCGTGTCTTAAGATGAGTTAGTCACACATACACACACGCCTATATACGCGCATATACGCGCATCATCGGTAAACATACGTAATGTATTGTTGGATATTAACTGATATTATATATATATATATATATATATATTGTTATTGTTATTATTAATTTTATTTGGTGGACTCCTTTCATCCAATCCAGGAACTTAGATGAAGTTTTCACTTATAACAATATATGGCTTTAATGTCCAATAGAAGCCGCTTTCATGTTAAGGCATTCGTGGTTTTAACGAGAGCCGATAATTTATTTATACATAATTATATAAGTAATTAAATATATATGCAATTTTAGCGTATTACAACTTATACGTATATATATATATATATATATATATATATATATATATATTACACGTGATGATTTCTAACCAATAGGAAAGCGAGTGAATTCCTTCAAATCGCCGTGCTATAATGGCGCCACATACCTTTACGATCCCGACAACACGGCTAAATATCGATGTTTATGTGAACCCGGCTTCACTGGTAGACTTTGCCTATGTTAGCATTACACTGGACGTGTATATCATTATGTTATATGTGTTATATATAGTATACAAATAATATATATATATATATATATATATATATATATATATATATATATTTATATACTTATATATAATTATATACTCCATAATATATTATCCATATATGGATGATTGATTGATCGATTTGTGAATAAAGTCAAAAATAATGATATATTATGTTATTATAAATATTAATATTGAATACACATGAAGATGTTACACATTATTGTTAGACAAGTAATCATGATATTCACTTATGATATTTACTGTATATATATATATATATATATATATATATATATATATATATATATATACTGTATACAGTTTAATATTACCTTTGTTATTGTTATTATAATATCACATGGCATTTAATAATTTATCATGACAATATGTGAGAAAATGTTTTCTTGTAATCGATAGAGTTTAGATGGAATTTTTTGTTTTTAATATTTGTATTTAACAGATTTTATAATATATATATTTGTGGTACAATAATATATGTCTATAATATAAATAATATTAAGTAATACAACGTTTTATAATATGTCATATAATTTATTTAAATAGTTATATACTGTATATTTTATATTCTTATGTATGATACAATAGCAAAGAATTATGCATATAGTAAACCTGTGAAATCTACAATGCAAAAAGGGCAAAGAATGAGAAACGTTGTAGATGGAAAATTAAATCATTTTCCTATTGAAAAAGTATGTATTTATAATATATATATATATATATATATATATATATATATATATATATATATATTAAGTTCATAAATAGCTATATATATATATATATATATATATATATATTAAAATAAAAGAGTAATTTTGTTATTCTATTAAATATTACACTTTTATATTTTATAAATGATATTTATTTATTTATTATCAGATGTAAGCAATATCAGGGTAATTATAGAAGCAGTGTTGTTTATCGAAACAATTACCCCTTTATTTACATTATAAGTTGCATTATAAATAAGAATAATACATAAATAATAATGTTATAAAATTATGACTTCCTGTTTATATATATATGACACAAATAAATAAAATATATAATAAAATATAATGAAACTTAGTAAACTAAATGTTGTAATTAATTGTAATCATCATGTAATAATATAAATAAATCATATAATAAAAAAATTAAAATCTAAGAAATAAATCAAGCAATTAAAAAAAAAAAAAAAATAAAACATAAATGAACTAAATAGGAGATAGACAATATTTAAATATAAAAGAAACTAAAAGAAACAAGAGAAAAAAAAGAAACAAATATATTTGTATAATATATATATTAAATAAAATATAGGTAGGTATAATAAAAATGAAATATATTATTATACTGACAATTTGTAGTTAATTTTTTTAAATACTGATACTGATACTAATTAATAATATATGTTTTTATAATTAAATATTAAATTATATATGATCATATATAATATAATATGGTAGTATAATTTTGATTGTATAATAACATATTTCTATTAAATAACTAACATATACATTAATATTTAATTAATAATTAAAATATATTTATTAGAATAATTTATTTTATAATTAATTAAAACTAAGTGAATAACTAATTAAACTAAGTGAATAATTAATTTTAATCATTAATAATAGTATTGTATATATGCTTATACTTAAATTAGATATATAAAAACGTTGTCAAGATTATTATTATGGAATATAAATTTGAAAAATAATTCATACATTTTAGTTATTAAATATAGTTATTATTATTATTATTATTATTATTATTATTATTATATATATATATATATATACATTCAACTCCCGATAAGTCGGACTCGCAAGGGACCGGGAAAAGTGTCCGACTTAACGATATGTACGACTTATCCGATATTAAGAATATCATGCAAATAAGACGTAAAATGCGCAGCGCGAGTTAAAGGGCTACCGAAATATGGAATTATGCAACAATCAGCAACATAAAATATTGTATTCAATTATATTACTTACTAAAATTATAATATTCATTATTTAAAGTAAACATTTCTGACAATTCATAAAAAGTCCGACTTATCCAGTATAAAAATCATAAAAATTACTATAATATGTGTCCGACTTATAGAAAATTCCGACTTATCCAATCCAACTTATCCGACTTATCCGATTAATTTAACATGGAACTTGATACAAATCAAACCAAACCAACTAAATGTGTCCGACTTATCGAGAAGTCAGACTTATCCGTAGTCCGACTTACAGAGAGTTGACTGTATATATATATATATATATATATATATATATATATATATATATATATATATGTATGTGTAAATTATATATACACATACAGAATCAAATATATTTTCTTATTAAGTTAATACTATAATAATATATTTAATTTTCAATATCTAATAATTAATTAAATATATATATATATATATATATAGATAACATTTATTTAATAAAAAACTGATATGTAATTTATCGCTCACATTATGTTCATAGAAATAATTGTTAATGTTTGTTATAAATAGTATATGCTATACGTGGTGCTATATTATGATAACACTCTCTACGTAATTACTCCTGTTCAGTCATGCGTGAACGTCCAGAAACAAGGAGTTGCCGGTTTCTTTTCCATAGATCTAGGTGTATCACTGAAGATAGAACGAGTTATACTAGCCAGTGGATATTGCGACACATGTGGTATGTGTTATTCACACACACACACATACAAGCACACACACAAGCACACACACATACACATACAAACATACACACAAACATATACACACATATACACACATGCACACATACACATATATATATATATATATATATATATATATATATATATATATATATATATATATATATATATGTATATATATATATATATGTATATATATATATATATATATGTATATATATATATATATATATATGTATATAAATGGTTCAGATGTCCCTTCGTAGATGTTATTATATTAAGCCAATGAGGATGTAATAAGAACCAATTATTTGCATTCAAAAATTATACAATATCACATCTAAATATTACGATATATATTATTATAATACCTATTTTAATGGTCCAAACGTAGTTTACAATTGCCTGTATTTCTGGAACCTCATACTCTATAGAGCACCAATACAATTAGGTATATATGTATGCGTAATTATACATGGATTTTAGAGATGAACGATGATACTAAGAAGGAGGATACACATGTATGATGTAGTGACAGATATGATATAATGCTGTCATAGTGATAACTTTTAATAAGATGCATAACAATTAATAATATTTTAATAATTATAACATTAGATAATTAATTGTAAATATATGTATATAATACACTATACAATAGTATTTAATAATTGTTTATTAATTAATATATATAATTATTTGTTAACGTTAATTTTTATTTTATGCGCCGTTCGTTATATTATAAAATAATATCAAAAACTAATATTTTTGTAATTATATTTATCAATAAATATATCTATTAATTCTATTAATTTTATATCACTAGTAAATATTTACTTTAATCTTGATTTTCTCAGTATATATTTTTTTCTGGAACATACATCGACCACGGTATTCAATATTGAAAGCATAGTAATACAATTATTAGAATATATAGATAATAACTAGATCTATAATACCCATGTTATTGTGTTAGAAAATGTGTTTACAATATTCAATAAAATTGTATTATTCAATACTAATTAAAATTATATGATTACAAATCAATAATGTTCATATTAAAACTTATAAACGATAACATATCTGAATGAATGAAACACTGAAATTTTATAGAACGATATATTTACAATTCGTTCATATAAGCAAAGTATACTTTATATGTATACTATATATAGTATCACTTATATTGAGATAATAGCTAAAGCTATATGTAATGTACTACCCAATATGTAAGAACTCTCTATCTATGTACATTCTGTGCGACGCACAGTGTGCGAACTAAATTACATTATTATATTAGAAGGTCAGCTCTCACCTATCTCCATTAATGTTTACTTTAATTTTTAATTGTCTATTATTTTGTAGTATTTCATGATCCTATCTTCACCGTGTAAATAATCGTCTGTTCCGTCTGTTCGCGCCGTGCCTTAATTGTCGATTATTGTTTTTAAAATTAATATTAAAATAGTTATGTAGTCGATATATTGTACTATAGGAAATATATATCATATAAATATATTTATCAGTGTATTATATAATGAATACGCGTATTTAGTTAATCTATTACTAGAACACCGGTTCTCTTCATTCCATTGACCAATCAAATAGCCGTAACTTCACCACGTATACAGCCGCCAAAATGAGAAACGTGAACATATTTCTGGACACCAATGTAAAAGATCGAAAAGATTGGTTCTCGTACGATACTAAAGCAGATTTCAAGAGGTGTTCGGGAACGGCTATGAAGAACGAAGATTGGAAGAAAGGGGAGGTAACCTTCGCACGCCACGCCCCCTAACATACCCCCTACTTCGTAGTATCTACCTACCTCGATAGGTGTATACACGACTATAGACGTATTACTTGCACTCATCACATCTCATTCTCGCGTGCAATATCCTCGGTTGAACTTACTTATAGGAAATCAGAATGTTTTAACTATAGTGTTATTTATATAGTATGCGTATATATACGCATACTATTTTTGTAACCTTTACTTGTTGATATTTATATAAAGTATATATTTTTGAAATCTATTATTTTAACTCATATATGTATTTAAACCTTTATGTGTATATAATTAATGTATTAACGTATTTAGACGAACAATTTCTATGAAATACGATTACAATATTTGATAAATGAAATCCTTTATACAAAATATACTTATTGATATTTTATAAAGTAACGGTCTTTGAAAACAATTATTGAAAACAGTACACTAGACTAATGTGATAATAGTTATATTTTAGTTGCATCTTAAAATTTAAACTATATCCTTCTATTAATATAATTAATTTAAACAATATAATATTATAATTCACAAATTGAATTTCGAACATATGATTTTTTTATTATTTGTTGACTTATTTTTAATATTATTAATTATACTATTATACTATTAATTATTAATATTTTAAACGCGATAAATAATAATTAAATTAAATTATTTATAAATTATTTATTATATATATATATATATATATATATATATATATATATATGTATATACTGTAATTGTAGTATAGTACATAGTACTATATATCTATATATCAAATAAAAAACTAAATAAATAAACTTTATATCTATGGTACAGAGTATCTAACTATATATACATTTTTTCTCCCTTTTCTCTAAATGTTTCTCTTCCCTATAATATATATTTCTCTCTATATTTATCTGCATCTCCCTCTCTATATCTGTTAATATTTATCTACACCATATGTCATGATATCGATATTTTATACTGAAACAAGCGCACACATAAACACACACGCGCACACCGTGCATTTAACAGTGTCGCACACGCCCACATTCACACCTTTATCACCTCACAGATCAAGACGTATAATTGTGATCCGGAAGTGTTTCAGGGGAGATATCTGACCATTGTCCAGCAGCACGGGGAACAGGCGTTGATCATCTGCGAAGTGGAAGTCTACATAGATAGTGAGATCGCCGGTTATTTACTACATATTACGAGTATGACATAATATATATATATATATAAAAAACCTTATAAATAATATACATAAATACACACACAACTATCCGCACATATGGGCATACATATGTGCTTTAATATAAATATATATATATAATATAAATAATATATATATATATATATATATATATATATATATAATACTGCCTGTGTGGCTCAGTGGCTAAGGCATCAGACACACAAGCAGTATGACATGGGTTCGACCCTCGTCCGGACCATTAATTAATTTTATAAAATGGGTCTTAAAATATTAATTAGAAGTGATCTTATATAATTGTGTATACATAAATGATCGGCTCTCGTTAAAACCATGGATGCCTTAACATGAGAGCGGCTTCGAAGGGACTTTAGAGCCATATATGGTTATAAGTGAAAACTTCATCTAAGTTCCTGGATGGGATGAAAGGACTCCACCAAATAAAAATAACAATAACAATAACAATAACAATATATATATATATATATATATATATATATATATACATGTTATGTACTTCGTTGTTACAGGCGCGATAATAGGAGAGAATTGCGATGAAATCCGATACAAATGCGATATATATAATGCGAAATGTACGCGAGGAAAGTGTTTGTGTATTGACGACCACGTGACGACGTTAAATAATACCTATTGTTATCAGAGTTAGTGGCGCCACACGCTAGTATAATAGGCTACGTAAAGGTATAGATATATCAACATCATCGTTATCAATATCATCAGTATCATCAGCATTATTATTAGTATAGTTTAATCACAAAAATCGGCATTATCATGCGCGCAATGCTTATATATATATAAATATATATATATATATATCCAAGGGTGTAGTATTTATAGAATAGAAAGTTTGAAAGTTACTACGTATACTACATATATATATATATATATAAACAATGTGTCAATCAAACGACTGTATACTTATCCATCTGATCAACTTTCTGTGTTACAAACATCACACTATTGGAGTCACAACAACAATTATGTGCTGTGATGATGATGATGATATCATACCACGTGGTAATGATGATATTGATAATGATACCTTTACGACCATTTCTGTGATGATAATGATGATGATTGATTTATTGATTTTTTTATATTACATATTAATATATATATATATATATAACATTATAAACTGTTCTAAATAATAGGATAATTAATACTCTGAAATATATATATATATATATATATATAATATTGCATTTATCTATTCATACAGGAAAAACGACGTTAACGTGCTCCTCTCACGTGGAATGCGATAAGAAAACCTTACTCCAAATATGTGATGTTATGAATAAATGCGTTTGTCCGCCAAATACAATATTCATTAAAGAAGACAATGTTTGCCTTCGAATAATCGGTTAATATGCATTTATTTATATATAAATATATATATATATATATATATATATATATATATAATATAATTTTTACTTGTTTTGGTCTAAGGACTACTGGTACCTAAGCAATCAAACACTAACTATATAGTAATTACTAATAACTTAAGTTATTACGATAACATGTGGGTTTTTAGACTAAGTTTGAAAGCAGCTGCGGAATTGATGAGGCTGGTAGAATGGATGGAGTTCGGCGTGAGGGAGAATATAGTATGATGAGGTGGAGGTGACACCGAATTTCATATACTTTATGATTAAGATTAGTTTTTATTATTGGAGATGAACATTGATGATTTATTTATGTGTAAGGTATGCATATCGAGATAGATATATATATATATATATATATATATATATATATATATATATATATATATATATATATATTATATATTATATACATGGTTATCATTAGTCACATACATATTCTAATACAGTTTTTCTTGAGTTTTTTCACTATATAAATATATTTATTTATATTATATATTATATATAAATTTCATTTACTATTGATATTAAAGACTTAATTGATTTGCTGTGTATTTCATTTTACTTTGATAATGATTTAAATAAATAAATTTTGTTTGTGTTCATTAAAGTTTATATTTTAAATTTGATTACATAACAATATTATTTCCAATATATGATTTTACATTCTATACAATTTTCTTGAATAGATTTATTTCTATTTTATATTTTGTACATCATACATTTCATATATGTGCCTATTTATATTATTTATTTAATTTGTTGCATATATATATTTATATGTTTATATGTAGATGTAAATTTCATTATATTTCATTATCTTTTTAGGATAAGTATTGTATAGATTAATTTTATAATTATATATATTTATATATTTTCAGTGACATTATGACGCAAAAACAAGATATTAATGAATTAAAAAACTCTATTCAAGAACTGCGTACAGTTGTATCTGAATTAGTAAATAAAGTTGATGAACTAACTGCAGTTGTAAATAATAAAGATAAAACAATTATTGAGTTAGAACAAAAAATTAATAACCTTGAACAATTTTCAAAACAAAATAATATTATTATATCTGATCCTAAATTGAATTTTGATTTAACTCAACGTAATCTAGCACCATCTTTCATCACATTTGCAAAGGAAAAATTAGATATAATTATACAACCTTATGACATTGTTAAGATACATAAATTAAAAAACAACAAGAATAAACATAATACAATTTTAGTCAAACTACACCATAACTCTACTAAATTTGAAATTATTAAAAATTCTAAAAAATTAAAAGGCACTGATACATATATAAATGAACATCTAACACAATTTAATTCTGATTTTTCTACAAAGCTCGACAACTTCGAAAAGATAAAGTGATATTACATTGTTGGACTATAAATGGAATAACTTTTATTATAAAAAACGAAGATTCGTCTCCAGTAAAAATAACAGATATAAATAAATTCTCTGATATATAAATATTTTATTTTGTATTTACTTTTCGTTGTCGTTTGTTCTAATTTCATATTACATTCTATTTTTAACATTTTATTATAATTGGTATTTACATATATTTTTTATCTATATCTTTAATCTTTTATATTATCTTATTCAATTTTAACTTTTTAATATTTGTACTATATGAACTTGAATGAAATCTATCCGCAATTTAATGTTGATCAAATTAACAATTT
Organism: Osedax fenrisi; assembly: GCA_964019155.1. Lineage (NCBI taxonomy): Eukaryota > Metazoa > Annelida > Polychaeta > Sabellida > Siboglinidae > Osedax > Osedax fenrisi. Next base: position 24,598,057 of record OZ025240.1, on the reverse strand, counting down.
TAGTTCCAATAATGATAGTTTTAATAATAATAATTTCTCAAATTGTAATTTTAATTTTCTCAATGAATCCAATTATTACACCTCAAATGAATGGAAGTTGAATTCTAATAAAAATAATTTATTTAATTTTAATATTATTAACATCAATATTAGGAGTTTAAAAAAAATGTTTGATACATTAATTATGTTTTTGAATACGTTTGATGATCATTTTGATATAGTTTCAATTACTGAAACATGGTTGAGTGATAATAATATTTTCATTTTTAATATTCCTGGTTATAACCATATATGTTCAAATCGTAAACATAAAAATGGAGGTGGTGTTTTAATCTATATACGTGAACATTATCAATTTAATATTCTATCTACCATTTCAAATAACTATTATGACAACTTATCAATTGAAATTATTTTTGAAAAATCAAAAAACATTATTTTCAGTACAATATATTTTCCTCCTACTTTAGAAAAAATAGCTCACTCTACATTTATTGATTTCTTGATAAATAATTGTCAGCAACATGTTAGTAATGATAAAAAAATGATTATTTGTGGTGACTTTAATATTGATCTAGTGCATATAAATACAAATAAAGTGGCTAATACCTTTTTTGATACGATGATTTCACTAGGTTGTTCACATCTAATTAATCGTCCAACTAGAATCGACACTAAACATAATTCTTCTTCTATAATTGATAATATATTTACAAATTTTAATCTTAATATGAAAAGATTTTCAGGAATAATTATTTCAGATATATCTGACCATTTTCCAATTGTTTTAAATTTACAATTTTCTACCAAACCTCAAGATAAAGTTAAATCTACTAAAATCAAACAAAATCAAATTAATGATAGAACCATGTTTAATCTGTTTGAAATTTAAAAAAAAACAAACTGGGAATTCATAAAAACTAACGATACAGAAAAATCTTGGAATTTATTCTTGGAATACTTTATCTTAAATTTTGATAGATACTGTCCAAAAATTAATAAAGCCTCCCACAAAAATAAACTCATTCCATGGAATACTCGAGATCTTAAAAAGGCTTGTAGAAAAAAACAGATATTATATAAAAAATATAAAATATCTAAATCTGAAAATGATTTATTTATTTACAACATTTTTAAAAATAATACAACATCTTTAGTTCGAGAAGCTAAGAAAAAGTATTATTCAAATCTGTTAAAAAATTGCTCTGATACAAAAAATACATGGAATGTACTAAATAATTTACTTAATGTTAAAAAAAAATTCAAACAACTACCTGACAATTTTAATTTAAATAATGTGAATATTGTTGATTCTAAACAAATTGCTAATGAATTTAATTCTTTTTTTTAGAGACATTGGTTCTAATTTAGATAATAATATAAATAATTGTAATGATGATGACTTTAAATTCTTTTTACCTGAACCTAATATACATAGTTTTTTTTTAACACCAGTAAGTTCAGAGGAAATTATTAAAGTATTAAATGAATTCAAACCAAAAAAATCAAGAGATCATTATGGCATATCCATGCAGTTACTTAAATGTATTTTTCCTGTATTGGTTTATCCATTTGTTTTTCTTGTAAATTTATCTTTTGAATCAGGCGTTGTACCGGATTTCTTAAAATTATCAAATATTATCCCTTTACACAAAACTGGTGATGATACATTTTTTAATAACTATCGTCCAATTTCTCTCACCTGTCAATTCGCAAAGATTTTAGAAAAAATATTTTATTCTCGCTTTTATAGTTTTTTATCATCTTTTAATATATTATATCCTTCTCAATTTGGTTTTAGGAAAGGATACAGTACATCACATGCAATATTTAACCTCCAGTCACAAATCAGTACCTGTTTTAATAATAACAATGTTGGCGCTATAATCTTTATTGATTTAAAAAAAGCATTTGACACAGTTAATCACAGAATATTACTTTTTAAATTAAAAAATATTGGAGTACGAGGCATTGCACTTAACTGGATAATGAGCTATTTAACAAATAGATATCAACAGTGTATATATAATGATGTAATTTCAGATAAGCTAAAAGTCATAACGGGTGTACCCCAAGGCACCATCCTAGGACCCATTTTATTTTTATTTTTAATTTATATTAATGATATTACAAAATCATCTTCTTTATGTAAGTTTACCATGTTCGCAGATGATACTACTTTATATTTTGAAAATACATCAGCCGAATTACTTAATTATATTTGTCAAACTGAATTAAAAAATATTAATAAATGGTTAATCTATAATAGGTTATCATTAAATTTAAATAAAACTTGCTTTATGTCTATTAATTCAATAACTATTATAAATATAAATTTAAATAACAGAAATATTGAAAGAGTTACATTTTATAAATTTGTAGGCGTAATTATAGACGATATATTAAACTGGAAACAACATATCTTGTTTTTAAAATCAAAACTAAAAAAAATCATATGGATTACCAACATTATTTCCAAATTTATAAATAAAAAAGCATTACTTCATATATATAATTCCATATTCTTGCCTCATATAAAGTATTGTAACATATTTTGGGGAAATACATATAAATCTAATGTATCATGCATATATATTCTTCAAAAGCGAATGATAAGGATTATATGTAAAAAACATTTTTTACATCATACTAATGGACTATTTATTGATAATTCTTTATTAAAAATAAATGAAATTACATATATAAGTATATGTGAATTTAAGTTTAAAATTATCAATGATCTTCATCCTGTTATAACAAATGCATTTTTTTCTGTAACTTCATCATCTCACAACACTAGGAGCATAAATAATTTCTCAATTATTAATTTCAAAAAAGAACTATGCAGAAGAACATTAATATACATTGGACCAATTACCTGGAATAAGCTTGATAATATTTTAAAAAATATATCAAATTATAAATTATTCAGGAAACATATGTATACAAATTTGTTATCTTCTTACTCAGTATACTTATAATCTAAATCTCATTTTTCTAATTTTAAATCTTTTATCATGTATTTTATCTAATATTGTATTATATACTAAGATCCACATTTTATTCTTATTTTAATTTATTGACGTTTATGTAAAAATTAAAAAAAAATTAATACTTTTGAGTGTTTTACTTTATAATATTTTATTTCCCCGACATTAATAATATTATTTTACTGAATTTTTACATTTTATATTTGAATTTACTATCATGTTTTCTTTCTTTTTAATTGACGTTTATATAAAAATAATAAAATTAAAAAAACTGTTAGGTATTTCTTTTTTCTTTAGTATTTTCTTTAGTATTTTTTATTTCCCTCTGACTAATAATATTATTTGACTTTATTTTTAATTACATAAACATTTTGTATTGAATCTTTTTTCTTGTATATTTGATTATACTTCTTTGTTTTATTTCTCTTTATTGACACTTATATAAAAATTAGTAATTAAACTAACATTTCAGTTTGAACAAATATTTTACATTCTTTACATTATTATAAAGTATTACAAAAAAATTCCTAAAACTTATTTACTGAAAAAAAAAAAAAAAAAAAAAAAAAAAAAAATGTTACATACAGTTCTTACCATCTTTCTAGATATTCTTTTTGTTATGTTTTATTCAGTTTTATTCAGTTTTATTTCATTTTACTTCATTTTTTTCTTCTTTTATACTAATACATCTATATTTTTATTTAGTGTATTATTTTATAGTACTTATTATTTATTTTAGTTATTTATTTATAAATAATTAAATGATGATTACATAATTTTATGGCAAGTTCAAACATTTTATATTATTTTTCTATTTTATTCATTGTATTGTATCTATGTAAACAGGAAGTCATCTAATATTTTATAATATTTTATTTATTTAGTTTTTTTTGAACTTGCTTTAAAATTAAGGGTAATTGTCTCGATAAGCTTTAGCTTCTACAAAAACCCTGGTGTAAACCTAAATCTGATAATAATAATATATATAGATAGATAGGTAGATATATAGTTTATTGAGACACACAAAATGATACACAAAATGACATGAAACAATAATGTAATGATAAATAATAAATGACAATAAGAATGATGGTTTACACATGCCATAAGTAACATTAAATAACAATATACATAATATTAACACAAGAGTACCGTATTACTTTAGTTATGAATTAGTATGCATAATATATGATGTAACTCAACTGATTTTTGATCTACGATGACTCAACTTTCTGGTAAGGGGCGACCAATTCCTATGTCATAGGAATATTCTAGAGCCAGTAGAATGTATACTGACACCCATACTCCCCGAGTCATATCACAAATCGCAAAAAAACTAAATCACTTATCACAAGTATACCACAAAGACAGAGCTAAACTAACAATTATAATAAGGGATTATCCCTATTTATGAGAAATATGAAATAAAAATAAAGATATATGAATAATAATATGAGTATATTTTAAAAACGAGATGAAATCAACGACGTACGTTTTAATGCGTCACGGAAACCGACTACTTATTTACATCATGTAACATTGATGGGGAGCGAATTCCAGTCAGTAGGTACTCTATTGCCGAAGTAATTAAGGTGTGCATTAGTTCTGCATATATATCCTATAGGATCTTTCTGATATGTTGTGCATTAATGCAGGTAATTACCTCTACATCTATTGCTGTATACGTCGAATTTCTTGTCAGGATCGACATACACAAATCAATTCAGTATCTTGTAAGTTAATACCAGATCCGTTACCAATTGCGAACTGATGATTTAATATTGAGAAAAATAAGTCTATCGGTATAAGAACATTTGGGAATATTACATCTAGCAAAAAATCGTTTAGTGAAATATTTTTGAATATTTTCAATGTGATTAGAATTAGTGATATACAATGGATCTGAATCAGATTCAAACAAAGGACATACATATGATATATATGCTTTAATTAGATATATATAATTATTGGTAATTAAGAATCTGAATAATATATTAATGATTAGATAGGATTTATTGCAAATATTATTAATATGAATATTGAAACTCATATTATCACTAAATGTAATACCCAAATCTTTAACACTATATTGAATGGGTAAATTGTATCCATTTAAATTATACATGAGCGGGAAACATATTTCCAACTCGCATCACTACATATTTCTTAGGAGCCAATTCGAGTTCCCATATTTTCATCCAATTGCTGATATCATCTAGAGTATTTTGAATAAGGAGACTACTATCATTGGATTTTAACGAAAATTACAATTTAATATCATCTGAAAATAGAGAGTTATTAATCGAATTATTAATTATATTAGAGAGATCATTTATATAGATCAGAAATAGTAATAGACCAATAACTGATCCTTGTTAAACACCCGATATGACCTGTGTATAGTTAGAAAACGTATAATTAATTTTTACTCGTTGTTTACGATTATTTAAGTAGGATTTTAGCCACATAATTACGTCACCATAAAACCCAAAATGAGAATGAATGTAATAATTTAGTGTGTGATACTTTATCGAATGCTTTTGCTAAATCTATATAAACAATATCAGATAGCGATGGTGCATCTCTAGATTGATATATGTGCTTGTAGAACGAGATTAATTTCAGGCCAGTCGATTTCCATGGGAGAAAACCATACTGGTGTTGTGTAATATATCTATTAGAACTTAAATAGAGAGTAAGATAATGCGAGAGAATTTTTTCAAATAGTATTAATGTACTTGGTAACATACTTATTGGACGATAATTAATTGCCTTCGTTGCATCACCTTTTTTAAAAATTGGGATGATATGAGACAATTTCATCTATCCTGGCATATTCCTGTTTTAAGAATATTAGTATATATGATTGAAAGAGGATAGCATAATTGAAATGATAATATATTTAATAAAGCTTTCGGAATACCATCAGGTGAGTTATTATTGGGTTGTTGGCATAGGAATTTATGTACCACGTCAGGTGTGGTAGGGTATGATGAAAACGAGGGGGATGCCGAGAGAGGTATGGAGAGATATACATATATATATATTTATTTATATATATATATATATATATATATATATAGAGAGATAAGAAAGTAGATAGATAGAGTGATATATAGATATACGGATATATCCGTATATAGATAGCTATTGTGATAACATATTATACAAATGTTCCTGATATGAGAAGAATATTGATTATTAGAATTCTATAATATGTGGTTTAGATAGTAACTGGGTTGTATAATTGTAATAGATCCAGTATTGAGGAATGTGAGGAAAAGAAGTTAGGATCCATTATTAAATGTGTGAGAGCAATTTTATTTTTTATATTATTTATCGATTTAACTTATATTATTATTATAAGAAGCTACACTAACGCATATTGTTATTGTAACTGTAATCTTGACATAAATTGTTAACGTAATCGTTAACATTTAAAGCTATTACGTAATCGACGTGTTCTATTAATAGACGTACGTAATTGACTTGTTCTATTAATAGACGTACGGAATAAGACGTGCGTCGACGACCCCCGGATATGCGATTACATGGGGCAATCGTTATGCAACGAGCAACTGCAAGAGTGCGAATGTAAACCCCATCACAACATCTCGGACGATGGATTGCTGTGTATTCCAGGCTAGTTTACCAGCGTAGGTATATCGTATAGTGTATTTATATACTGTAGTTATGTATATGCTCCGATTAGTATTGAATATAAATATGTCAATGTTAACGTATATATATATATATATATACGTTAACATTGACATATATATATATATATATAAATATATAATAATAATAATAATATTTATTTATTGAAAATCACAAATATATATTGAATACAATAAAATTAGCGGATACAAATGGACCCCTCAAGAAGTCCTAGACTTATACATGTTATAAATAACTAGGAGGGGGCCGGACAATACAAATAGTAACATTTTTTTTCTTGTATTTTAATTTATCGTTTATTAAGTTCTTGATAAATACAATATATATATACATATATTGTTATTATTATTTGTATTTGTGGAGTCCTTTCACCCTATTCAGGAACTAGATGAAGTTTTAACCATGGTTAAAACTTCATATGCATATATGGCTCTAATGTCAATTCGAAGCCGCTCTCATGTTAAGGCATCCGTAGTATTAACGATAGCCGATTATTTATTTATACATAATTATATGATATACATTTTAAATAATATTTTAAAACCCACGTTATTGGTCCGGACTTAGCTCGAACCCGCTGCTCGTGTGTCTGACTCATTATCCAACTGAGCCACACAGGCAGTTATATATATATACAACATAGTACATTCACACACATATACTCTAGACGTAACATATTGCGAACACAGATAGTTTGGGGTCATACTGTATATTCACGGAGGAATGCGAGCGTTTCCCGTTCACTCGATGTATAAATCAGAAGTGCGTGTGTCACATATCGCGACGGCTAGAATTGATCATCACCCCCGGCTTCTACAGGGACGAAGATAACTTGAAATGCGTACGAAGTTGGTGTGCTATCCATACGCCACAGTTATACAATGCCCGAATACGGACACTCTCGGTATCTCAGAAACCATAAATCCTAATAAAATATGTTTAATGAATAAAATATTCATAATTATATAAATATTCATAATTATATAAATATTCATAATTATATAAATATTCATAATTATATAAATATTCATAATTATATAAATATTCATAATTATATAAATAATATAAAAAAGTATTTTTTATTTTTTAATTATTCAAAATATTGCTGATATATCCAATAAACTGATTTTTGTATTACGTTTTTAAATTTATGAAAAAAATGTCTACAAAAAACCTTCTCAAGATTATACAAATGTATCAATATAAAATATAATACTATATTATTAAAAAATAAAGCATTCTAAAATTATATTTATAATTTTTTTATTTGTTATCAAATATTCATTAAGTTATAAGCATATATCTAGAGTTCATATAAGTTCCTAATACGGACACCCTATAACCAATCAGCGCGCAGCGTATGAACTATTATGATTTTCATAAAAATCGCGTGCGTTATAATATTAAGAGCTAAATCTATTTTTGTTAATATTTAGATACTAAAGTGTATTAAAAAATAATAAAAATAAATAAATTATTAACTAATTAAATTAGAATAAATTGTACATAAAATTAATTATAAATAATGTAATTGTAATTTGTCTGATTGATTCATCAATAATATATAGTTTATCTAGTGGTATATAGGGCATCCGTATTATAACACTGGATGTTCGTATTCGGACATGGGTACCGTATACGGAAACCCCCGTTATCTATGGAATTAAAAGATTAAATAACATTTTAAAATCACAATAATATCTATAATCATATAATATTAATATATTGTAATTTTTGAATAAAATAATGATTCATAAAAAGTTAAGACCATTTATTGTTAACGTGTCCGTATTAGGTTACTTTCCCCTACTACTAACACTACGTCGCACACACACACTCACACACCCGCACACTCACACACCCGCACACCCGCACACTTACACACCCGCACACTCACACAGGATACATAGGAGACCACTGCGACACTAGCACCTCAGCCTCCTGTAAGGTGATAGCCGACTCGAGATGTGACTACAACACCAGTAAGTGCGTGTGTAACGGCAACTATAATACGGCACATGACTACAGCTTCTGCGTGGAAAGTTAGCAGCACTCATTATGTTTATGTATTGATATCGCTATATAGGATATACACACGTATATATATATATATATATATATATATATATAAAGAATTTATTTTCATCTATAGATTCTAACATTTTAGTTTCTTCGCACAACAATTATTGTATGTTTCTGAGATAAATAAAAGAATACGCTAGCATTATTATTTTAAACTCGTGTATTATAGTATATGATTTTCTATTCTAACTTTATGTGCCTATAGGCAATATAAGTAGTGAATATATTCACTACTTATATAACTTCTACAGTACTCCATTTATGGACACCATCATTTGATTTTATTAACCAACATGTTTAACTCGTTATTTATTATATCTAATTATAATGGTATTATATATATATATATATATATATATATATTCATATATAATATATAATTCATATATAATATATCATGCTATATCATGCTATAGTTCAAAGATATCGTGTTAAGTTGTATTATTACACTGATGGACAAATAGTTTCTTATTAACCTACTAAGTAACAATAACTCTATTGTTTATCATATTCGATGTGATTATCCTAATGATGTTTTATCACTTAATGTACTATAGCTTACTAAAATATGTAGTCTTTTGAAGTTACTAGTATCGTTGTTAAACTTAGTAATGAAAAATAGAGTATTACTCAATGATTACAAAACTATAATACTGAATATTTCGCGATATCTTACTTCTCCTCATAATCTTTATTATTAATTATAATTATTATAATTATATATAATTATTATAATTATTTACGTTATAACATAATGTCATTAAATCATGAAAAGAGTACATTTTAATTGAAAGAATTATATAAATATTATATATTTATATATATATATACATTATTAATTCATTACTAAACATATTCGTATATATATATATATATATATAATATGTTATATAGTTATATGGTATATGTTATATAGTATATATTATATGTTATATAGTTATATAACATATATTATATATTACACGTATACTAATACTATAGTATAGAATATACGATGACTATAAACTAACACTGCCAACAAACAGGACTGGTTGGCGACTTCTGCATCACAGACGAGCAGTGTTCAGTGGTGCGGAACACCCATTGTTCAGACTACGTGTGTAAGTGCGACCTGTTCTACGGAGCCTCGTATAACAATAGGCAATGCGTACCCGGTTAGCACGTGCGCCTATAGGACGAGGGGTTGTTACCACAGATATAGAGAGAACAGAGACTTTCTCTATAGCTCTGTGGTTGTTACACGTGGTTTTACGGGGACTTCTTTGTGTTTAGGTATAGACACGTTTTCACTTTAAAGTTTACTCTTTAACCCTTTAACGCAATATAACTTTTAACCTTTAACCTTCTAACGCATTATAATGTTATATTTGATGAATGTAGATGGAGAATAAAGTGAGGTGTTAGTAATATCCGAAGCTGTACCGATGTAATCGTGGTGTACTACAATACACTATTATATAACTTAACAATATACTAGCGTATACACTACGAACATAAAGTATGCAGAGATAATAATCACAAATATATAGTATATATGAGTATACTCATACGTTGAACGCATGCATACATTAATAATATCATAGTATTGTACATTCTATAATACCATGGTATAATATCATGCATGATTAAGTTACTTAAAATAACTTAATAATAAATATATATTCATACTATTAAATATCGTATATAATTGAACTTATCATCATATTATACGACACACACGCGTAGATATTCTATGACGAATACGCGTATATCAGAAGGTGTGATTTATATCGGGTCAATAGGTCAGCTGGACACGTGTATAGTACAATTATAAATGGCTTACATAACATAGGTGGTAGTTGTACACATTTGATACCACATACTGCAGTAGTCTATACATATGTTGTACATATATCTGTGCGTATACACACACATATGTCAAACTTGAAATGCAATAAACTTAAAGCGCATTCCATAGCGTTGCCATAGTAACGCTGTATACATATCGCATGACTACGGTAACCATGTAACACCGGCCATTGTAGTACGTATCACAGCTGATTGGCTGTTCATCATCACTCTGATGGCGGCTATAGTGTGGGCCGTGATGTTCAAAGTATTCGCAGGGTAGTACAAGCGCATACACACACGCACACACATACGCGTACATACACATACGAACACACACGCGAACGCATACACGTGCACACGTATTTACACTCTATTAACGATCGTATAATTATAATATTATTACTAATAAATTATTACTGAATATATGTTATACGTTCATACTATTATAACAATACCTTATATGATAACATGTAATGCAATTATTTGTAATACATATATATATATATATATATATATATATATATATATATATATATATATATATATATATATATATATATATGTGTGAATGAATATATGAATGAAATCAGTTTATAGAAAAAGTCTAAGGAGGATCAGTGAAATCGATAAGCTTTATTGATTCGACACATTACATTATCAGAAACATTACCTCCTGACACACACACACATATATATATATATATATATATATATATATATATATATATATATATATATATATATATATATATTTCTGTGTATATATATACATGCTTATAACCACGGCATACCTTTTAATATATTAATTTTTTAATACTTTATTTAATAGAGACTCAGGTCCGCTTGTTGATCAGATATTTATAAGGCCGTTTGTTCCGAAAATTCCTATACTTAAAAAGTTATAAATTATATATATATATATATATATATATATATATATATATATATACTACTACTACTAATAATAATAGTTTATTTATATACTTAAATATTAGTAGAAATAATTATCTAAAGTGTAATCAAATAATGTTATCAAAAAAAATTATAATAAAAGATGTTTCTTCAGTCTTTTGCGGAAGATTGAGCACTTATTTAGCAATATATTGAGCACTTCTTATCGATAGAGATAGCTTACTCTACATCGAAGCAGCAGAAATCCTAAAGGAGCTCTTTGTGATTTTGTTGACATGGTCCTTATTTAAGATTCGTGTGATATCGTCTCAAGTATCAAATTATTTTCTCTGATAATAGCGTTGATAAATATGAAGGTACTCCAGAAATAATTACTTTTTAATTATACATAAAAAGCAGTAATTAATCCTTGAAGATACCCCTAACCATTTTAATTTTGGTAAACAATAACTAGTCGAAAATCTATTAGAATATGGGATATTAAATATTATTTGTATACATATACGAATAACTCGTTTAATATTTTTTTAAATACATGTTGGAGCTCTAATTAAGATAATATTCCCATAATCTAATCTCGATAATATTAAGCTTTCAAGAAGTCGAAGAATTTATTTTATTGATAAATATTTACAAATAATATTTATATTATGTAAATGATAATTAGCTGATTTACATATATATGATACATGATCTGACTGCGATAAATGACATGAAACAAATATTCCAAGGAATTTAATTATAGATGAAGGAGTAATTAAAAGATTATCAAATATAATATCAGGAAAAACAAAATTAGAAAGATAAATATATAAGAGATAGATTTTCTACTATCTATAATTACAGTATTATTTAAGAGCTATTTACGAATATTATTCGCAGATAACATTAATATATCGTAATGAAAAGATTTAACGTACATTTGAATGTCAACCGCCTATATAATATTTCATATTTCTTGTTTGTTCTATTATGTATTTCAAAGGAGAAATATAAATAGTAAAATTAGAGACCTAATATGGATCTCTGTAGAGCCCCGTATAATGATATAGTCTAACATGAAATACAATTATGAATCTTAACCGAATAGGTTCTATAATTCTATATTTTAATTCTATATTCTATAATTTTGATAAGTAAAATTAATATTGTTAAAGCATCTCCAGTAATTCATATTTGTGAGAGCCTATTGATAAGTATATCATGAGAAATACTACCAAAAGCAGATTCAGGTCAAGTTGAATAATTGAATACGGCTATGTTTATCTAAAGAGAAATAAATATCATTCATAGTAGCGAGTACAGAAGTTTCAGTATTATGTCACTTCTTATGCACTATGATATACATAAATAAGGTTATTATCATTAATATGATTAGGTTAATCACCTAATGAGTTGCTTAGATATATGTTTTTCAAACAGTTTACCATAATAGGAAACATGGATATAGGTCTATTACTATCATCATTAAAATATAAACATGGTATTTTTATGATGGGACATATCAAAGATGATTTTAAGAATTTCTGAATTTTACAGTTATTTAGTAAATAAAATATACTTGTAGATAAGAGATCTCTCTAGGAGTAATATGATTATCTACTTTTAAGGACATAAAGGGGAAGAGGATAACAAAATGACGAGAAAATGACAATAAAGAAGATATCATTATATAATTATATTTAATAACAGTCGAAGGAGGGAGATCAAATGAAGAATATGTTGTAGGAACAGATATTGGATATCCTCATTTAAACAAGTATTATTTATTTTATTACACTTATTAATAACTTTAGAATCAAAATGCTCAATAAATAAGAAACATAACTTTTCATCAGAAAGAGGAGGATATTTTATATGCGATCCATTGCCTAGGATGTAATTAATTGCATAAATATCATTCATCTATATACAGGAATATATAATAAGTATATAAGTAAATATATACAATTATATAATATATATATATATATATATATATATATATATATATATATATATATATATATACACACACATATACATGTCTTATATATATATATATAAGTAAATGAAATAAACTCGGTCTAGTTTACTAAGAAAGCGATTACGTGGAATAACACAACCCGCTACTAACTATTTTGCTTGGATGGGTGGTGCTAGAGATAATCTCAGCGAATTCTTTGGTGAGGCGGAACAAGATATCCGCAACGAAATGGGGGTAGGGAAAAAGCGGTAAGTATCATTAATACACAATATATGTAGAACATCAATACTATATAGTCATGCATGATACAAATGTATCATTATATATATGGTGTATTATATTGTAACATTTATATATATATATATATAAATATATACACATATACTTAATATATAGTATACCATTACAAAATACATACATGTTATTACATATCGAATTTAATAAATAGTTGGTTGGATAAAAAAGAAAATATTTTGAATGACATTCCAGATGTTATGTATTTAGCTCCAGAGAAGGGAGTCAAGGAATACGTGGATACAGAGAAACATAAACAACAACTATTTGACGATGTGGACAATTTCAAAAAGAGTGCTTTGTTTGTATTTATTATACATATATATATATATATATATATATATATATATACATCTAGTATTCTATTTATATCTATATATATATATAGCTATACTATATTATATATATAATATGAACTAGTTCATCTGGATTTTACTCATACAAATATCATAATATGTATTAGCTTATTAAACAATTATCGAAACTTCTCATGCTTATAGGTTTGAGTTATCATTATATTTAATTTTTAATAACATACACATTTCATTTCTGAAAACTAAAACCCTTTAATTACGAATCGTAATCGTTTTTCCCTGGTTAGGCATTTCTTACCTCTACTTTATACACATTATCTATGAACAAATGTATGCGAAGTGATATTCGTATATATTAAACCAAATAACAAACAATACACTAATATGACTCATATCAAACGCAGACATATATATTGTTTGTTGATCTATATTCTTGTGAATCCCAGCCATTTTTAATAAAATAATCTATATTTAACAAAAAGGTGTACGCACCTTTTTACAAAATGATTATTGTATTCAAATATTTATAGTTATATATAACAAGTTATATTTATTTTATAAAGTATAAGATATATTATATACATCTGGAAAAATAATTGTATTTGAATTATTATTCGTAATATTATACTTACTTAATTATAATAATTATAATTAATTGTTAATTAAAAATAGTTTCATATTTCAATAAATAAATAAATAAATAAATAATTACTCCATAAAATATTATAATACATAAATAATACATAAATATTCTAATAGATACAATGTTTATAAATTTCTACTTAATAATAAACTGACAAAATATTATATATTAATTAATTATTATATTAATTAATATATTTATTTATTAAAATTAATCATTTATTTTCATAATAAATATTATATAATGTTGTATTTTAACATAATACTCAAAATCTAAGATATAAATCCATATTTTAAAGAATCCTATCACCTTTATTGGATATTATTACATATATAATCATTTTATTAATATAATTCAACTACTGAGTTTTTTTAATATTCAATATATTCACCAAATGAAAAAGCATTAAATTATATAAATTATGTGCGATTTGAGATGCGTGGGATTCACAGAGATATATCTGTATATACAATATATTGTAGTTATAACTAAAATTGAAAATATATTTAAAGAATAAAGTGTTATCTGAATATATTAGATCAATACTAATATATAGTATAGCCTATTAACATTATATACAATACTCAAATTGATTCACAAGAGTTCATATTTAAATAAATTATTACACTATATATATATTATATATATATATATATATATATATATATATATATATATATATATATGATTATACACTAAATTTAAAATTTCAGCGTAAAAGATTTAAATAAAAAATCTAAATTGCCGGGAGATTCTCCTCTGGATGCAATCGTAGATGGGATAGCCAATGCCATATATTAAAAATAAGTAATAATCAAAGATTATATATGTATATCATTTTAACTTTACATTTAATGTTTTATCGACGTCGAAAATAATTAATTAACTAAACTATATATATTAAATAAATATTACACCATATATATGTTTACTTAGTATTTAATTATTAATATATAAATTGTATAGCATATTAATTATTATATATATATATATATAATATCACAAGGTAGTATATAATAACTAGTGATTTCCATAAAAGTTTATATGAAAAATTATTATTTATAAACTATTTTATTTATATTTAGTTTATATTTTGTAATACCATTATTTTTATTATCTTTTCATTAATATTTTATTTCTGTTTTACATTTTAATTAGTCAATTATTCTAATACTTACTTTTTCCTATAGTACATTAATGAATATAGAGTTAACTTAAATATATCATCTTTTCCTACAAATGCTCATATCTAAAATATAATTTGAATAGCATCTTGAAATATTCACACAAGTTTCACATTTTATAAATATTAATAAGTTATATATATATGATATATATATCAATATATTATTTATAATTATATAATACCTTATCGAATACACTGTATTACAAAATATTTATAATAAATTGGTAACAAATTATATTTTTATATATAGAGGAAAGATGTTTAATGTGGCCACTTTTAGATAATGTTGTATAACTTTATAACTTTATACATATTAGTTCCAATTCGATAATTTTGCATTTGCATCCGATTTATTGATTTATGTTGTATAATTACGTTGTATAATATAGATACATCTTATAAAATACTATAAATCATGAATATATATTAATAATCATTTTAGCTTATCTAATTGAAAAAATTAAGGTGGCCACATTACCCTCCATGGAGTGTAAGGTGTCCGCCTTTTTTGGTAATGTGGCCAGGTATTAATCAACTAGATGGCATTAATTTATATAAAGTTTAGTCCAATGATATCACATCAAGTATAATCTTAAATAAATAACGAAATTATTATACATTAATGCTTTTTAGTTTAATTTTATAAATTAATATAATAGTACATAATAGTACATAATAGTACATTAATAGTACATAATAGTAGGTACATATACTAAACTTATTTATCATGTTATTAATATGTACAAAGCAATTTCTTCAGTAAATAACTACATGTCATAACAATATGTCAATAAAATACCTAAATGAAATAGTAATCTATAAAGATAACTAATTTAAATTATCTGATGGTTAGGATATAGCTATATCTACTAGTAGATATTGATTCAATAAACGATTTCATATAATGACGCACACCATCTTATCAATATGTACACATATTGATTACAGATCATATATTTAATATGCTTAGCTTAAATCATCGTGAAGTGGCACCATTATTCGCTAAAAGATGGCTACATTACCCGTTTCTAGGTTATATTACCCGTTTCTAGGTACCACGCTATATACACAATATAATAATGGGATTATAATATTACTCAATGAAATAAAGGAATTTCACACTTTGTTGTAATTATATAGTTATTTAATATCCAACTATACTTGTAAATTTATCTTATATACTAGTGATTTAATATATGTTTTACTAATATTTTATTTAAATTTTTAAAAAAATAAATACATTTTTTTATTAATGGATATACAAATAATATATACTTATTTGAATATAGATTACCAATGCGCATATTTAATATATATATATATATATATATATATATATATATATATATGTATATATTTATAATTGGACTTATAATTTATGAGATACCAGATAGCCACCTTACACATATTACCCTATATATTATAACAAATTTGATAATCTATATATTACATAACACAATTATATACACATGTATTATTTATATATTATTTTTAAGAGAAAACATATACTATATAATTTAAAATAATAAACTACTTACATAATAATCTAAATATATTTAGATATTCGATATAATTATATTCGTTACTTTGTTGTGAATTAACTATTATTAGCGAACTTTACTACAAGTATAACCCCTAATAGTGAACATCTGAGATACTACACTATACACAACTCGGTCTAGAGGTAACATAACGTGTGATCAGCAGCTTCGTTATCTAGTATAAGTTATCACATTAAGTTAAATACATAATTGTTGTTAAGAATGTTATCCCTCTCCACTGATTGTGTTAACGATTATATAAAGAACTGTGATGTCAATACTCTATATGATATACTACTTTAATAGTATATACGACTATCGTTTATACAATGGAATATATATTTTAAACATAATAGAATAATATATATATTAATATTATAATTATAAATAGAGTTATATTAATATGGAAACTAATTTATACTAATAATCTTGAATAATGTTATCAAGTAGGGGAGAGTGCTCTAATATCGACATGCACGTAATATCGACAAGATAGATAGACACAATAGACACAATAGACACGATAGATACAATAGATCTCCTAAAATATAATTCCAATCAAAATATAATTAATGTATGAAATTTTAATCAATATAATTATAATTCATATAAGTATAATTTTGTTTGTTAATATTTATATTTTTTTAATTATAAACAAAAAATTGATTTTTTCGTTTCAACTCTAAATTTATGAAATTTTTGAATTACAATATCGATTCTAAATTATTGAAAATTTATATATTTTAAATATTTTAAATACATCGTATAGATCTAATTATATTTTACAATGTGCCGACATTTTTGTAATTTTCATAATTTGTTACAAAGTTATTGACGTTTACCTAAGCAACATACATTTTCATAATACCGACACCCTAATTGCACGTAATATCGACACCCTTTAACCAATCTGCGTTATTTGTTTATAATGTGCGTGTCTTATGATAATATTCATAAATTAATAGACATAACTAATAATATACATATATACCTACTTGGAATTGATTCTACTTGGAATTAATTAGTCCTTCAGAAACTATATAAAACTCCTATGTACGGACAATATTCGCATTATGTAATTTAAAACTTTATATATATATATATATAATATATTATAAAATATTAAATATTTCCGAAAATTAATTATAGGAAAACAACGTATGAATTGCGTATGTTAACTAAAAGTAACGCGAATTTTATTCCGATTGGATAGTGGATATTAAATAATATATGGTATATCTAAATATCGATATATTTAGGGTGTCGATATTATGTGCCAAGGTGTCGGTATTCGAGACGGTGCCTGTACTATCAATACCCCTGTTATCTCAGTTAAACTAACTAAATTAAATTTTAAAATAGCTATTATATGTATATGCTTACTTAATACTTATAAATAAAATTTGTAAATATTTAATTGAGAAATAATAAAGTTATGGTGATTTATTGTTAGAGTGTCGGTATTCGAGTACTCTCCCCTATATGTTGTCTAATTTTATATTTTCACAAATTTCATTAACATATAATTAAGAATAATTTAAATATACATACAACTAAATTTATTCAAAAAATTATAAATAAATAATGTTTGTAATTTTATTTAATAAATGTAAAAAAATACTGATAGATATATATGTGTGTACAGTCATAACGTATGTCAATTATGATAAACAAATAATAAACAATTCTTTTATTCTAGTTCATTATATGTTCCATTTCTGAAAATGTAAAATATAAAAATATAATATAGGTCCATAAACATAATAAATAATTTAAACGTATTTCATCTTAACATTATAATAATATTTACTTAATTATTAATATCATTATAATTATAAATTGTAGTATACTTATAAATATGAAATTATAACTGTACTTATACTATATATATATATAAATACTATTAAATATAGAATAATGATAGACGATATTGCTTACTTAATATCTAACACAATGGCAACTTGAGACTTGGTTGGCTTGCAGCAGTTCTTCTTCTTAAGCAACATATAAAACAAAGACACGACGACTAGTATGATGATAACAAAGCACACAACAGAAGCGACGGATATCAGAACTTTGATGTCGCTGGGGTAGGTGTCACATCTTGAGCCGGCCGAGTTTGAAGGACATCTGTCGACATATACGAGATTATAATGCGAGCTGGGCACTTTACAATATAATAATCATGTTCAGTTATAGGCTATAACTTATAGCGTACTACATCGTGGTAATACCATATACGTGTGTGTATAGATTATCGCAGAGTGTATACTAACAAACAGGATATCTCATTGTGAGTGTATACAATCTGTCCCCCATTGCAGAAGTCTACATGAAGTCGACACATCGATACTAATTTTAATAATATAATTTATTATCATATCACGAAGATACAAATTAAATATATATATATATACATATTATATGTTTTTGTATTATTATAATTAGCAGATTTGAATTTAACAACTGGGTAATTGTAAAAGGAGAGCTTATCGAAATAATTAGGGGAAAGAAAACTTAATACTTCACATAATATTGTAGATCAAAATGTTTATAAATATTATACAAATAATTTAATTTGAATAACTATTAACCAATATATCTTAATTATAGCAACCCATATGCTTTTACTATTACCGACCCCCTAAATTACCCTAATACCGACCCCATGTGATTTATAATATTCAATCAAAATAGATTCTTATTTTACTTTAAAATATGTCGTAAGTTGTTTGTGTATCATTGATATAGATTTAGGATTTAGGATTCTAGTTGATCATATATATACTGATTAATACATAAATATTAAATAATAATATACACTATTTTAATATAAGTACTATAAAGTTTAAATTTAAATTTAATATTACTATTAAAACATACATTCAATACAAAATAAATTTCGTGAATGTTATAATTAATTATATTTATATATATCTACTATTTTATTGGATAGTATACTACTACAATTATTTATATCACGATTATTTTAGGGTTCGGTAATAGGAGAAGGGACTCGGTATTAGGTACATGTATCCGATTACCGACCCCCTTGTTTATTCTTGTAAATATAATTATATCAAAAATTTAAAATAGCCACATTAATCATTACCATAATATTACCCTAATTACAAAATTGCAATTAAATATATTTAATATTGAATAAGTTATTACAAATAATCATTTAGGGGTCGTTACTCGAAGACTTTCCCCTACCCTTATAATTGTTATAAGTCCTAAACAGTTCAATTCTAAATGTAATAATAAAATCCTAAAAAAATAATTAACTTATATAACATAATTAATATAACATAGTTATACGTTGACTTTCTGTTTATACTAAATCTAATTATGAATAAGATCACATAATTATACTTGTGAAGGACTTGAAAAAATGATATTTTTTTTATATATATATATATTAATAGTTATTGTAAATTTACACAGTACTGGTTAAATCATAATATTAACATAATAAATGTTGTATTATATTTAAATACATATTATATATATTTTTATAATATATAATTGTATTTTTACATTAATTTAAATTATATCAAAATAAGTAGATCAAAATATTAATAACTAATTTTGAATAATGATATAACTTATTTAAGAATCAATTGAAATATAATTTATATATATATATATAAAATATCATATTATTATTGATAGTATCATAATATTTAACATTTAATTAAACTTTTACGTATGACAATACCATAAAAACAAATAGTAAACTAAATAAGAATATACAAATAATAGTTACCTAATTCATCAGAAAATGTAATTGTAGATCCCAGAATTGTATAATATGATCTCACCACTCTAGTTAGTATACCACAGTTGATTTCTTGTAGTATGATCATGCTAAGTTCTTTATTGAATAATATAGTATAATCTACAGATATTGTAGTTCCATCTTTTCTAGATTATTTAAAAAAATATTATGATATAAATTAATATTTATGAATAATTAATATAAATAAATTAGTATTTAATATATTTAATATATTATTTTATAATAGTTTTATAAAATGTTATCATGCAATAAGTATAACTACAATATAACACGCTTTATATAACGATAGGTTATATACATGTATTATTAGCTAATACTCTATATATATATATATATATATATATATATATATATTAATACATTACATTAAAGTTGGTTTTACATTATAGTTGCATTAACAATATAAAATAGCCTAGAAAATTAATAAACATTACTAACTAAATATTGAAGAAATATTAATGCAATATTTAGTAAATAAATCAAGTTGAAAATATCTTACTTGATAACCTTATAGATCTGATAATTATTCCTTCGTAAAAATCATCCATTATTGTCATGGTTTGATAAAGTAAATTGAGCTAAAATTATAGTATATATAGGCTATTATTAAATTATAAATACATTTATATATTGTTTAGATTAATATTAAAAATAACTAATTATGATACATTTATGACATCACTCGATACTTTAACTTACTTTATTAGATATATCATATGACAATAGCTTAGATTCTCGTTCATCTAAATTCAAATATATATGTTTCCATGGTAACTGTAATCTAATTGTCATCTGATCGGAGGTGAACATATGTTCTGTAGAATTACCAATGTTAACTCTGCACTTTGGTCCGGTAAATCCGTTTGCGCATTCATCACAAAGAAATCCTTTGAAATTATCACCGTCGCATTCACATCTTCCTAATAAAATATAATATTTAATATTGAATATAATTTTAACTAAAATTGTAATACTATAACATATATAATAATTATTCATAGGAAATATAAACACATTGATTTAATTTAATATAATTAAAAATATCTGAAATACATATATATATATATTGTTGATATTGTACATATTTTACATAAATATAGTATAGGAAATAACCTATATTAAATAATGTACAATGATATACTTTTGGAAATGCAAATATTATAAACATATTAATAATTTAATATATTCAAAATATAAGTGTTAACATATATTACCCGTTGAAACTTTCCATATAGATGCACTTCCATTACCACCACATACAAGTAATTCATCATCTAGACAAGGTAATGTACACGTTGAAGAATATATCAATTGTTCATAGGTATTCCCACATAAACAATTAGTTCCATCCTAATAATTAAAATGAAAATTATTTCAAATATTAATATTTACTTTTCACCTCTTTATTATATAGGTTATCCATAATACAATATTCTTAATTTATTAATAATAAATATATATATAAATATTAAGTTATTTAATTTAATTAACTGTATGTTTTGATCATAATGTCATGATGAAATAATTTATCTCGTTTTTACATTATATAATCATAATTATATTATCTTAATAAAAGATGTGATATAATGTATATAACCGATAGAGCTGCGTAGAGATAATTCTGTAAATGGCATCTCCGCATACAAGATGATATAACGAGTGGGGATACATTTGCTTGTAACTTAAATTCATCCATATTCGCAGGAAGTTTAAAACATCCGATATGTGCAGTAACGAGAGAATCTGTTCAATAATCGATAATCGATAATCAGTTGGTGTCCGATATATTTATAATTAACTTATATATTCGATATCGTTGATGTAGTAAATGAATGAATGAATGAAATCAGTTTATAGACAATTGTCTAAGGAGGATCATTGAAAGCTATAAGTAGCTTTATTAAGTCGATACCTCCATAGTATATGAATATAATAGCTTTGGGACATTTATACAATAATAATAAGACTTGTGTACTAGAATTCAATATAATAAGAGTAAAGAAATATATATAAAGAGAATAATAATAATAATACAAATAATGTCCCTCAGCGTATTTCATCATGTTTCATCAATCCATTAAATAAACTAATAAAATAAAATGTGTTAAAACTTGTGCAAACAAATATAAAACAAAAAGTGCGAATAAAATAATAAAAAATTATTGAAATGTAATAACATAAAATGATTCAAATGGTTTAGTATATACAAATTAAAATAAAGTATGTTTAAAACTCGTGCAAACAATTATATAACAAAAAAGTGCAAATAAAATAATAAAAAATTATAAAAATATAATAACATAAATATGACCCAAGTAGTTTTAAATATAAAAATTTTAAAAATTGACGAAGATTAAAAATATTAAAAATTATTAAAATGCTAAAATATAAAAACTAATATTTATTTAAAAAGTAATTCTTTAATACTTTTTTTAATTTGTGTATATTATGTATATTTTCAGATTTTAATATATTATTACTCATTATATTATTATAGTATTTTGGGCCTTTACAAAAAATTGTGTTTTGAAATTTCGTTGTTTTCATTAATGGTAAAATAAATCTTGATTTGTCTTTATTATAAATAAAAAATGTATCTAGATTAATGTTATAGTTATTATGTAAAAGGTTATATAAAAATAATATTATTCTAAAAGATATGAGTTCATTCAATTTTAAAATAGAATTATATTTAAACATATTATTAGTGTGTGATAAACGAATCAGAGGTAATTGAGACTTGTCTATCATATTTTTATTGATAATTCGAATTGTTTTTTTTTGTATTAATACTAGTTTTTTTAATCTATCTTCATAAACATTACCCCATATTTCTATTCCATATGACATATTTGATAAAAATAGTGAATTATATAATATAATTAAATTGTGTATGTTAAGAAATTTTAGCTTCCGAAAAAGATATACAATTTTTGATAATTTATTACACAAATTTATAATATGAAACGAATATGTTAAATTACTATCTAATATAATACCTAAAAACGTATACCTATCTACCATTTCTATGTTCGCATTATTTAAATTTATATTATTTATAATTTTTGTATTAAAATAAGGAAGTATTTTAGTTTTTTCAATATTCAATTTTAATTTATTTATATTAAACCAATGACATAATCTATCTAAATATAATTGCATATTACTACTCAATTCTTCATTTGAATTTGCAAATATAGAGAGTGATGTGTCATCTGCATATATATTTAAATTTATATTATCATCATTATTAAATATATTTGATATGTCATTAATAAATATTATAAAAAATAATGGACCTAATACTGATCCCTGAGGAACACCAAAACGTACATTTCTAACAGATGATACAGTATTATTTATTCGAGTTTTAACTTTTCTATCTAATAAATAATTTTTTAAAAACACATTTACATGACCCCTAAAACCACAGTATTCTAATTTTTTTAATAAAATGTCATGGTATACAACATCGAACGCTTTTTTAAGGTCTAAAAATAGCGTAGCAATTTTTTTATTTAAACTATGTTTAGTAAATAAAAAATGTTGTAAGTTAAAATGTGAAAGGGTAGTATTGGATTTTTCAATAAATCCATATTGGTTATCATTAATTATTTTATTTTTATATATAAAGTCCATCATTCTATTATAAATTATTTTTTCGAAGATTTTACTAATTTGCGGTAGTAATGAAATGGGTCTATAGTTGATTATCTGTTTTTTATCATTTGCTTTAAATACTGGTTTAATGATAGCAATTTTCATATTATCAGGAAATTCAGAATTAGCCAAGCATAAATTAAATAAATATTCTAATGGTTTAGCAATAGAATTTATTAAAAGCTTGATTAATTTCATGTCCCAGTTATTTATATCTTTGGATGATTTAGATTTCATATTAAGTGTAATATTAATTATTTCCTTATCAGTAATAGGTAAAAAATAAAAACTGTTCTCAATAGAGTTTAAAAAATATCTAAAATCATTATCATTAGTTATATTATCATTAGTCATATTATCACTAGTCATGTTATCACTAATCAAATTATCATTAGTCATATTTTTATTTAAAAAACTTTCATTTATTTTAAAACCCACATTTGAAAAATAATTATTAAAATGTTCACATTGATCTTTTATATTTATAATTTTTTTTCCTTCATATTTAAGTATTTTGGGTAATTCATCAACATTTTGATTAATTATAGTGTTCAAATGTGTCCAATTTTCTTTTTGATTACAATTTGAAAAAATATTTGAGTAATATTTATTTTTTTCATATTTTATATTTTTATTAATTTTATTTTTTAGTTTTTTATATTTAATAAATGTGATAGGGCAGTTTTTAGTTTTATATGTGTTAAATAATTTATTTTTTTTTCTTATTGCATTTTTCAATTTACAATTTGTAAGCCATGGATTGTTAATACTATTTTTATTTATTTTTTTTCTAGATATGGGACAAAATTTATTAAACATTTCATTTAATTGTATTACTAATTCATCATAACATATAGAAGGATCTGTAATTGTGTAAAAATAGTCCCATTTGTAAATCGATAATGTATTTACTAATGCATTAATATTATGCATATTTCTGATATATACATAGTCACCACTTTTAGTATAGTTATTTTTTATATTCAAAGTAGTAAATATAACAGAATGATCAGATATATCTGTATTAATAACACCATTCAATAAAATTGAATTACTATTTGTTAATATGTTATCTATTAATGAATTCTTATAAGTTGATAATCTAGTTGGTATTTTTATTAAATTATTTAGGCCTAATTGTGAAATGGTATTATTAAAATCAATTGTGAATGGATTAAAAACATCTAAAAAATCAATATTAAAATCACCACAAATAAAAATTTCAGAATTAATATATTTTAAAAACAAATTATAAAAGAAATCATTAAAGATAGTTCTATTAATATTTGGTGCTTTATACAACCCTGTGATTATTATAGGTTTATATTTAAATTTTAAATTTAATTGTATACTGATTATTTCTAAGTCATCATCAATTGCTGTTGATAAGTCTTCTATATATAAACAATCTAAATGTTTGTGAGCAAAAATTGCAACTCCTCCACCTTTTTTTTTAATTTTTAGTATACGATTTGTTTTAAACATTTTGTAATCTGTTAGATATATTGAAGGATCATCAGTATCAGTTAACCATGTTTCAGTTAGTACTATTATATCTGGTTTACTGACTAATGTATCCAAAAATATATTAAATGTATTGATATTTTTATTGAAACTTCTAATGTTTAGCATCAATATAGTTATATTTAACGTATTATGTATATTATTATATTCCTTAATAGTATAATAAGCTGTGTTTTGAATTGTATTATTCATCATACTGTTGTGATTCAGATACTATAGATATTGTTTTAAAGGAATTATTTATAAATATTACTTTATATTTAACATCATCAGTTGACTTACTTTTTGCCTTTTTTATTAGGTCTGATTGAAAAAAATGATATTATAATAGAAGTATGACTTATATGAGGCTATTACTATCTATAGATATACATATAAAATAAAGTAAGATTTATTAATATTATATTATTATATTACTTCTACATTTTAAATAATAATAATATCAGATTCAGTTGTTAACATAGTTATAACTTTGTTTCTATGCCTTTTTTCTCAGTATACTTACACGTGTTAATTTATAAACTCTAGAGTCTAGAGGGTATATAATATAATGAAAGAGTAACCGTTACTAGTAGTGCAAACTCCATGTTTACACGGTACACAAGGAAGGCAACTGTCTCCAATTGTTGAGAAAGACTGCAGACATTCGTCACAATCGTCTCCAGTATAATAACCACCACAGGCACACCTATAACATGAGTTATAGCTAATAATGCATAGGTTGTATATGCTTATAATATATATATATATATATATATATATATATATATTGCCTGAGCATTAGGTTAACGGTCATAGGGCATATATAACGTATACATAGATACAGGCAGAAATTGTATAAATTATCAATATCATATTCCAATAGACTTAGATTATAATATTTATAGATTAAATATAATAGAAGGACAATAATAATTATATATATATATATATATATATATATATATATATATATATATATATATATGTGTGTGTGTGATATAGTCATAATACATACCTATTAAGAGATACGCATGTACCACGACCGTTGCAATGATTACGTTGGGAACACTCGGCAGTCTGACAAGATGAACCCGAATAACCTTCAAGGCACCCGCAGCGGTTAGGGGTCACGCAGCGTGAATTCTCCGCACAAGTCTAATAATCAGTCATGCGCATGAGTATTAATAGTTACTATGGTAAGTGTATACACGCTACACTTGCACTCAGTGCACTAACATACGCTTAATATCATATATTTCTAAATAAGGAAAACATATCGTGTGTAATGTTTAGATAATAATTATAATAACAGAACACAATGCATGCGATGAGATATTGATATCTAAAGTATCGTGTATACAAATATATGTAAATTAAAAAACAACCTAAATCATTAATAATAAGTATATTAGAATAACGTTATAACGTATAGGGTAAACTTGTAATTATGTAAATGTTTACGACCATACCGAAACATAACTAATAAAATATCTCATAAAATTAAAATATTAAATTAAACATCGATAAATATAATTAATATATATTAATTATATTGATAATTATATATTTATATTATTAATTATATAATTAAGGCATATAGGCTATACTTATTCAATTAATTAAAAGTATGCGATACATATTGTCGATGGCGCAATGCTTACAGTGTTACAAGTGAACAGATCGCATCCATCGCCATAATAGTAATCTCTGCATGTACAGGCTCCGTTCTCACACCATCCATTCTCTCCGCACGTTACATTGCATTCTGTATCATGTCGTGTGTTTTAATGTGTAATTAACTATACACGTATATCACTTATAAAATAACTGGTGACTTAGTATATACATATATAATTTGTAGAATACATAATGCATTGATACATAAACGTATATATATATATATATATATATATATATATACTAGTATATATGGTATAAATACAATAGTGAATAATAAATTAAATTTCCAATATTATTTAAATATTACCTCACCGTCAATTGCATGAAATACGTTTAATATGTTACATATTATTGAAAAATTACATATTTTAATATATATATATATATACCAAAATTATTATAATTTATCATTATATTTGAAAAATCAAATTTAAAAGATTAATTATTGATTATGAATGTTAAATTATACAAAACATCTATCAACATAATTAATAACCAGACATAACTTTACATTCATAAGATATGTCCATGTATTTGTGAGTAGCCGGGCATTCATCATGTATTGATGATAGCGGAAGTTGTAATTGACAAGTTGAAAATCTAAATAAATTGATAATAATTATGAGAATTTAATAATTATACTGAATAATTATTCAATAATTTTATTAAATTAATACTCAAATATTGCATATATCAGAAATGAAAAATGTAACCAGTAAGTAAGTTTATATGAACATGTAAGTTTTATTTTTATATTTATGTTTGTTTATAATTTATAACAGAAATTTATATTTAATGTATTTTATTATTTTTATTTTATTATTTATTACATATATATATATATATATATATATATATATTATTTATTTATTCTTATACTATAGTACCGTGCATAATAAAAAGTATCGGGCAAATAAAGTAGGATATAACGAGTGAGGGTAACCCATTGCAGATCTGCTGAACATTATGGAGAGCTGCGCCTATAGTGCAGTTGACCGTGTTCACGTCGAGTTTACTTGCTGCAGAGTTGCACCTGAAGGTAACACATAACACTATATTAACAATGTATAAGCAACACGTCTATTCATATATACAGGGCGATGTTAAATTAGAGCCATGTGGTTATAAGTGAAAACTTCATCTAGGTTCCTGGATGGGATGAAAACACTCCAACAAAATAACTATATATATACATATAATTATGCACTGATAACAAACGTTTTTGTATTATTCCTGCCATAGAAGACACTTGTAACGTATACGTACGTGTGTGTCGATACGCTAGAAGCACAACTCAAGTGGATTATACTGCCATCGCATGCCATCGTCTGTTTTACTTCTGAAATCAAGCACATAATTATATTAAATGTACTATTAGTTATATTAATAATATAAATATATATATATATATATATATATATAAATATATATTATATTAATCATATTAGTCATAATAATGCTAATTATTACTATTAATTATTAACGTTTTTGTCATTTATAATTATAAATATTATATTAATATAATATCGAAATATTGTGTTCTTATTGCTTCTAAATGGATAAGATTAATATATCATATTGCTGTTTTTCAATAAATAATGTATATAGATTAAGGCTAGGTCTCAGTGTAGACATCGATATATTTTCATAAAACATAAAAACAAATATTATTCCAAAAAAAAACTACTCTTTAAGGTGTAATCAATCTATTTATCTGTGTAAAAATTGTAACCCAAAACAATCTATAAATCACATAAAAACATGGTTTTATCTATAATTATTACACATATATTATTTGGCATGACACTTTAAACGCCAATAACTCAATGATAAATGTATACACTAGATAGGTATGCATTAGAGTCGCTACAGAAAAAACTATTGTAGAGAATAGATATAGAGAATACATTTATATGAATAATTGCAAAGAACAATTTTATAAAAAATATTTAAAGGTAATTATAGAATTATTTAAAAAAAATATATCAATAATGTGTTAATATATATACAAATATATATGTAATATAATATATCTAGAAAATAGTATTCTTTGCAAAGATGCATTTATATAATGTGAACAAGATTCGGTCAAAAAAATTAGCTAAACAAATGAATTATTCCTTTTTTAAACGGTATTTGAATAACCCTATATATGTCTTATCTATTACATGTAAAATACATAAAATATCACTACACTGCAGTATCCCATGGGACCGTGCCTTAAAGAATGTACTTATAATATATATATATATATATATATATATATATATATATATTTATGCATCATATATAGTGTATATATACATCGTATACCCATACCAAAGATTTTGCGAAATAAATATATAAAATTACCTATCTATAAACGTAATTACTACTAATACTTGCGACGCTGCTAGATGTAGTAACAGAGACATATATGTAGGTATGGCGCGGTATTTATACAACAGTGTTTGTTTTCATTGCTCTATTAAATTACATTAACTAAACATTAGTTTTTACTTGCCATATAGATACATATTAACATATATATTTATAGAATTTAAAACCAACAAATCCTATTGATGTATATATTATTAATGCACACTTGGTTTAATACTATAAATACTAATTTAAAACATATCATTTTTTATATTTTAAAAGTGTATATATACACTTTTACAAACTATAGTTTGATGTGAATTTATATTATAAACAACGCATTTTTCCGAAAATGTAATCTATGTAGGTGGTGGTGTTCGTGTGTTAAGGGTTAAGGGTTAAGTGTTAAGTGTTAAGGGTTAAGGGTTAAGTGTTAAGTGTTAAGGGTTATATACAACATTTAATTACACGATTTAGCGTATGGTTATATCTCCTTAAACCAATGTTCGATAATAGTGCAAGGAAATAGTGAAGAAGAGTAGTACATATAGCTAACCGGTGTCCAGGTGATTGTGAAGGCGGATATTTGTAATGCAATTCTTACAGGAAGTCGTACAATTCTTCAACATATATCTCTGTGAACAGTATCCGCGCATCGCCCAGTAATCGCAGTCTACGTTGCCATACTTGCATTCTACACGTTTTAACACGTATCATGATAGATAGATAGATAGATGGATAATAGTTTATTGAATAGATTCAAAACGATGGGTAACAATACATAATAATAATGACAGAAATATATAAATAATAGTTAGCAAATATAAATGTGATTTACACACACCGAAATTACATATATACAATAATAATAAAGTAATATTTGGGATGTTGATCAAACGTGCTGAACAAATCATCAAATATCTAGAGAATAGGTCCATTGAATCCATTGAATACATATATACTTATTTAAATTATATTATATAATTATACCATATCTAAATACTATTTTAATTAACATTATTTATATAATTATTATAAGAATATACCTAGAGGTCATATAAATTCCTAATACGGACACTCTAGATGTCTTAATACGGACATCCTATAACCAATCAGCGCGCAGCGTGTGTACCATTCTGATTTTCATAAAAATCGCGTATGTTATAATAGTAATACCACCAATAAAGCTAAATCTAAAAATGTTATTATTTAGATACTTAACTTGTAATATTAATTAATAAAATAATAAAAATAAATAAATAATTAGTAATTAAATTATATTTAATTATTCATAAAATTAATTATAAATAATGTAACTGTAATTTATCTGATATAACTTTACATATTTGATATATATTTACCTATAGGTTCATCAATAATATATAGTTTATCCAGTGGTATATAGGGTGACCTTATTATAACATATGATGTCCGTATTCGGACATGGGTATCGAATACGGACAACCCAGTAATCTTTTGAATAAATAAATAAAATTGTAATATCAATAATCATATAATATTAAAATATTGTAATTTTTGAATAATAATATAGAGTCATAAAATGTTAAGACCATTTATTGTGTTGTATTTATTTATGTTAAAGTGTCCATATTATATTACTTTCCCTTATTAACGTTTTTGTTATAGTATTTATATATATATATATATATATATTATAGTATATGATTTATAAATATATAATACATATTGTTATTGTTATTGTTATTTGGTGGAGTCCTTTCATCCCATCCAGGAACTTAGATGAAGTTTTCACTTATAACCATATATATGGCTCTAATGTCCCTTCGAAGCCGCTCTCATGTTAAGGCATCCAGGTTTTAACGAGAGCCGATCATTTATTTATACACAATCATATAAGATCACTTCTAAATAATATTTTAAGACCCATTTTATAAAATTAATTAATGGTCCGGACGAGTGTCGAACCCGTGTCCTACTGCTTGTGTGTCTGACGCCTTAGCCACTGAGCCACACAGGCAGTTTATATAAATAAATAATGACTAATAACCTACCTGTAATGACTAATATAGATACTAATAGTACTTGTAATCGTATTAAATAACTAAATAATAAATATGTATTAATTGGTATTACAATACAAAACATACCATTAAATTCGCAGTTCGAACAAGAAGCAAAGCACAGCGATGCCATCATATCACTATCACGAGAACATTTACCCTGTTGCTTCCACAGCTCGCATTCAGTTATGTTGGGGTGTTCATTCTTACAGGCTAGTGATGATTATGTAACCAGTTCAACTACATTATTGCGTAATCATATATATATATATATATATATATATATATATATATATACCTAGTAAGTAAAGTAATCAGTGATAGTGGTTAGATTATAGTTTGATCATAATCATGATTTGTGATTAACTGATCAAAATTCGATTACAATCATATTACAATCATTGATAAGCAATTATGCTTTGATTACGAACTACACTTCTAAATTATTGATTTTAATACGAGTGTAATCAATGATTGTTAACTGATCACTAGCATATATTATCGATCAGTTGGTAATCATTGATTGTAATACGATTGTAATCAAAATATGTGATCGTAATCAATACATAGCCCCATGATTGTAATCTGATTACTTATTGGATTGTAATCTGATTACGATCTTTGATTACTTTACTTACTGGGTATAAATATAAATTATATATTATATACTATATATATATATATATATATATATATATATATATATATATATATATATATATATATAATTATACATATATCATAACTGTATATAGTAGAAACATTAAATTGAATTATTGATGCAATTATATGTACATATTTTATATAAATGTGTGATGAACATTATGGTTTCATCGGAGCATTATAAATAAATATTACGCAATATCAAACGAAACTATTGTATTAATTCAATAATGTAGCATACATTCACCATTATTAGTGATATTAGTATCGCACAATAACATTATATAACACCGCTATATATAACGTACTACTGAATACGAACCTCGGCATCGATACCTGAGTGACAGGTATTTAAAGCTGCCGTGACAGGGGTCAGTCATGAGATTGTTGTCCGCAGCTACATTGCATAACCGTCTTCCGTCGCACACCCCTTTTATAATAGACAGCGGTGACTGTGGTGGTGTTATGTAATGTAATTAGTATTATATATATACATAGTAGGATCAGACATGTTAATTTAATATAATATAATTATGTACAATATATATATATATATATATATATATATATATATATATATATATATATATATATATATATATATATATATTCATTATATATACTTATTTATGTTTACGATATAGAGCTACAAACCGGTGCTGTACAATTGCTATTTATGATGGCTGCGTGGGGACAAACGTACGCAGACGTGCGGCCATATTGGGCAGAGGTCACCTCTAGCACAAACTGGACATCACCGGAAGAAGGTTGCTGATAGCATTGTATCTGCTCTTCCCTAGCCTCGCATATAGTCTTAGTGTAGGTCGTATGGTCTAAGATGGGGACGAGGCGAAAGAAGATGGGATGAGAATGCGTAAAGTAGGATATTAAGTCATTATTATCGAGGAAGTGCAATGTAATATATACATATATATATATATATATATATATATATATATGTCTGGGGTCGATGGCTCAGTGGGACAACCAAAAGCTAGTAAGCCAGAGGTCCCGGGTTCGACTCCAGGCAGTTCTTGAATTTCTCTTGTGTTTATAAAGAACTTAATAAACAATAAATCAAAACACAAGAAAAAAAATGTTACTATTTGTATTGTATTGTCCGGGGCCTCTCACAGTTATTTATAACATGTACAAGTCTATGACTTCTTGAGGGGTCCATTTGTATCCGCTATTTGTATTGTATTCAATATATATAAGAGATTTCAATAAATAAATATTATTATTATATATATATATATATATATATGTATATATATATATATATGTATATAAGTATTAAAACTATATACATTATATATTTAATCTTCTATTATAATATATTTTTATATGTATTAAAATAGTAATAAGTATTATAAAATTATCAATATATAATTGAATTATAGTTAATTGTATGACTGATATATATATATATATATATATATATATATATATATATATATATATATATATATATATTCTAAATAAGTAATTAGATACGGGTATGGTTTTGTGAAAATCATTCAGAAAATCAAGGAGTACTATTAAGAGCAGAATCATCATGGAAAAGCACATTGAAATTCAAAAAGATGTATACAAAACTTCATTAATTTAAAAAAAAACTTTGATAGAGTATTTCATAAAGCATTGTGGAGT
This sequence comes from Osedax fenrisi, assembly GCA_964019155.1. NCBI lineage: Eukaryota > Metazoa > Annelida > Polychaeta > Sabellida > Siboglinidae > Osedax > Osedax fenrisi. Next base: position 24,563,254 of record OZ025240.1, on the reverse strand, counting down.
TGCATGGAAAATGTCGGCATATCACAAGAAATTATAAATATGATAGAATCATTATATGATAATTCAAACATTGCGATAATACTTTATAATATGGACGGAGACTTTTTTCATACTACAGTTTGAGTAATACATGGTTGACTATATCGCCTGTGTTATTCAATATATTTCTGGAACAAATTATGCAAAATACACTTAAAAACTACAAATCAACTATATATGTTGGAGGCAGGGAAATCAGCAACCTTAGATTCGCCGACGATATAGATATCATTGTAGGTAGCAATGCTGAATTACAAGAACTTACAAATAGATTTGTCGAAGCTTCTTAATAATATGGGATGGAAGTAAGTAAAGAGAAAAGTAAGACAATGGTAAACAATGAAAATAAAACGCATCAATGTTTATGGACGGAACGCTACTTGTAAGACGTACACATATTCTCATATCTCGGTGCAAAACTAACATCTGATGCAGCATCAGATAATTAACTACGCATTCGGTTAGCTACAGCTACGTATGCAATTGTGAGACTCGAAAAAATATGAAACAGCAAAAATATCAATTGGCATGTCAAATACTACATATACAAGTTATTATTTAAAATTTACAAGTCTTTATTTGTCTTAATACCTCTCTTTCCGCAACGGAAAGAGAGGTACAAAGGATACAAGTATTCTAGAATAAAATCTATAGAATAATATCATGTATAACATATCGACAACATAAGACTAATAAATATGTCCACAAATAATATTAAACCAGGTCGTTAAATATGAACCTCTACTTAGCACTATAACGTGAAGAAAGCTAAAATATGTTAGCCACATTTATCGATGTGACTACTTGACTAAGACAATTCTGCAAGGCAAACTATGAGGTAATAGAGGATGAGGAATACCGTGGAATAACTAGATGACAAATACAAATAAGTGGTTAAATAAACCGGAAAATTCTATAATTTAAAAGGAAAAGATTTGTTGTGAAAGCTAGCGAAATGATTCCCTCTAAGATTCAAGAGTTCTGTGACTAAAAGTAAAGTAAGTAGTATGGTTTTAGTATTACATTATATACAATTAACACATTACATAAATACACACTCAATAAACCAATAATTATTATAATATAATACAATATAATATAATACACTATACATATTTGTTTTATATAGAAAAACATTTATAAATATTATTATCTATTGATATATTGTAATTAAATTAATAAATGATATATTAAGTATTTAAATTATATATGAATGAATGAATGAATTCAGTTTATAGACAAAGTATAAGGATGATCAGTGAAAGCGATTAGCTTTATTGATTCGAAACCTCCTAACATATATATATATATATATATATATATTTACAAACCAAATGTACATTCGGTACATTTCTTCAAACAAGTAGTCAATAAAGTTCTATTCACTGCACATTGGTCTAGATTAGTAATGGTCTCGCATTCCGTAGAGTTATTATTCTCGCACACTACAATGTAAGGTATAACGTGACTGTATTGGTTACATAGATTGCATGCAACATTACGTGGAGACAATGGTGTACAGTTGTATCAATATTAACTTGATATATATATTCAAATTATAGACACCCTAATTACATGTATCCTCTACAACTAAGTTGTATCCAGCGTTATTCCAGAACATAATACATACCAACAAAAGTATTTAATGATAGTTACATGACATAGATATTGTCATTTTTTAATCAAATATCATTTGTTAGTAATTTTATAAACGATAAATTGAATTCCATCATAAAAAATACCATACTTTATTATAATATTTCTAATACATATAAGTGCACTCCAATTGGTTTAATATAATGCAATTTAGGTATATATATAATAATTTGTTTATAAACTTAATTTATTTACAAGTTTAACTTTAATACATAGGTTATATACATAGTAAATACGATATATCTAGGGAAATCAGTTATATTTAATATCGGTGCCCTATTAGCGTGTATTATCGATCATATGATCACTAACCTTCGCAACTGTAGTCAACTTGTATACGACTAGCGTTACCGTGACAACCGAGATGCCAGAGTTCAGAGTGCAAACTACAGTCGACATTACCCTCGCAAGCTCTTCTCACGTCAGACTCCAGTTCGCCGGGCGATGTACAGCTCTAAGATAACGTACACGGTTAGCATGTAAGCTATAATATATCTACTATATATATATATTTAAGATATTGTAAGATTATATAAAGTTTCATTAGTATACCAGGATATATTCTTATAAATAGGTTTATTTAAATAACATTTTGTATTTCGTGGCAAAACTGTTAGATAAGTATATGTATAAGTAATAAAGAATAAATAAAAGTTAATATGATAATATATTAAATGTATAAGTTATTTGTCACAACAAAGTCTTCTATTTCCATACATATATAATTGTATACATGATTATATGACGTATTAATACATACTTTATATAATCTATAATCTATATATATATATATTATATATATATATATATATATATATATATATATATATATAAATATTACCTTATTTATTAGTTGAAATAATACATCAACAATAATTACAAATAATCATAGAAATCCTCGTCCCTTGCCTCATGAGATATGCCAGCACCACTAGCATACGTTATCCTTTATACCCATGTACATACACGTATACATGTACATGTACTTATACATACATGCACATGTACATGTACATGTACATGTATATATTTACTTCTATTCAGTATCAAGGTAGGTGTTTAGAAAATTACGCTGATATCAATACGATCATAACTTGATAGTATATATTATATCGGTTATATATAATATGTTATTTATATATATATATATATATATATATATATATATATATACATATCAAGAAGTATATAATAAAGTGACATATTTACTACGTGATTATCTGATGTTAATATATTACTTATAAGTATATTGTAAATATATAATGTATAACGTACACCATATGTATATGTATAATAATGTATTAATGAAAGAGATATTCATACATAGAATAACATACATGGAGTAAACTATGTACACTATTATAGTTATTCAACATACTCTTATGGATAGTTTTGGTAGTAAATCCGGGTCAACTGCGGTCTATAGACCTAATAAATAAACTCCATTTTAATGTAATCCTGGTATGACAACAATGGTAATACTATTATATATATAAGGTTATACAATATGGTTATATATGCAGGTAAATAGTACACACAGAGTAATGTTAACCATTCTAATTTAAATATTAGTGTATATATATATATAAATTTATTTATTTAATTTGAATCAGACATGCATAACAGAGGTCCATAGAGTATACAATAATTAAAACTAACAACAATTAAACGAAAATTAAATCTAAAATATTATCTAAATACATATTTATACCATAAGGTAAATAGTTGCATGTATATATATATATATATATACATATATATATATCATAATTAATCATATAATCATTAAGATACTATAGATATGTGTACGTATGTAATTATAATGGTAAGGTATACCTCATATCTTGGAGGGGGCGTATCATTGCATCCTTCAGAAAGTCGGACGGAATGTATAATTAGAACAGAGCGTATCGACCAATTACATTTCAGAGAGAGCGTTTCTGGTTGACATATGTCCTTAATCGTATACGCGCTTGTCTCTAGCAATGAGTGTTGGTATTAATATCATATAGTAGTTTAACAATAGGGTATGTATACATGACTATACAGCTGCAAGTATACAATATAATATATGTCACACTCTATATTACGTTCACATAAATTATCTGACAAATGCAATCCTTAATACACCTTCACCTTAGAAATACTATACTATAATATATGATTATTTCATTATATCAATATAACTCATGTATTATATATATATATATATATATATATATATATATATATATAGGTATACCTATACATGTGAATAATTTAAAAAGTCCAATGTAAATAAAATATAAATAAATATATGAATATATGAATGTATACATATGTATATATTCCTCATATTTATGTATATATTATTAGATATATATATATATATATATATATATATATATATATATATATATAAATATATATATATATATATATTCTATATATCTATATAAAAATATATACATACACATATATACATACGTATACATTCATATATTCATATATATCTATATATATATATATATTATTTACAATAAACTGTTTATATCATTCACATGTATATCCTATACAGTATGTGTGTAGGTGTATAATAAATGATTATATTGATATAATATATATATATAAAATAGTATAATACATATTAATATTCCCAGATTATAATATACTAATGAAATGTATGCTATGCTATGCTAAATGTATGCTAACCGATCGACAACAAGAGTGTAATCACTATCAATAGCAGATACATGTCGCCACTTTATTATCACAGTGTTTTATATACCTGTATTATATGAATACAAATTACGTAATTATATTGTTATATATATATATATAATTGTTATATATGTTAGTTATATGTACATTAACTGAATAACATATATAGTTGGGTTGGTAATATAATAGTACTAAATACAACATATATCATTATTCGTTGAGTAGGTGAGATGTAGTAATATAGTACTACATCTCGTGTATACAGTGTGTACTATACACGATGATAATAAAAGCAGTATGGAAACAGATACGTTAGCTGGTGGGATACTGTTGTGGCAGTATGTAGTGTATAATAGTGTAGATATCTATCTTTAGGACTACCTACTATCTATAGATTAACGAGGTATTCGATATGTGACACTATTAATAGTGTCACATAATTATGTGTAGTGGGTAGTATCAGGAACATATTAATGCTTGGAGATAAGTTATATGACTGCATGTGATTACTATTATATATATATATATAGGTGTGAGCATATTTGTATACCAAGTGGATAATAGTGGTGAATAGTGAATAGTATAAATATATATATATATATATATATATATATATATATATATATTTATATAACATTCCTTAAAAATAGGTTTTCAAAGAAGTAAGAATAATGACAACATGGATAATAAGTTATAGTAAATAATATATATAATAAAATAATTAAAATAGTAAATAGTATATGTAAAATATAACGAAGGCTTGAAATTATAATCTACATAGATGAGTATTCTAAAGTAATATTATAATGTTATAATAACATAAGGTATACAATACACTATATAATATCATATAACATACACACACACACAAATATATATATATATATATAAGTAGAATTACCTTAAGCATGAAATATATATATATATAGTGATATGCGATTCAAGCGTTGTTGATGTGAAATAATGAATAACGGACGATGGCTGCAATTTTCATTTTCCATTATTTATCGTCACGCTTCAAAGAGCACGTAAACACACTACACATGTATACCGGACACAGTGTATTAACAATCATCAGATTATAAACTATTATGTATATATAATCATAAACACACATACACACACACGTAAATATATACATATACACATACATATATTCACAAATATACATTCTTTTATATAATTGTATATATATATATATATATATATATATATATGTGTGTGTGTGTGTGAGTAATAATGAGTGGCTATAATAGGTATTGGCTTATTACCACACTCAAAATGATAGAGGAACGTTGTATTTAAATTACATTTATTCAACAATCATAATATAATATAATCAATACCATAATTTGTCCTTGGACTACACGACCTTAATGATACATTTATATCTATAATCTGATATCCTGCCAATTTAATTCAATATTCCATACCTTAACACAATAACTCTCATATGTATCTGTCTTTAATACTTCCTCACAATTAAAAATAAATTGCCTCAACTCCTTAAATTAAATATTCTTCCCCAAACTGCACATAGCCTGCCTTAATCTGATATAAATTAAGTTTCTCCTCTACAACAATCTCCACCCTCTGATTCTCTACTTTTTGTAATTCTCTACCTAATTTTAATAATTTATCTGAAAACTTCATAGAAGTCTCATTTTGCTCCTGCTTAACATCAATCAACTCATAAATAATCTCACTCTTATTTCTAATCCTCAGATAACATTCTTGCAAACTCTCTTTAATTCGTTCTATTGTAGTTAGATTAACCCCTAACATTAACAATTCTAGCTTAGCACCTCCGGTGACATGATATAATACATACGAATATTTATCCTCTCCCTTTATAACTAATAAACTAATACACTCATATAAATGTTCCAACCATTCATCTACATCATCATCCCCATTTAACTTACTTAATTTTACGTACGTTATTTTGCGTAGTAATAAATATAATCTGAATTATTTTAATCAAAAGTAACACCATTAATTTAAACGCGGAAATTTGTAACGAACCCATTCTGATAATAATACGACGACAATAACCGGTGACTTCCGGTCCTCTTTAAGTTCAGTCTGCATTCAATCAGATCTCATTAGTCAATCAGCAAAGCTAGTTCTCCGTAAACTTCGTCCGTAGTGTATGGTTTTTTTTTCAAATGAATATTGAATAAAAATATAAAGTAAAACTGTGTTATTTTTTTTTAAATAAATAATTATTTGATATAAGTTGCTGTGCCTTAATGTGTTCCTTACATTACTATCAGTGATTCATATACTTGTATAAAAGCTACCCGTTTCCCCGTTATCTCCCTATTTCGTCTTCATCTTATATTCCACAATTATTATTCACTCCAATATGTTTTTTTTTATAAATTTTCTTTTAAATACGTTGATGTCTTTACTTTGTTTTTAATTTGTATTTTATTTATTCTATATATTTTATATATTTATTCCAACGATCAACAAATTATCATTTGTTTGTGTACGTTTTTAAACACATATTCTTAACATATTATTTACTATATCTTATACTCTCAGATTCTGACCGTGCTGAAAAAGAGTAATAAGCATAGCTCACGAGACTATTAATACTAGTCAAACAGAATATCCACGCTATTCATTGACATTTATCCAACATCTGATAACCATGAGGTAAACAGAAGATTGTATATGATTTAAAGTAATTGTCCCCAACAATCTAATAACCACGACAACGTTTTTCGAATATGGAAGTCGTTCTAAACTAGAAACTATTATATATTCATCATGTAATCGTAATCTTATTGCATAAGTATAAGTACTTATCGAATCGTTAACTACTAATTACTTGTATTCAAATATTGTAATTAATTTTAGATTATATCTAAATTTTTTAAAAATGGATTGATTTATATTTTAAATATTGTCCTTTAATTAAGAAAAAACTTCATTTTTTATAATAAAAAAATAAAAAAATAATTGATTACTAAACAAACTCAATTTTATAACTGCTTACTTAAGTATTTACTTTAAGTATCCTACTACAAATATTTACGGCAAATTACCGAAAATATTTTAACTATAAAAGATTTTCTCTCGCGTTTTTAACTCTGAGTTATATATAAATATATATATATATATATATATATATATATATATATATATATACATATAACTCAGAAGGTGTAACGAACTACCGGATAGAAAAAAGGGCAAAGTTTATCTAGTTCTACTTGGTTAATTATTCGAGAATGGAAAATAATTATACAAATATATAATACAAATAATAGGCAATTTGATAAAGTTATAAAAAACTAAAAAATAATTATAAAGATGTAACCACATTTGAAAAATATTATTTAAATAAAAGAATGAGTTATTCAACAAAACAACAACAATTTCATATATGTGTTATAGCGTGGCTATCGTTAATGTAGTAGACTCTCACAAGTACTTAGTTTGATACATATATACTTATACATATAGCACGCAACGTTCGTGCAATCCCAGATCCAGGCATCACTGTTAAAAATTATGGTACAGCGAATTCAATTTATAGTGTACAGATCGTTAACATATCACCAACATTTGCAATATACCCTAAATAGGGTACACGACTTTTAAACTCACTAGGGTACAATATACATATGCATTAGGGTACATATATGTTACATATTAGGGTACCTAACTGTTACATGCAATAGGGTACATCTATATATTTATTAGGGTACAGCTATGATAAATATTAGGGTACGTGACTATTAAATTTAAATATCATGCAATTCAATTATGGTACATATCATACTATTGTATTAGGGTACACGGTATCATATAATCAGGGTACACCCAGCTAATATTCTTTAGGGTACATTTTTATCATTTTTAGGGTACTGATCGTATTTATTCAAATTGTACCCTAATTAGGGTACGGCTACGGGGACACTACTTACACCCTAAAAACGGTACTCGCTGTACCCTAATTTTTAACAGTGATCGCATGTTCCCATTGTAACCAATCGGTAACTAGCGTACTGTCTGGATCAACCAATTAGCGATATGCATTCGTTAATGATTATATGCTATTCGGCAGTAATACAAAATACTTACTATGCGATAGATCCACATTTATGCTATACTACCTATCATAACACCCACTTATACCAACAGGTATACACCCACACGTCAATATCCGCGTAACCCACACGGTATGTACAATAATCTGACGTAATAGTATTGTATATATTATATATCCTTTATATATATAGAGCTCTATTATATCCCCTATATGTTTCACCATGGTCCGTTACATAACGCGTATGTAATTGTATTGTATATATTATATACCCCCTATTATATTCCCTATATGTCTATATAAGGTTCGTTACATAGCTAATATGTAATTGTATTGTATATTTTATATATTCGTTTTATAAAACATGTTTGATAATTGTATAACTAATACAGGTTCAACTTGGTGATTAATTAACCTGACTAATTACTTACTGGTACACAAACAAATATATATATATATATATATATATATATATATATATTTGTTTGTGTACCAGTAAGTAATTAGTCAGGTTAATTAATCACCAAGTTGAACCTGTATTAGTTATACGTATTAGTTGAACCTTGTATTATATATATATATATATATATATATAAATAAATGTATTTTAATAGTATTCTCATTAAATATATATATATATATATATATATATATATATATATTTAATGAGAATACTATTATATTTAAAACTTATTTTGTATTAATAAAATGAAAATAAATAATACAATTATTAAATATAAAAGATATTTATAGATATCATTAACATAATAATAATTAACATTATATTGATTGAAAGTTTGATTGTAAGTTTATTTAAACACTTAAATAAATCATAAGTGATTTCTAAAAAGTGTATATATAGAATACAAATAATAGATTAGGTAACAAAATAGATACCATTCATAATACTAAAATAAACCGTACGTAAATTAATAAATAAAATAATAATGAAAAACAATATTAGTATTACAGGTTGACACCTGATATAAATTGTTGTATATATTTCATGAGTGTTTTATGAGATGTTATGGATCTAATATAGGGTGAGAGTGAATACCATAGTTTAATACCAATATAACCCAGTGCCCGAGTATTCATTTTTGATGGATGGAGAATTGGGTTGAAAGAAGATGAGATGCATGGTTTCTAAGAGATGGAAGGGAAGATCTTTGTACTAGAGAAGCAGACATATAGGAGGGGCAATTCGAAGAGTATATTGAGTAATGAACAATATATAGTATGCGATAAGCAGAGCGTTTGTTAAATGGGAACCATGGAGGTAACTGTGATGGAGAAAGATTCAACAACGTAATGTTGGAGGTATTAAGGAGAAGATTATTAGAAATAAGCCATTTTTTTTATATCATTAGTACAATTGGAGAGTTGCTTATTGAGACTTGGTGATGAATTAGTTGGAAAAAAACACATATAGTTGTATGTCATCTACATATAGATGGTAATAGATATTTGGTTATTTAGATATTATGGATGGTAGTAGATATAAATAAATAGATAAAATTGAAGGACAGAGTACTGCTCCCTGGGGAATACCATATTTTATAGGAGAAGTAAAATAAAAATACCATTTTTTATTTTAGTCATAAAGAAAATAAATAATACAACTAATTTAACATAACAAATTAAAAAATAATAAGTTTTATAAAACAGGTTAAAACATTATTTTATGATTGGTAATTGAAATAAAAATTGTTCTACTGTTTTCATATAAAATAATTAAATGTATAACTATAGTTTTTTTAAAACCCTAAGACTTTTTATACAATGTATACATTGTATAAAAAGTCTTAGGGTTTTAAAAATACGTACCAATTCCCTATCTCCTACATGTTAAAATCTATTTATAAACCGAGTGGTGATCGTCCCCTTAATAATATTAACATAATTTATATATTGTTATACACCCATTACCCATGACAGAATATATATTATTTCAACCGATATTGTTTGTATGTATATGAAAAAAACACTCATTAAATCGCCTAAATTATTGAATATATGAATACAAAAACTTCTTCAAATTGTACAATTTTTAAGAATTAAATTCATTACTATTATTATACATATAAGTAGTAAGTTAACATTACAATTTGAAATAAATAGTCATTTATTTAATACCATTTAAAAAATTAAGTTTGTAGTATTTAATTTAACCTTTTAAACAATATATTTATATATATATATATATATATATATATATATATATATATATATATATATATATATGATTATGTGAGTAATTTTAAATATGACATGCAATTGTTTAATTGTAATCATTATTTAAAAAAGATTATTAACTGACAAAATACTATAACATTTATAATTGGATTAAATTGGAGAATAATAACACGTGACATTTTAGCATCAGTGGCCATGGAAACTAAATGATATGGCATTTTAAGTATATATTCGAATTCAGTATTACAAATTATATAAAGTGGACTTTGATTGTTTTGTTAAAAATATTATATATATATAATATATCTTACATATATATCTTTTATTTTTTTACATATATTAATGGGATATATATCTTACATTATATATTATATATATATATATATATATTGTAAGATTCTGCATTATATTTCGAATATCAAGAATAATTCGTGAGAAGAATTTGATCTGGTTGTCCACATAATGTAGAATTTATTTGTATGACTGAACAGAGTTCTTAAAGCGAGAGTTTATGTGGTTTGTTCTATTCTCTATTATAAATCAATAAGGCATGTTTTCAATTAAGTTAATTAAGTTTAATAGGAAACAACAAATTGATATATAATGTTAGAATAGTACAAGTGAAATAGATAAGAGTGGGTCAACTCACAATTGGATGATTTCTCTGGGCTCGATCTACGATGTTGAAGAGTACGGCATTCTTGACGATTAAGCTTGGGTGTATTCTGCTTGACTTCAGATGTCGTTCAATGAATTTCGCAAGGCAAAGTGGGAAGAGGATGATCATCTCTGGATGATCTTCTTATATAGGCAGATGGGTGTGTTCTAGTTTAGTCCCACCTCCTAGTGACAGCTGTCTGTTTGGTCCTGCTCTTTTTGATCTATGTAACTTTGCTATTTGTTATTTGGTCGAAAGTTTTGGTTCCAGCGTGGAATTTTCCCATGGCTGGCTGGATTTCTTATCTCTTTGATGAGTCGCCATTGTTATCTTATTATCTTATTAGTGTAGCAGCCGTGTCTCGGAGTTCGTGCTAATCTGTTATTGTTCTTAATGTATTCTTCCTTCGACGCCTAATTATCTCACGCCGTCTTTAGTTATTAATAACTGTCGCGTGTCGGTGGGTCGTTAATCATCGAGTCGAATTGTATTTATTATCAACTATAAAGTCAATACTTTACAATATATATATATATATATATATATATATATATATATATATATATAATATAACAATATATACCTGGTACCTTGCACGGTACCATGGTAATAGATTTGGTTTTAAATATAGATATACTGCTATATTCATTTGTCGATTCTATTAATTGGTTATAGTATACAGTTAAATCAAATATTTATATATTTATATATATATATATAGATATTGATAATATTAATTATATTGAGTATTTATTAATATGATCAAATTTTTGATTATGTTTTTCATTAAGTATATATTGTTAACAATATAATCACGACAATATTTCACAATCAATATATTATAATTAAGATATAACTTAAATATATATATATTTCTATAAAATATGTATATTATATGAATATAATTGAATACAATTATTTTATTACGAATTATATCTATATTATTTTAATAACAAATAAAAATATAAAATAAAAGCAAAATCCTTCACAATCGTAAATATATATAATAACATAGATAGTGTTATATTAGTATAAATTATATGAACATTATTGAAATATATTTCTATAGATAATAAGTGAAAATAAAATATTATTATAAATTATATAGCTTTGGGGCCATTGAATCTACATGATATCGAATTTTAATTAGGATATAGGATATATATTCGAATTCAGTATAATAAACTAAATAAATTAGACCATGATAAGTTTATTAATTTAAAAAAGGTTATATATCTAACATTATAATATATATATAAATATATACCTGGTACCGTGTTAGTACCTAGATTTATTATTTTTAAATGTAGATATACTACTATATTCATTTGTCGATTCTATTAATGATTTATAATATATAGTTATAACGTATACAGTAATACTCTAAATTTTATTAAGTTTATAAAAATAAATATACTATTTTTGATTATGTAAGATAATATGATAACTATATGTTAATAATATTATAATATGTTTACAATATAATTACAACAATATAATATTATAATGTTATAACTTTATTATATAAAATTTCTAAAGATATATGTACTACATATTATATAGTATATTAAATATAATTGAATTACATTATTATAATGATATAATTTTAATAATATACATATTAATACATAATATAAAATATAAAGCAAATCATAAAAAATCGTAAACAAAAATATGATAACATATTGTCATGATATAGAAAGTAAATGTAAATAATTTAAATACATTTCTATAAGTAAAATAAGTATTTTTGTTAATATATTATAATGATTGTTATATATAATAATAAAATACATAATTAAGCTATAGTAAAAATTATAATTTATATATGTTCAAATTAATATTAATATTACTATTAATTATACAATATTTTAAATAATTCAATGATTGAAAATGAACTATTTCAAATACTAATTCAAATAGTTCATATATAACCTTTAACCTTTAACCTTTGAGTTTAACCACTTATATTAGTAGATATTATTACTACTCAGTCGTGGTTAATTAATATTACAAATAGTATGTATTATTGAATTTATATGTTTTTTAAGAATTTGTATATGAACTAGTGGTTTTAGTTATTCTTAGCATGTTATGTAATTGATTCAACAGTTGTTAAGCTGCAGCGGAGAAAGATCTATGATAATAATATGAAATATGATAATGTGTAACTAGTTTCTAAGTAATTTACGTGTATCGCGAATGCTTCTATCATGCAGTTTTAATTGAAGAATATTGCATAGGTGGTCACGATGGTTCCAATGGAGAACTTTATGTGTGGTTAATAATAATGTGTAGATGATTCTATATTTGTTTTTATTCTATATCCGGAAGCCAATGTAACTCCTCCATTCTTGAAGTAACAGATTCATGTGATTGTTTTTGAATATTGATGATAATACGGATTGTACTTCTTTGTAATTACACAAGTTTTCTCAAGTGTGAAATAATATATATATATATATATATATATATATATATATTATCCAGCTATTTTATAACTACGAGTATTGGTAACTAACATATTCAATACGTTTAAACGAATATTTTTTATATTTATTACAATAATTATAATTAAGGAGTGTGCATAAACATACTAATTCACAATGTTTGTATTATCGATTTAATTAATATTATAAATTATATACAACCAATTCGCATACTCATTAAATTGTATATACTCAGCAATTGCCATTACTAACATACGTTAACATTATAAGTATATATCGATCAGGGATATTATTTTAGTAATATTCCACAATAATAATTATTTAACAACTACTTATCTGAAATATAATCATTTTTGAATCAATTTAGATAGATAATTTTATAAGTATTAGTGATTTTATTTTCAAATAAATGAACATTCATTATTTTTACGGTGTGTGTAAATCATAACTTCTTTATATTTCTTATTATTCTTTATATATATATATATATATATATATATATATATATATATATATATATATCTGTCATTATTATGTATTGTTACCACTCTTTTTGAATCTATTCATTAAACTATCTATTTATCTATCTCTTTTCTGAAATATATATATATATATATATATATAATATTATTACTTGTATATATTATTATTGATAATTTATGTATAAAATATGTTATTATATTAATTTAAATTATACGTGTATCTACTCTAATTTACTATCGGTTACATTTCTATCTATGATGATGATGATGATGGTATATTATACACACACACACATATATATATATATATATATATATATATAATAGCGAGCGCTATTCTCGAATGTGTTTTAAGTATACTATAGTATGTTACTTATATATAATAATAATAATAATAATAATAATAATGATAATAATAATAATAATGATAATAAATAGTGCGTAGATAACAATACAATATCTATGCTATTTACGATTCTAGACAAGAATGCTCGTCGCACTATATATGAATATCAACATTTTTCTCGGATTTTACTTTCTAATGATTATATTTCCATACGTAAAACAAGTCCTAATCAGTATGTATACTCTTTGAAATAGATGTATTTAAAATACATAGTATAATTAGTGTTTCATTATTATGAATATGTATGTTGTTTAGGAAAACATTAATAAATTTGTAATACATTATGAAATATATAAAAAAAATTCACATTGTAATATATAATTTGATCTATATATATATATTTTAAATATTTAAATATTTATATTTTTAAACGATTGAGAATTAATATTGTATTTCAAAATGTTCATAAATTTAGAGTCGTAATTTCGTTAACGAAAAAATTAGTTGTTTTTTATAATTAAAAAATATAAATATTTAAAAAAAATGTATATATTATTATAATTATTTAAGAATTATATTAATTAAAATTTTGTAAATTAGTTATTTTTTGATTGTAGTTATATTTTAGGAGATCTCTAAGGTGTCGATATTACGTGCATGTCAATATTCGAATATATTACCCTACATTCTGATGTAACCATTCCATATCTGAATTAGGCGGAATTCATGAGAAAAAACCCAAAATAAAGAAAAAAGAATAAAATAAGTCTTTTTTTTTCAAAATTATTTTTTTCGTGCTCTTTGATTATACATATATATATACAAATAACATTATTCATATATATATATATATATATATATATATATAAAAAACATACAAATCTAAAACTATAACTTAGATTATTGAGGAATAACACATGCATAACATAGGTGTATATATATAATAATATACAATAATACAATATAAATTAATATACAACATTATAATAATAAAAAAACAAATTAAATTATAAATAAATAACAACGATTTCATAAATAAAATATACATGGTAATATCAACAACAACAACATATTACACACACATATATATATATATATATATATATATATATATATATATATATATATATATATATTTCCATATATTATAATTATATTATTATATTTATGATAATACTATAATTAAATAATATGTATCACTAACCTTGTTTATAAAGAGTTAAAGTCATCGAAGGACATAACATGGATATGTATTTTTGCAAATAATTATATATTTTACTTTTAACCCTAGGTATATTTTCATATACATATTTGCAGTCACTATTACCAATGTGTACATTCACTTTATTGTTATAAGCTTGAAAGTTTCAAGAAGAAACGCAGTAAAGACGCGAGTATCATAGTCAGGTCGATCCTAAATTCTTTAGATATAAAAGAGTTCTCTTTTACTGGAAAATAGCCAAAACGGGAGAGGCTGTTGGAACCAGCAAAAAGTCATTTTTAATGACGCATGCATATATGATTTTGTCGCGTAAGTTATTAATATTAATACAATTATAATAAAATCTTAATATATAGATACTATCTATGAAATGTATCCAGCGATTAAGGACAAAGATACTACGAAGTAAAGATATGCCACTTGTATCTATCTATGTGAAATAAATTTTAATTTCGGTCAAACCGCAATGTAGATGTCACTACTTGTCGTGGTTTAATATCTTTGCATATTTTTAATATTATATTCAGAATTGTAATTTAAATATATTTATAAAATATTATTTAAAAATATATATATATTTTATTTTAAATAAGGTTAATTATATATATATATATATATATATATATATATATATATACTAGTGTACTTTAATTATGTACATTTATATTATAGTACATTTATTACTTTATTATAAAGTTTATAATTACTTTTTTTATTAAATATAATATTTATTTTACAGTAAATTAAATGTAATTTAATTATAATTCTAATTATGTTACTAATATATTTATAAACATATATACATTTCATTTTACATACGGTTAATTATATATACTTATATATATATTATATAATAGTGTTATTTATTTAAATATTTAGAAATATCTCAAATCAGGCCGCCGATTGTTATTATAATAATGTCCGAATTCAAGGTGGGCTGTATTTATATATACATTACCTCATATTATACGCATTGTAAGATATTATATAGTAACACAATATTTGATAGGCAGCTATATAATGCAGCTAAAAAAACAGCATAATCAAACCAAACCAAAGAAATCACACAACCAAAAAATAAACATTGAACTCTGACATTCTAATAATAATAATCGGCACCTGCTTCGAGATTCATGAATATTTATAATACAAATTTACTAATTTATAAAATTTAATTTTAAGTTTTAAATTTATTTTATGTACATTTATATTAAAGTAAATTTAATTTAATTTAATAACATATTTATAATATACATTTACTTAGTGACATCACCCCCAACATGTCATTTTTCTAACCGAGAGTTGAAGTAAACGATGCGTTAGGGTGTATATAATAGTATATTAATATATAAGATACGGTATTATGATATGTATGTATATATATAAAACACGGTACCTAGTAAAAAATCTTCGCGATTAATGCGCGATTTAAACGCTGGAAAATTGTATATTCGAATTAGTGAATTACAATAGCGTATGTTTGTTTTTACAAACATTAATATTTGTATATATATATATTTTAATGATAAGCCGATGAATGTATGCGGTCATTTAAGTTTTTGACCATAATCCTAAAACACGAATTCACTACTCGGTGAATAATTTACTATGACATATAAGGTATTATATATATATATTCTTATATAATTATTAAATTAATATATTTACTATATTTCAGATGAATAATTTGTATGGTACCCACTCAACGAAACTCATGTAACTAGGCACATAATATTTGTTATATATATATTTACGGATTGGTATTTTAGGGTTGTTTGATTTTATTTTTCTGTTATTTTTAGCTGCATTATATCACGAAGTGAATCTATCAAATATTGTGCTTAGTAGACAATTTTTATTTTATTTGATAAATGTGCATAGTTTAGTGCGGAACCCCTGGTTGAAAGCTTCGTGATTTATATATATTTATATAAACATAATATAATTAATTAGTTAACATAACAAATTATATATCATTTTGCAAATTTATCTATATTTAATAAATAATATTTACCATCAACTTTATAGAATACCAGTGATCGTGTGTGAAATGATAATATATATATATATATATCAATGTAAACAAATATTTATGAATAGTATACTATTCATATATGCTATAGCATTTACACCTATCACAAAATCATCAAACAAATTGAAATCATTTCATACGAGATCACTATATATATATATATATATATATATGTATTATAATTCTAATATATATTATATAATATTTTCATACATATAAACGAATTCACACAATCCACATCATTATAATCAAAATTATATACTAAATAATATAATCTACTATTATTTATATTTAAGTAATCTTCGTCTAATTTTTTGCCTATAATTTTCCTATGTGTTCTCATTTTAGCATGATTAAATAACTAGGTAAAATCTAAGAAAGCAGTTAAAGTATAAAATAATATTAGAAATGAAGATAAGAAATGACATAATACGCGGAGGCAATCATACACTAACACATTCAAAGCATATTCATCCCGATACTGGAGTATCTAATTATTTTAAATTTCAGGATAATTAGTTAAACAATCAGTAATAGAAGACAATAAATTTATTACTAAATACATTTTTTTAATTTCATAAACAATCGGTTCTCTTTAGAACCACACAATTTTAATAAGTTTATAATTCCATATAAATCAATAATATATTTAGTTTTTAAATTATTATGATATAAAATATGTAATCTAAATATGCATATACAAGCATTACATTATATTGAAACTATTATTACTATTAATATATGCTTGATTGTGTCTATTTGTTAATAATGTCAAAGATCGTCCGAAGGATATACTTCGTAGTATCTTTGATAATGTTAAGTAATTTATAACGAATGAAATCAAGCTGGATATTTCTATTTAAAATTTTAAATAATGTTATCATAATTTAATATATCTGTTTTATGTATGTATATTACTTATTAATTTTAATTAAAATGTAATGATTATTAGAAGTTACAATAAGAAAGCCTAGAGTAAAAGAAAAATATATTAAAACAATCCCCAAAAGAAGAATTAAATCATATTACAAAATGATGTAAAAAAAGATTATTTAACTTTATAAAAACCCAAATAAGAGTTCACTTTAAAGGAAATGGAACTAAGTTAATAAAATTATAATAATATAAATATTTAATACTTTCCATTGTGATAATCCAAATACAAAGCAATTTAGGCAGACATTACGACAGGTAAATGTTTTAATATCTAAATATTTGTATTTAAATGGCAAACATATTTTTTGTACAGTTTAAAAATGAATTATGAAATTACTATAATAATAATGAATTATATTAATTCCCAGGTAATGGTTGATAAAATACTATCATCGATTATAAACTGAAATTGTGAAGATGATAAGGAAGTATTTTGATTGAGTCTGGAAAATATTACCTTTTCTCAAATGGAGGCCAGATCTTGAATAATAAATATGCAAACTAATAAAAGTATGTATTAATAATAGATATATTATAACTATTTCTATATACATTATCTATGATATCAATGTAAATATCCTAAACTTTATGTTATGTTGTTGAAATGGATGTATAGGGTATGTATACATATATATATATATAATATGTATTGTATGTGTCTATAACATACTAGTTATGTGTAGGCATAAGGCGTATGCCTGTATGCATAGATAAGAGCATCAAGACTTATGTACTTTATTGGGACGAATTAAGGGACTGGTTATATACAGCGGCGGTTCGCTATATATAACCAGCCGTCTTCAAGTGGGGCAGTCATGCGAAACGGCTACGCAGGAATGTGCGTGCATATTTACAAGATACTAGGTATGCGTGCTTTGGTATGATAATATAACAAGATTGATACATATATATATATATATATATATATATATATAATATAACATCCACTCTTCCCAAAGAAGAGAGATTACAGGGCGAAGCGGTCGGAAGGTGCCTATTCTGGAGCTTCAGCGTAGGATTACAGTATCTGAAGTCGGTCCTAAAGTGACTGTGTGTAGGAGGATGATATTGTTATTGGGTGGTGGTGTTGGGGAGTAAATCCCCTTCATAACACAAATAAATTAATCAGATAAATAATCGTTTCTCTATAATATATGACTTCCCAATTAATAATATATGAAATAAGAGCGGAATATATAGGAATTAAATATATAGTAACCGACTATAGCTTAACATAGACTATATATGTCTCTTATGTCAGAGTATGAATCTACATGTGTATCATGCATAACACTTACGTGTTTGTGATGTGTAATGAATGAGTTTATATACAAAGTATAATAAATTGACGATTAGGTATTAGTAATATAATAATTTAATATCAACTAACCCTCTCTATAGAACTATAAGAAGTATTAAATTTAGTTGGCTGTAACCATTTATAGTCTACATATAATTTATATTAATCTATATTTAGTATACTGTTACATACTTACTTTAGTCGATTACTCACTTGACCATCTTGTAATTACTTTCCATCCTTCTCTGTCTATCATCAGTGTTCGTAATTCGTCTTTTTCTTCAGTCACAGTTCTTTAAGATGTCTATGAATATTTTGAGTTTTCTCCCTCTGTTTCGTATGCCGGTCTTTGGCTACCATAAATAGTATAGTATTACTTTATATTTATTATAATATTAGTAATAAATATTATATATTTATTCTATAGTTTATATGATTATTATATATTAAATATAATAGTAGTAATATATAATCTAAACCGGGTATAGCGAAGTTGGCTACCGAGTTAATTATCATATTAAACTTGGGCGTGGCTTAATTATCAAAGATAATTGTTAAGTTGTTGGAAATAGAGTAAAGGCTTTATACTATAGTAAGTGACACCCTGTTCATTGTATAGCGAATGATAGTAAGAAATACATATGATACACGTTTAGTAATTATACCAGTACAATATATATATTAATATATATATATATATATATATATATATATATATATATAACATATATATTCAATATATCAATATATATAACATCACCCCTTTCTCCCGGGTGGAGAAACGTGGGAGGATAACTAAATATATAATAGATCAAGTGACAGACTCCAATAATAGAAACCTACTTGTGGTGTTTGTGCCATTCAGCTCCTTCCTCGGGGAGTCAGCAGTGATCATGGAGTGCATCGATCCATTTGTCGTCGAATTTGCAGGCTTCGTCGTAGAGGTATTACATACTCTGTGGATGAAGTGTTAGTAGTTAAATTAAAATTTTGTATTTGAGTTAGGTCGGTCATGATAATAGGAATGGAAGATTGATTAGATGTCACTGGTGTTGTGATTGGAGATGAGTAAGGGTGGCCTCGCTGTAATTAGAGGACTTGCCTATTGTATTCGTATTGGTTTTCTCTTATAATATCCACAACTACTTGTAGGTGGAGTGCAGCGGGAACATTTATAGCAGGGAATTCTGAAACGAATGTGGTAACTGTCTCGATTATTGAGTATTAATGGTTGTGTACTGGATTCTTTGAAGAACTGATTGTCTTTGCAGCAAATTTTGGTGCTGCTATTGTTGTTGTTTGTAATGCTCTTTGGTGATATTTTTGTATTATTTGATTTTTGAGGAGAGTGGTTTTCTGATGTATTGATTGTTTTGATGGTAATTCTTGTTGAATTTGTTTAAATTTGTGCTAATGTTGCGCTAGTTTTATTTTTATTTCTTGCCGTTCTTGTTGTTGGAGTTGCTTATTTAGTAACTGTTGTTGTTGTTTTTGTTATTATTACTGATGCTGATGTTGTTAACTCAATATGTAATTTGCATTATCATTGGCATTCTGATATTGTTTAGAGGTGACAAATTCATGAACTTCTGAAGTTGATAGAGGCTTTTCGAATCTTCTCGGTTAATCTTCAAGAATTTAACATCAGTGTATTGATTTTGATGGTAACCCACTTTCTTATAGGGATTATACGATATATTATGTGTCGGAATCCGATGTATCGACGCCAATATTTCACTGTGAGCGGCTGGATAGTTTCTTTGTTGAGGAGCGATAGCTTTACTGTTAGTAAATACTGGGACAGTGGCAACGAGTTGATACGATAAGGTCATGTGATAGTCGAGGGGCTGGTTCGAGTAGTGGACATGCTCTGTGGGTGTGTACACCAGCAGGGTATAGGAGTGGGCAGGTACAGGGTGAGCCGAAGCTTCCCCCGCTGACAGATTCTTGTTATTCTTCTGACCGTTACTCGTTAGCTTAACGAATTTCTGGTTCTCGTTACATCGTGGACGTGTGGTATGAGGTATATCAGGCACTACATCAGTCAGGCATCTGTGGTTATCATGAATGCGCTGTGTAGTGGTCGAGCTGTAACGATAAATATAGAGATTCTTAAAGAGCTATTATTTGAGTTATCTGAACGTCAATAAAAAGTTATCCTCGATTGCAGGGGTTACCCCATTGATCTCAAAACTGTTACTATATTAAGTTGTTGGAAGGAGAGTCAAGGCTTTATTACATTATGTATTAGACTACAGTAAGTGCCATACATATGGCGATGGGCTGTTACATTTATATATCTATTTATCTACGCACGGGACGGTCATGTGAGACGGCTATACAGGAATTCGTGAGAATATTCCAGGTACTAGGCGCACATGCGTCGCACGCCGTTTATTGTATAGCCAATGATATTAATATATACATAAGATACATATATAGTAATTATAACATTATATAACAATAATTATATATAGAAGTCTTGTATTTAACTATTAAATATTCCAATATGTAAATATCAAAATGAATTTATTCAGTTTATTCATATACGATATTTATATTTATTAAATTTGAATATTTAGACATTTAAAATAACATGTATACGTATCACATATACTATATATTAAATGATATAGAGATAATAAATCTAGTTTTAACACCAGAAGGAGAAACCAAAATTAACTAGATATCCAACTTCGATATAATCCATCTACACCATAAGCATTTTTTGCATGGATTCACTATATATTTTAATTTAATGTATACCATATACAGTGTGAATATGATATATATATATATATATATATATATATATATATATATATATATATATAATATATCCTATTGGATCTCATGTATCAATAAAATATAATGAACTTTATTATATAACATGTATAACAAAAATAACAGCAAATATATATTTTTCCATATAGCTGGCAATCGCTAATTAGTCGTGAGATTTATATAATTTATTGATTTGGGTGCGAAGCCCACCATACGTCAATAAAATGCGTACAAAATGTTACTATTTTGAATGTAATATGTAGAATATCTAGTTCAAATTTAATATATTTTACATCATGTACATGTATTCTATTTAATTAATAATCAAAATAAAGACTACTTTATATATATATATATATATATATATATATATATATATCATTATAATAATTATAATATATACTACATTTTATTATTATATATAATTTTATAATGTATACTAGTATTATTAGTATTACTAGTATATCAACTGCCAAATCGAGTATTTTACATGTGATCTCATAAATCGTAATCAAAACAAACGGGGCCATATTCGATACACTGTATAAATTATACAGTGTAGCATATAGATATTTAATATATATAAAATATATAATAAATATTATAATATAATTAGTAAATACCTTAAACATTATATTTATTAACTATTATGATCATTATTTAATAATTAAGTATAATAATATAATATTTATTTATAAATAAAATGTATTAAAACATTTAATAAATGATTTAACGTTATAATAGCACTATAACGTATGTACATAACTTAACATAATATATAGATTAGTATAATGAATATGTAATATTTATAAAATATGTACCTTCTCATTTGGATCCGTGTTAAATATAATATTATTATAAATTAAATTTAATATTAATATTTTCAAATTTCAAATACTTGCATGTTACAAAATAAGTGTAATTTTAAATTGAAAATGGACCTAGTGATTTATAATATTTCTCGAATATGGATGTATATTTTAAGAAAACTAGTTCTAATTATAAAATAATGTTATACTCTTAAAACAAACACTATAAATTAAATATGTATTGTATTCACAAATGTACGTAATTTTTCATTTATAAAAGTCATATATTTTTCAAATTAACATGTAAACAAATATAAACTATAAATAGAATTACAAATATCAAACCGTAGTATAGGTGGAGCAACTGTTCATTAATTTCATAAATTTGATCGGAATGAGACATCTTTCCTTCGGACGATCTTTGTTAAGGACTATAGGAAACTAATTGTTGGATGCTTTAAAACCCAAACTGATTTTATGATTAAGATAATATTATAATTATTAGTATAATTATTATTTTACTTATTGGTTAATTATTATTATATAATATAATTATAATTATTAATAAGTTATCCCAATATATAATTCATACATAAGTATTATTTTCTTCTTTTAGATTAGAAGGACGAAAGTTAAAAATCCTAAACCTATACCCGCCGGTATACATGCAATATCCCAGCAAACAGTAAGAGCAGCATAATAGCATCATAACAGCAAATGCTAGAGCCTCAAATGTTTACATTGTGCTATTATGCTGCTATTAAATGTCTATTATGCTGCTATTATGCTGCTATTAATTTGTAATGATATTATGCTGCTGTTATGCTGCTGTTATGCTGCTATTATGATGATATTATGCTGCTATTAATTTTAAATGTCTATTATGCTGCTATTATGCTGCTATTATAATAATAGCAGCATAATAGCAGCATAATAGCACAATGTACATATTTGAGGCTCTAGCATTTGCTGTTATGCTGCTATTATGCTGCGTTTTACTGTTTGCTGGGATATTATAAATACAATACCTACAAAATAGATTGATTAAATGAATATAATTCTTTGCACCAGACTATTAGTATACATCATACTGTCTATCTATTTATATGGTACAATGTGAAATTTCGTATGCGCTATTACAATCTCTTAAATAGAAGCAGCATGCAGTTAACTACGAAACACTATTACGGAGAATATTATGTATGAGAATATTATGTAGAACTTATATATTTCTATTGGATATAATCTAATACAAATATCAAATATGTAATTAAATTATAATTTATATATATATATATACATATAGTAAATTATATATTAAATATTAATAATTACATTATATAATAATAATTATTAATTATGAATTAAAATATATTTAGGTTTTTTATCTAATTTTATTTATTTATTATTTTGATGTTACAAAATTAAGTCGGTTTTATTTTCTTCTCTATGTAATGCGTTTGTATTGATATATGTATCCTTTTCTATACTTTTAACCGCTTTAAATAATACATGTAAATATATGATAATAAAAAAAGATGGTATTGATACATATAAGACGATTATTACAAAATCATTTTCGTTCGTTGGTTTATCTGTAGATTGTATATGAATATATATAACTATTATAAATGTATCATTGATATTAAAAATAGTATGGTAATATGATATATTTTAAATAATAAAATAGAGATTGATAATTGTTGTAAGGGAAAGTAACCGAATACGGACACTCTCGGTATCTCAGAAACTATAAATCCTACAAAAAAATGTTTAATTAAATGTTTAATTAAATGTTTAATAACATATTCATAATTATATAAATAGTCTATAAAAGTATTTTTTAGTTTTTATTATTCAAAACATTGCTGATATATACAATAAACTGATTTTTTTATTACGTTTTAAAATTTATGAAAAAAAAATTTCAACTTAAAACTCTTTTCAAGAATGTACAAATGTATAGATATAAAATATAACATTATATTAATAAAAAATAAAGCATTCTAAAATTATATATATAATTTTTATATTTGTTATCAAATATTCATTAAGTTATAATCTTATATCTAGAGGTCATATAAGTTACTAATACGGACACTCTAGATGTCTTAATATAGACACCCTATAACCAATCAGCGCGCAGCGTATGGAACTATTCTGATATTTATAAAAATGGCGTACGTTATAATATTAATACCACCAATAAAGATAAATTTAAAATTGTTATTATTTAGATATTTAAATTGTATTATTAATTAAAAAATAATAACAATACATAAATTATTAACTAATTAAATTTAAAATAAATTGTTCATAAATTAATTATAAATAATGTAATTGTAGTTTGTCTGATTGATTCATCAATACTATATAGTTTATCTATTGGTATATAGTGTGTCCGTATTATAACACAGGTTGTCCGTATTCGGACATGGGTAGAAGATTTAATATATTCCTATCATATTTACATGGAATAAAACATTTGTATATATATATATCATTAACTAATTAAACCAGATAGTATCATATTAAGCTAATATACAATACACGATACTGATAATTCCTTGCCTATAGTATACTTTAAAATAGGTTCCATACTACAAAATCTGAAAGAAGAAATATCATCAGATATTGACAACATTTAGAGTTAACTCATAAAGTTAAAAATAAAAATATTAAGAAAATGTAGAATATTTCTTCTACCGTATACAGAAATAAACATATTAAAACTATTCGCAATCATTCATATACAAAAAAAAGTAAAAATTAAATAACTATGAGTTGTATAGTAATTATGAAAACAAATATTTTCTAACATTATGTTTGACAAACTTTCGTAGATTTATATTTTTAATTTTCAGATTTTCCGAATATATAGATATACTTATTTTTATAACTAAGAACCATACAAGTTGACTGATACATTATAGAAATGTATAAGTAGATATAGAATAATATCAGTATACATTAAATAATGAATCGTAGTAAGAATTAAAAGATCATGTCAATATAGGTATACAATGAGACCAAGTATAATGCATTAATCTTTTCTCTATATATATATGTCTTATTTTTATATAATATATACCAATAGATGAATGTATATATTAGAATTAAATTACGATTGAAGTGACACATAAAAACAACATATACAATAATTATTTGAAAACGAAACGAATCTAATTTTCTGTGCATGCACAATGTGCATTGCACATATACTACAAAATATAATATAATTTTGAGTTTTTATAAAAAATATCAATTAAACGTTAAGGTATTCACGTATAAATGATAATCTATATGTCCTTAAGATTTGATATCATTATAAAGAATATACGATTTATATTCGTATATTATATTTAATGTTATTGTTATTTTATTTTTGTGGAGTATTTCCATCCCATCTACAAACTTAAATGACATGCTAACTTATGACTAAATGGTTATAATATCCATTCGAAACCGATATATTCTTAATGGTTCCTTGATTTCTATAAGAACCATTCATTTGATTATATACAATAATAATGTTCATTTTTATATATATATATATATATCATTTTAAGATCTATTTTATTGGTACAGACAAGGATCCAACCCGTATTCTACTACGTATGCCTAACATATTAGTAAACTTATCAAATAATCAGTATATAATAAATATTTGGTTAATATTATGTTAAATACATTCTAGTAACCTGCAGCTGCAGGTGATGTTAGTAACCATGGTTGTTTAGTTGTAATTTGTAGAAGTAATGTATTAATAGAAACGCGTTTCTCGTTAAACTCTGTACAATATATAAAATATAATTAAGTTAATATATGTTATTTACATCATATTAAAATAAATAATGATATAGTATAAACAATATAGTATATATTATTGTATAATATTACAATAACACAAATATTATGCAGATAAAATAGCGTATTTAATATAAATAATATGAGATACATTTATAAAATAATTGTTTTAAATGATATGTTTTATAATAAAGTAAAATATATTTAAAAACTAAAATATATGTTTTATAAATATTTCAAATGTATAATAAGGTATAATAAAATACTAGAATTTGCATATTTTTAGAATGAAGAAGTAATTTTAGAATATAATTTGTTTTGATATATATTTTTATTTACATAATTCATTTTTGTATTACTTTTATATTTAGTAATATATTTATTTTTTGTTGATTCATTATTTTAGTTTTATTTTTTTATATTATTTCTATTATTAATTATTCTCCTCTTAAATTAATATTTAAACAAGAATAACTGACTATATAAACTAATACTATCTATTTATCTAGATTATTCCCAAACATATATATATGTTAGTATTATATTATATAGATACTAATATATTATATTATAATTATATATATATATACTAATAAATATAATAAAATCATTTGGCAATTACATGGATGAAGGAAGAAGAAGGGCTTATCGAGTCATTCACCCATTTAAGATTACGAGAAGAAAAAATCCTATAGGAATATAATTAAAAACAAGAAATAGTAGAACAATAAATAAAGTAAAAAATGTAATTATTAAAATAAATCATCAACTCACAAAATATAAACATCCATAGTATACTATATATAGCAACTTTCCGAATGTGGATTCATCAAGTAAAAAATATTAGGGAATATACTTTCGCCAATAGTATATATATATACTGGAGCCAACAACATTTAGAGCCAAAAAATGCATTTATACTATGATATAAAATATGACTTTAAATTTATGAATTAAGAGTCAACGAAATACAAAAAAAAATCAAATTCCATCATTATTCTACTACCTCTTAAATATAAATATATATAAATGTAATAAAAGAAATAATGAATTAAAAATAATACATTTATAAATAGTAAATAATTGATAAGTTTATATTCTTTATAAAGAACAGTACATGATTTAGATAAAATATTAGATATATAATAATATTATTGAAAAACTCATAATCTAATAATTTTTTTAAAATATATAAATATATATAAAATAGATAATAAAAATAATAAAAACATATTAAAAAGTTATAGCAAACCAAATAATACGAAAAAAACTAAATACAACTAAAAAATAATAAACATAAACATTATTTTAAAAACCTCAAATTAAAAAAAAAATAAAAGTAAAAATTAGAATAATAATTATTAAGACGAACAACAATTAAACGAAATCTAAAGTATATTATTATTATCTAAATATAGATTTATACCATAAGGTAATTAGTTGCGAAGGGCACAAGATATTATAATAATACAGTTGACCAATTAGCGAATTATTAGAATTAATATCCGTTGATAACGTGAATTATAATATTTACGTAATTTAATTGTTAAATTATTAGCATTATCATATAAAAACACAAATGACGCACTATTTAAACGCTTATATTTCATCACTATACGATAAGCGTTATTATATGCTACCTTAATTTTTCGCATTTTGGTATTATTCGGTAACCATATACTACTAAGGTAGATATTTGAAATAAACGATTTAAATAGAATAATCTTAGTAACTTTATAGCAATGGCTAAAATTATTCGCTATCATATATCTTTGTTTGTATAGCTGTTTGATTTTACTATATATATATATATATATATAGTAATTATATTATTTATATTTATATATATATAAAGAAAAAAGCACAAGATAAGTAATTTTGTTTTGTTTTTCAAAATTATATTGTCGGACTTTTTGATTATATAT
This sequence comes from Osedax fenrisi, assembly GCA_964019155.1. NCBI lineage: Eukaryota > Metazoa > Annelida > Polychaeta > Sabellida > Siboglinidae > Osedax > Osedax fenrisi. Next base: position 24,533,849 of record OZ025240.1, on the reverse strand, counting down.
ATATAAACGTTATTGGTATATATATATATATCTATATATATATATATATATATATATATATATATATATATATATATATATATATATAAATAAATGGTAACAAAAGAAAAAAGCATATCGAATCTAAAACTATAACTTAGATTGTTGAGGAATAACACATACATAATATAGGTGTATATATATAATAATATACAATAATATAATATAAAATAATATACAACATTATAATAATAAAAAAAAACAAATTAATAATAAATAAATAACAACAATTACATAAATAAAATATATATGGTAATACCACCAACAACAACATATTACATATATATAACTATATATATATATAAGGTAAGGTAAGGTAGGGTAATTATTTATTTAGACACTCGTTATATTTTAAAATCTCACAAGTGTTGAGAATATATAAAAATAAATAATTAAATTAATAAATTAATTAAATAGTTAACAAAAAAATTCGCAATTTCTTCTTGAATTCGGTGTGACTCCTTGTACATCGTAATGACTTGGGAAGAGAATTCCACATGGAAGGAGCAGCCCAGCCGAACGATCTTTTCCCAATTCTCATCAGATTTATTTTCGGCACTGAAAGTAAATTTGAATATTGCAGACGAGTGTTTCTCATTAGCTCTTCATTAAGGAGTTTATTTAAATATATAGGCTTTTTCAAAATAATAGTTTTATGAGTTATACTTAGTATTTTAAATTTGCACATATTGTCCATAAGGAACCAATTTAAATCGCCTAATTTTTTTGTAATACTTATTTGGTCACACCTCTTAATATTAAAGATTAATCTTGTAGATGATTTAATAACCCTATTTAATCCATAAAATAATTTCAGTTTGGAATTAATTAGTAAACTATTGCAATATTGTAATCTAGATAACACAATAGATTGCACTAACGCAATTGTTGATTCCGTACTCAAGTACTTTCTAATTTTTCTAATATTAAAAAGATTAAAATTAGCGGATCTACATTGCGAAGTGGCAAATTGAGTAAATCCTAATTTTGAATCTAATATTACTCCAAGAGATTTAGCACAATCACTTGGAATAATAACTTTAGAATCAAATGTAATAGTGGGAAAAATAAAAGGTTTAAGGGAAATATTAAGTAGTTTAGTTTTAGAAGAGTTAGGAAAAAGGTTATTTAGAATAAGCCACTTTCTTACATTTCGAGCACACAAAGTTAACTCATTAGGTACATTATTGCTACTAGTAGGTACTTTCCAGTATAACTGAATATCATCAGCATATATTACATAGTTTATATTAGTAAATTGTTTAATAACTTTAGAAAGAGGAAGAATGTAAATCATAAATAATAACGGGCCCAATACAGATCCTTGTGGAACACCATATATTAGAGATTCATTTGGTGAATAAATACCTTTAATATATATGGAGTATGTTCTATTAGATAGATATGAAATTAACCAATTTAGTGCAGCACCATTAAAACCTATTGATCTTAGTCTAGATATAAGAATATTATGATCCAAACTATCGAAAGCAGCTGATAGATCAAGAAGAAGTAACTGCGCATGTTCTGAATCATCTAAGTAGCCTATTATATCATTAGTTAACTTTATTAAAGTAGTCTCAGTACTATGTCCTGGTCGATATGCATTCTGAAAATCATCATAAAGATCATTAATCATTAGGTACTCTCTGATTTGTTTACTAACAACTTTCTCAATTATTTTACTTAGCATAGGTAGTTTCGATATAGGTCTATAATTTGAGAGGTTAGAACAATCTAAGTTAGACTTCTTCAATAATGGAGTAACTAACGCATGTTTAAATAGAGTAGGAAAATTAGAAGTGTATAAAGAAAAATTAACAATAGAACAATAATGCGGCAAGGGTATAAGAAAGTTTTTTAATAAGACTAAGTGGTAAAATATCATTAGGACTAGTCGACGAAGATGACATAATTAAATCATAAATTTCCGAATCTGAAACCATGTAAAAATCTGAGAAACTATAATTCCGTGCAAAATTAGAATCAGGAATAAAGTCGGGAGCAAATGGATCGAGATTAATACTAATATTAGATTTAGCAATTTTAATAGTATCACATATCATGGTAATCTTATCCCGAAAATGATTTATAAAAGTTGAACATATTTCATCATCAGGTATATTAGGTAAAGTTATATTATTCTTCCTACCAGTGAGATTGTTAATAAGAGAATAAAACTTACGAGAGTTAATTGAGCAACACTCAATTGTATTTTTTATATATTTTATTTTAAACTCCTTTATGGAATTTCTATATTCAGAACGAACCTTTCGAAATAATTCATAAGATATATCAGATCTTCCTTTAACAAAATATCGCTCATAGTATCTAGTTCTACGTTTTAGGTTAGCTAAAGTTTTATTATACCAAGGAGCCCTATGCGTATTAGATATCTTTGGAGTAACTAATGGGGCATGTTTATTCAATAACAAATCTAGTATACCATTCAATTGCGTTATATCAATTCCAGGGAAGACAAGATCATTAAAATCAGATACAAATATATTAGTGTCAATAGAATCAATTCTTCGGTAAGAACAAGCATTTGATATGATATGTGACTTAGGAATGTCGATATTAAACACAATTGAAAAATGATCAGATATAAGTGATGAGCTGATAGTATTTGAGATAATATTAGCTTTACAGTTAGTTATAACATAATCAAGTGTGTTACCCTTTATATGAGTGGGAAATGTGATATGTTGCAATAAGGATAACGTATCTAGTAGTATACAAAAATCCGAATGGGGTGAAACTAAAGAATTAAAATGAAAATTTAAGTCACCAACTATGATCGTATTAATTGGATCCGAATTTAAAACTAGATCAGAGAATTCGTCAAAAAATAAAGAGTAGTCATTTTTATTTGGTGGTCTATAAATTATAATAATATTAAAATATATATATATATATATATTTCCATTTATTATAAGTATGTTATTATATTTATGATAATACTATAATTATATAATATGTATTATTAACCTTGTTTATAAAGAGTTATATTCATCGAAAGACATAACACCGATATGTATTTTTGCAAATCATTATATATTTCACTTTTAAACCTCGGTATATTTTCATCTACATATTTGCAGTCACTATTACCAATGTGTATATTCACTTTATTGTTATACTTGTATCGATTTATCCAGTATAATGACAGGTTGCATTTGAAATAGTTACATATAAAGTTAATGTATACACTTTTAGAATGATTGGATGAAGTAATCGAATGAAATGCACTTTCATCTATCCTAGTTAGGATATTATCACTCAATTGTAGCGTTTGTAATGATGGAAGATATACTATATCGAAATCAAATGTTATTATTTTATTATTACGGAGATTTATGGATTCTAATTTAGTATTATATTTGAAAGTTTTATTTCCTATTTTTGATATTAAGTTATAATCCATATTTAAATTTGTTAACTCAGGTAATTTAATTAACAGTTTATCTATATAAATTATGTTATTAAAATTCATGCTCAAAGTTATCAAATGTGAATTTATGTTATCATTATTAGTAAATGATGATTCTCCTTCGATACCAATGATAGATTTATTCATACATGTATAATGTGTATATGTAAGACTCGTATCAATAAATATGTTCGACTTTAGAATGTTGTTCTTCAAAATATCTTTATAAGTACATGTCTGTGATATAGGTTAATCAAATTAATATATATTATTATTTTGAATAATATATATATATATAACTATACCATATTTAATTGACATTTCTTGCATAATAATAACAATTTGTTAAACTTATTATTTAATAGACAATTTAATGTCCACCAAATAGTTATGGAAATTTTGATTTATAATAATATGTTATCATTAACTATACCTATATGTGAACTTTTTTATATTATTTATTAATAATATTAAAATCTAGATAATAAGTGAGTTTAAATAATTACTGAATTAAAACTATATATATATATATATATATATATATTGGATTCATAATTATAACTAATATATAGAAACGCCATTTTAAATAAATATATAGTATTATTGGATAAAGTATTATATGTTTGATATATTTTGATACATTTCGATGTTATAATATTTATGGAGCTTATATAATACATATATATTATATAACATATTATCATTTTACTTTCATAATCAATATATATTTTTAATTAATTAATTAATTAATTTATTTGATTACAAATATTGCGCATGAGCCTAATTTTTGTCATCATTAAATATAGAACATATTCAGATAGTAAAGTTAGAGCGAAATCTTTATGCAAAATATCGATGAAAATAAATATTAATATTGTCTAAAAAGTCATAACTTAGGTATATATACATAATATATATTTGGTAGAAATTATTTGAATATGTTTTTTATTATCCATTATTTAACAAAAATAATTAAATATATACAAATAGTATATCGAAATTAATAAATATGTAAATGTTCACCTACATGACTATCTTTTCAAAATAGCTACCAAATGATTGCATGTTGCATTGTTTACCAACTGGTTATAGGTTATGACTATATACAGAGCTGGGCACGATACTCAAAATATGTATAATAGATACAATTACAATTACTTTAAAAAAAATCATAGTAGATACAATTACAATACTGTATTTTTAGTATATTTTTAGTAGATAAATCTTAGTAGATACAAATACATTATAATTATATACAATATATATATATATATACATATATATATATATATATAGAACTGCCTGTGTGGCTCAGTGGCTAAGGCGTCAGACACACAAGCAGTAGGACACGGGTTCGACACTCGTCCGGACCATTAATTAATTTTATAAAATGGGTCTTAAAATATTATTTAGAAGTGATCTTATATAATTGTGTATACATAAATGATCGGTTCTCGTTAAAACCATGGATGCCTTAACATGAGAGCCGCTTCGAAGGGACATTAGAGCTATACTTGGTTATAAGTGAAAACTTCATCTAAGTTCCTGGATGGGATGAAAGGACTCCACCAAATAAAAATAACAATAAAAATAACAATAACAATATATATTATAGTTATAAAGTTAGAATTATCGTATTGCTTTATTCGTTATAGAAGCCTATAGTATATAAAGTCGTTAAATACAAATAATAATAATAATAATAATATATGAGAATTTACCTCTCAGTATCAAGTACGATGTTGTTTCGTCGAGGGCCGAATGGTAACGGAAGCAATATTGGGAATAAATGGGGCGTTCCCGACCTGTGACCCTTTTCCAATCAGATTAATAAATCGATACTAATACTAAAGATTAAACGTACGTTTTATACGTATAATAGCATATCATCACATTTACCCCCGAAAACATTTCTGTTGCCCACAACAGATGCACAATAACTTCGGACAAATTCTCTTCGGACTCTATTCGGACAATGACTATCCGCTGTGTATCATTCATTAAAATGATTTATGATAGTATGATTACGTGTATGATTTCATTAACTAGTTAAATTCATTAAGCAACGACATATACAATATATAACACTATAAATATCATACACAAAATAATATGATTTATGCGTTACGTATAGCGGACTACCACAGTTTGAACGTGTGCTTCTTCTTTGTAATACCGGAGTTGTACGTTATATCAGACCTTCGCATGGTGTCACTTCGGAGCGATGATTCACCTTATATCTCCTGTCGGTTCCGTACCTGATATGTTTACGGTGATAATCTTTATATTATTTCATAAGATTCTGGTTTGTATCTTGGCTAGATCCTATTACTTGCGATTGGGTGGTGTGCACAATGCTCTCGATGACCGTTTGGTAAGATTACATTATCACATGTTTACGCCGTCGTATTTGTTCTATTTCCTTCATCTTTCATTGGCCTTCTTCCATACTTTACTAAGTCTAAGTATACTTAAGTCGGTATACCGTATTGTGTGGTTTTCTTCTCAATAAAATGTCAATAGGCATTATTGGTTCGCGTCCAAAAAAACAAATAATAAGGTGAATATCCTGTAATCGCATGTGTAGTGCAGTTATAATAATATACTAATTTAGATATATATGCTGACGATTCTCGCTTCTGCTCTTCAGTTAATGTACGTAGAAGATTGTGTAATGTACGTTTAAAACGTCCCACTTGACCATTACCTCGAGGGTGAAATGGCGTCGTTCGACATTTAACAATACTCCGTTATTCGCATAGTAAGCGAATAACTTCGGATTCAAAGTTTCGTCGCTACAAATTTGCCTGGGAAATCCAAATCTATCAAACCACTAACTTTTCAATACAGTTGCCACGCACTTCGCTGTCTGGTTTATAGTTGGTATCGTTTGTACGTCATCCCGTTGATTAACCGGAATTCTCCTAAATAGCCTTCTTACCGATCTATTCTCAATCAATTTAATCTGATGCGGTACTTTTTCACAATATCCTGCGCCATGTTCACCCTGACTAAAAACATCTGCAAATTCGGTTATAAGCTCTTTTAGTACGTCTTCTTCCCCTGTACTTAAATCATCCACCGTCACCTTATCCCTTATCTCTGCTACCTTTCCCCGACACTCTACTGCTTCTAAGCATTGCATTCGCGCGTGCCACCTTCCCACTTTACTTCCGCCTTGAAGATAAAATATTCCTTTCTGAAATTAACTAGTTCCACCGGAATACGTCCTTCCTGATCAGCCACTAACGCGTTACTTACCACTATATTACAACTCTCATCTTTATTTTGGATATACACTGTTCCACTTCCCTCTTTCATCGTATAACCCATTATCCTCATAGAATTTGCCGGAATCAACACTTTATGCTTCCCCGCTACGAATATATCACCTTCCTCCTGTTCATGCAACGCCGCTAAATTGCACCACCGCTCGCGACGCCATTCACTACTACCTCGTTCCACCCACTGCCTGAATACATTACTCCCCAGAATCACCGCAGGGTCCGAATTTCCTTTGATTACTAAAAATCCCGCTGGGCACTTCCACCCATCAACCTCTATCTCTAGCTCGATATAACCGACATACTCCACGTTACTACCATCTACCGACGTCAACTTAAACTCATTCGCTAATACGACCGTTCCCTTAAAATATTGATTAAAATATGTCACCGACATACAACAGACTTCCGCCCCTATATCTATAAGACACCGTGTTACTACACCCCAACTCTTACTGTACCATATGGGCACTGACCTTTTTTTCAGTGCTATGTCCCCTGTTTTACATATTGAGATTGTTGTTACGTAGTGTCCAATTATTTTCGAACCCTATTCGTCTGTTTACATTTAATCCAGGAAGCTGACGAGATTTCCTTGGATGGAATGTCGACCCCCCCCCCCTTTTCACTCCCAGATAATAACATATCAGACGACCTCTCGTCGGACGGCGCCTAGGTACCATCCCCCCTCTTCGATGTCCATTCGGGAGAAGAGGGCAAGTTGTATATTGACATATATCGTATATATTGACATATATCGTATATATTGACATATATCGTATATATTGACATATATCGTACATAGACTATCCCGCAATCCTTGGCGTATATCTCCTTGATCGGTTGACCGGGGAAGAGAGGATGTTGTTGTATTCATTGTTCACACTTCAATAACGGCATTGCACGTACGCCTTTCGCGTATCGCATACCTCGCCTTATATGGCACACGAGTGACGGCCTACATTCCACTGACATACCACCATATATGGAAGTGCACGCCACATGCTGCGACCATGTATACCAGACCGTGGCGTAAATAATACATGGGTTCCTAATTAATATACTTAAGCTTTGACTTTTTATCTCATATAACTTTATAACTATATATATATATATATATATATATATATATATATATATATATATATATATATATACTATATGTATTATATATTTTATTATATATCCAATTTTACGAGATACTTAACTACATTCTAATATATATATATATATATATATATAGGAAATATTTAGGGATATAAGCGTATGTAATTGTAGTATTTATACAACCATAAACACATATTATATAATCATATATATATATATATATATATATATATATGTATTATATTTATATGTAACCATATATGTATATCTCAATTGACAATTAGATTCATATACGACAATTAAAATCATAAAATATAAAATTATAATTATAGATTGCATTGTAATATAAATAATAAATACTAATTTATTATATTTTATTTTCTATTTGTGTATATTTATAATTATTAAAAATTAAAATTAAAATTAATTACAGTAATTGAGAAAATATTAGAAATTAATTAATCATTAACATATCAAAATATATAATTATAATACGATATTTAAATCGAAGAAATAATTATTTAGATTATGTTTCGTAAAATAATGTATATTAAAATACAGTAATTAATTTCTAAATGGTTAGTTTCATATTAGCTTAGAGATATGGAGAATGTTTCTAATATTTCATTGTGTGGCTTAATTGTAATACGCTAATAATGCAGGGAGGTTTTTATTTATTGTGTTGTATATCATGTGATATCAATAATATTTAAATACTGTCCTTTACATTTAGCTATATACGTGAATTAGCTATATAAATATGAATTTAGAATGTGACATATTTACGTTGATGAGCATATATATATGATTCGTATAATTCATAAATAGGGAATATAAATATCGAATATAAATAAACATAATCTAAGAATATAAATGGGAGAAAAGAATATTTCTTTTATACGAATATATATATCGAGTTGAATTTCTCTCATTTTCCGTTAGTACTTGGTTCAAATTTTTCATTTAAATTATTTGTTTTCTTTATTATTTGTTGATCTGGTTATGATTATCGTCAAAAATAGTTTGGTAACAATTAAGTTATATTCTATTATGACTAACAATATGATATAATAACAGTCTGGGCCGTGTGGCTTAGATCAAAATTTAGAAGACCAGCCATATATAATTCTATACTGACTCATATTTGATCTTCTGAACAGGTTATCTATAGTGGCAATCACATTATAATTAGTCATACATTACATAACTACATACATTTAAGGAATGTATACATTCCTTAAAGTTGTCGTTGTCAATGTTAAATATATAGGGGAAAGTAACCTAATACCGACACTTTAACAATAAATGGTCTTAACTTTTTATGACTCATTATTTTTATTCAAAAATTACAATATATTATTATTATATGATTATAGATATTATTGTAATTTTATAATTTTATTTAATTTTTTAATTCCATAGATAACGGGGGTGACGTATTCGGTACCCATGTCCGAATACGGACACCCTGTGTTATAATACGGAAACCCTATATTCCATTAGATAAACTATATATTATTGATGAATCAATCAGACAAATTACAATTACGTTATTTATAAATAATTTTATAAAAAATATATTGTAATTTAATTAGTTAATAATTTTTATTTTTTTTATAATTAATAATACAATGTAAGTATCTAAATAATAATTTTTTTAGAATTATCTTTATTGGTGGTATTAATATTATAACGAACGCGATTTTTATGAAAATCAGAATTGTTCATACGCTGCGCTAAGTAACTGATGTCAGCTTTATTGTCACCAACTATAATGTCCCCAACTTCACCTACCCCACTGACACAAACTCCATAACTAAAATGCTTTTTAAGGGTTTTTGTGTTACATAGTCTGGTATAATATAATTCTATGTTACCAATGAATAATTCATTATATCATACAGATAAAGCGTATCTCATTTACAAGTTTATAATTTCGTTTCGTAATATTCTGTTTAGCTACTAACAATTATTTTTTAAATTATTTGTAAAGCTATAAGCTTATTTATATTAGTGATATTGGCATATTCTCATATGTTATTTGGATAATATATTTTATTGGTTAAACCAATTTTTCCTTTTATTTCTAAGTTTTATTTTTCTGGAGATATTATTAGTTAAGTATATTTATTAGGATATTATTTAAGATACTAATCGATATATCATGACTTATATATGATAAAAGATGTTGAAGTTGAATTGCTGATAGGATTTTATATTTAAATAAACTTAATATTTTACTTAATATATTGCTTTACATATTATTTCTACATTAATGCATGTTGTTCCACTTATTTCATGAACTTATCCAGTCCATCTGAAATATTCTTAACTATTGATACATACTTAAATTAGCACGCTATATCAATCATATTAAAAAATGAGTATACAATTCTCTTGATGTTTCGAAATAATATTTAAGTAGTGTTATTTATTATATAACTTATCAACTAGGGGAAAGTAACCTAATACGGATACTTTAAGTATACATTGTATTAACTTTTTATGACTCATTATTTGTATTCAAAAATTACAATATATTAATATTATATGATTATAGATAATATTGTGATTTTAAAATTGTATTTAATCTTTTAATTCCATAGATAACGTGGGTGTCCGTATTCGGTACCTATGTCCGAATACGGACACCATGTATTATAATACGGACACCCTATATAAAACTAGATAAACTATATAGTATTTATAAATCAATCAGACAAATTAAAATTACATTATTTATAATTCATTTTATGAACAATTTATTCTAATTTAATTAGTTAATAATTTATTTATTTTTATTATTTTTTAATTAATAATACAATTTAAGTATCTAAATAATAATTTGTGTAGAATTAGCTTTATTGGTGGTATTTATATTATAACGCATGCGATTTTTATGAAAATCAGAATTATTCATACGCTGCTCGTTGATTGGTTATAGGGTGTCCGTATTACGACATTTAGAGTGTCCGTATTAGGAACTTATATAACCTCTAGATACATACTTATAACTTAACGAATATTTGATAACAAATATATAATTTAAAATTTTTTTAGAATGCTTTATTTTTTAATAATATAGTGTTATATTTTATATCGATACATTTGTATAATCTTGAGAAGGTTAAGTTGACATTTTTTTTCATAAATTTAAAAACGTAATAAAAAAATCAATTTATTGGATATATATATATTAGCAATATTTTGTATAATTCAAAAATAAAAAATAATTTTTTAGATATTTTTATAATTATGAATATTTTATTAATTAAAATTTTTTTTTTAGGATTTATGGTTTCTGAGATACCGAGAGTGTCCGTATTCGGGCACTGTCCGTATTCGATTACTTTCCCCTATAACACTGGTCTGTATTTTTTAAACTTTTTTCAATAGGATAACATTCAGTCAATTGATTCTAGACTCATTTTTGACACTGATTTCAATTGTGAAAACTGTTTTTCTCAATCAGTTTTTTTTGTATTCGACTTTAAAAAATTTACAAAAAAGTGAGATTTCTAGAAAAAAAATATTTTTATAATTTTATAGTATACTAAATTATTAGTATACTATTTTATAAAATCATATAAATATGCCTAGATATCTTTTATATATATATATATATATATATATATATATATAACTCATAAGGGTGTTATTGAAAAATCAATTAAGCAAATATGTTAGTTTATTTGAGCTTATGACCTCTTCATCATAGTTAGTGATCCTAAAACTAAAACGGAAGTAAATGGTATAAAAATATCTACAATAATTAAACAAAATAAAAATTGATATAATATCTAAATAGAAATTTGTGATAAAAACAGTTAAAAGTAGAGAATAAAATAATAAACTAAAGATACAGTATAAAATGCTAAGTAAAATAATAAAACGCTTTAAAAACAGTTGAAGAATTTTGATAAAATTCTTCCCGAACCTTCTATTGATTCTTTAATACTGGCGGTCTTCAATATTTTCCAGGTGTTTGAAGGAAAGTTCATCTCTGTCTTGAGAATTTGGTTTCCCGAATACCAAGAGCCCAAAGAACCAACACAGAAGGGAATTACATATCCGATGTGGCGATACTTTTCTATCTTCCTGTTAGCGGCAGATTCCATGTTTGTAATCGAGTCGTAGGGAATTGTGATGTCGACAAAATAACATGAGTTGTTATATTTGATAACAAGATCCGGTTTTTAATTATCTAGTGAGATGTAGCTAGTATCGTACTCAATATCGCATTCATCTAGGAACTTAGTTAGTACTCCAAGGACAGCATCATGTCTTTCTGTCATCATTTTTAGTGATGCAGTACACATATTAAATATATGCATCGTCTTTTCATCCTTGGAGTAACATTGCCTACATTTTTTATCTGTTGATCCTGGAAAATCTTTTACTGGAAGAGTCTGAGTTCTAGCCATGTGCCAATAATTCCATGATTTGAAAGATAATGTCGATTCTTGTGATATTAGCTTAGTGATTACCTTAGAATTTGCATCCTGGGATAAACACTCAGCTACACTGCCTTGTAAAGGAAGTTCCACGAATTTTCTGCTCCATTGCTTTCTCAGCGCAAGTCGCATGCTTTTGATAACCTTAGCAGGAGTGGAGCAGATATCATCGATGGCTATGATTATGTTCCCATCGGATATATCAATGCGAGCTCCAAGGTGTGTTGCTGCATGTCGAGTGCGCGTCCAGAGATTAGCACCTTTGCTATACAATCTATAACCATATAACCCATGCGTTTGGCTACCGGATAGAAATTCACTGAGTCGTATTTCATGATCATGTCCGATAGCACAATTTAGAGTATTTGATAGTTGGCGATTAGCAATTGAGGATATCATATTATCTCTAGAAGATAGTAATTGCGTTGCTTTAGAGATTGTCCAAATATCTACTTCTTGGCTGATTTTACCAATCCCCAGAAGAATGGTGTAGCAACATTGTCGGGAGTATTAGTATTATATCTAAGGAACTTTTTTATAGATTTGTCCAGATCGTAGGTACTTTCCTTCATGACTCGTCCAGATGAGAGCTCATGGGATAGAGAGGGGTTTAAGTGACTTCTCAAAACTTCTATTTTTTGCCATGGAGTTAGTCCAGAGTCTGAAAGTTGATTAAGTTGAGCAGGTATATCAGTAGTAACATTAAACAAGAACTTAGATCCAATCGGTATACCCAAGAATCTTTCTAATTCACCCATGTGGAACATTTTAATAAATTCTTGACCCAACATAAACTGACGATCCTCAATAACCCATTGTTACCCATTGACCCCCTTGTTGAAAGAAATGCTAGTGAATTTTCTAGGATTGAACTTGAGGCAGATACTACTAGAAACTTCCAGTATTCCATCTAGTGCCGACATCATTTCTTCATGAGATCCAGTGATTATTGCTAAATCATCTGCGTAAGCTGTAAGTTTAGCTTTAGATCCGAATAGGTCATAACCAGCTATTTAAATTGCTTTTCTTATGATAGGTTCGGAAGCAAGATTAAAAATAATTGGTGATAAACAATCTCCCTGTCTTACTCCGAAAGTTGGTTGGACCATAACATCTTTGTATTCACATATTGTATTAGTACACATGTTTTTCAATATGGTCGAGGTATGAGCAGGTAAAGGAAGAGATTCAAATAACTTATTTAATGTCGAGTGTGGTAACGAACCAAATGCGTTAGCCAAATAAAGCCATACAATGTGTAGATCATAGTGCCTTTTCTACCCTTCTGTAATGGCTGATTCGAGTAGGAAACTATGTTCTTGTATCCCCTTTAATCCGGGTAAAAAGCCTTTTTGTTGAGAGGATATCCATTCATTTGACACAACGACCTTAATTATTCGGTTGGATAGTATAGCAGAGTATATCTTATACATAGTAGGAAGTAGGCTGATAGGACGGAAATTAGAAGGTAAGTCAGTGCTACCTTTCTTATGTATAAGAATAGTCGTAGAAAAAAGTGAGATTTCTAGAAAAAAAATATTTTATAATTTTATAAACCTAAATTATTAGTATACTATTTTATAAAATCAAATAAATATGCCTAGATATCTTTTATATATATATATATATATATATATATATATATATATATATATATATATATATATATATATTCAAGTACACAGTATATATTTAAAACATTATAAAATATGTTCAAAAGTTATATAAATAAATTATTTTGATATAATATTTACCCCAAATATATTGAATTCATAGGTCGATATTTTACAAAAAAAAGTATAGGATATATATGTAATATATTTTTTAGATTGATTTATAATGCTAATTTTAGACATGTTTTTAGTTTTTTCATATCGGGTTTAGTTTTTTTTTTTAATTTAAAATATGTATATTGTATTTTTTCTTAATTATATTGATAATCTAATTCAGCCAGTTATACAAAAAACTAAGTATAAGTTAAGTAAACTAACTAAAGTTAAAGTAACTAAACTAATACTGTTATACACTAAACTGAATTAATGTATATGAAAGTGAAACGCGACCGTTATGACAGCGCACGGATGTAACCCATATAATGTCATATATATATATATATATATATATATATAAATATACATTTGTTCATGTATAATATTTAACGATTCAAATATGAGTAAAATAAAGATACCATACACCCATTGTATTATTTCCTTATCATTAAATCCTGCAGAGATATGTTATAGTAATTATGTTCGTGAATACATAGACATATTCCAGATACTTCTATAACTCTTAGTATTTCAAAGAGATATTTTAAATAAAATACATACAATATCCACTATCTGTAGTGCTCTAAATTTATAGATAAATAAATAACCTAGGACATATAGACATATATATATATATATATGGTGTGGTGATGAAAACTCCCATCCACCGGATCCTCGGGTTGCGGATAGGGGAACGGCCACCAGATATGATTGTTAATTGTGAATATCTAATAAGCAGTTCCAGATAAAATCCAGGATTCCCTTTGGCAAGGAATAGTACCTGTCAGCCACCCGAGCAGGGTAACGTGAAAACATCGGGAGCAATGTGTTGGAAATGGTGAGGCGATACCTTAATATCTATGATTACAAAGTTTTCGGTAAGGCATATTAACTCTGGTATAGAGTACTGTTACTCATGTATTGAGTAGCGACCACACGTTTTACATCAGCTATTGAAAGCAAATGCCGAGCAAGCTCGACCTGGTAAGGTAATATATATATATATATATATATATGTATAATATATTATATATTTTATGACCGATATATGACAAATATCAGGCTCGACAAATAATATCCAAGATAAATTATATAGAGCGTCAATTGTAATATGTAGACTTGATTTATTATATATATATTATATATATATTTATTATATATATATATATATATATATATATATATATTATCTGGCGTGAAAATAAGTTATAGAAGGAAAATTATAGTTATCGTCAGGTAGTATTAACGTAAATGAATAACACAGATAGGTTTAGTAATACAAAATTAGTATACCTATATAATAGATGCCAGCCAAGATATAAATCACATATATTTCTGAGATGTGCAAATAAGTAAATATAATTATTCGCGGAGATATAGACAACATATATGACAACTTGATACAGTTTCACTGTGAGTAAATAGAAAATTACATATAATACGGACTATCTATAGATAAACTATAGTGTTAGTGATAAAGAATACTAATAATAGATAAGTTATATAGAAATGTTCAAGTAAATACCTAATTACAATATATATATATATATATATATATATAAATTCGGTATTTTATATATCATAGTTTCACCATATTTTATGATAACATAATGTTATGTATTGATATATTTAATAATATTGTCATTTAGTATTTGTTTATTATTTATTATTATATATTAATAATTTAATTTTGTATTGTCCGCAATGCTTATTTAGCATGTAAAAGTAACCTTTTGGCTATTTGTGAGAACTCTGAATCAATTTTGTATATATCATAATATATTATTTTAAAAATTTTAATATTAGTCATCAACTAAATGGAAGAAATATCTATAACAATTATTTTTAAAAATCTTATGGGAGCTGGCAATTATCAGGGGTGTGTTGACGAACATCATCATTATCTTTCCCATACAACCCCCTCGTAAATATGGGCTGGCTGACATATATAATCAACGAAGCACTTTAATAATGATATTCCGATTCTATAATCATGGATTATAGATGCTATCCATTGATATACTTACTTACTTACTTACTTACTTATGTCGAGCTCTCGCTCGACTCTTCTTTGCCTTTTCTCTCCAAACATCTCTGTCCAACATCATCGTCTTTATCTCATTTATATCGTCTAGTCCTATGTCTTCTCTTATATTATCTACAAAAGAAAGATTTATTTATATCGATGATGCTATCATAGACATATAATTAAGTAGACTGGTATTATTATAAATCTGCAATGTATTTTTTCACAATTTGAATAATCTGCATACAATGAAAATTCATTGAATTAAATATATTGATTCAAATATATTCAATGATAATTGACAAATTATAAAGAATACCACTGCATTATATTTGAATCAATATATTTAATTCAATGATATTATTTATAATTTGTCAATTGATATGCAATATATGTAAATAATAGTTGTAAATATATAATTATAATATAGGATTTAGAATTAATGTGGATTTATATTTTAAAAGTAATCATATATGATGCTATATCATGCATATACATTAGCATTAGGTAGATTTCTATTGGAGATAAAATGTGATCATCAATTTACATTTATATTTAGAAACCTACATTTAATTGGAATTTTTCATATATTAAATTACTTCTATATTAATTATAAATTATAAAATTGTGTAATCTCATTTTATATAAGTTAATATAATTATAAAAATATTATGTAAATGACAAACTTGACAAACACATTAGCGGATTGTTATTCAAATTGGTGATCACACTTTATCTCCAATAGTAGTATAATACTAGTACTAATACTAGTAACCTAATACTAATGTATATGCATACTATAGCATATATGCATATATGCATATATGCATCATATATGAATACTTTTAAAATATAAATCAACATGAATTCTAAATTCTATATACCAAGTGAACTATTAAAACATATGGTTAATTTATTTTGTTAAGGTATTTACAAAGTTCTATCTAAGATCATGACTTTCGAAATTGTTGATAATTAACTTGACCCGATTATTAGTGATACCTATTCCCGAGAAAATTAATCTCGAGTAATACCAATATTACAGAATGATTAGAATAATTTGTAAATTTAGTAATATTTTATAAATCATTATATTTATCAGATTTTACCCATGTGTTGACAATAATATATCTGGATGACGTTCAGGATCCAGGAAAAGAAATATACGTGTAATAACTGATTCAACTACTGAATTATTATGGAAAAACAATAGTATTAATTCCACTGTAAAACTAAATAATCACTTACGGTATAGCTTTACTAGCAGATACAAAATAATAGCTATAATAATTAACTTGTAAAAATGATATAAATTATGGAATATAAATCATCATTGTCCTGGGCCCCTTACACTTATGTAAAACATGTACACTTCTATGACTTCTTGATGGGTCCATTTGTATCCGCTATTTTTATTGTATTCGATATATAGTTTTGTTATAAAGTGATTTTACGTATATATATATACCTATATATATATATATAATCATGATCATTTTATTTTATATTAAATACATTACTATATTACATGTAATGTATATTATTGAACAAAATCAAATGGTATTAATTTTATATATAAATATATTATAAAATCAATGAATCTTCTCTCCTAAATATATCTTTTTCCGTTGCAGTTAAACATTCCTTAAAAGTGTAGTGATATCCATAGCAGAATTGCTCTTATTTTTAGTTTCTAAATTCGCATCCTTTCCAATTCTGTATGATTAATATTAATATATTTTAATAATGAATAACGTTTATATATTTATATATTTTTTATAATATTTTATATAATTTTGCATACTATTATATAACTATATTGTTATTAAATTATATATTTCATAATTAAGAATTAAAATTATTTCTAGTTATTATATTATCAATAGTATTTTATACAAACGATGTTATTTTCAAATTCAATGATGATACCTTTTTATTTTTTCTAAATAATATATTTTAAATATTGATTATTTAATATTTTATTTAAACTTTTATTTTAACTTATAATTATATATATATATATATATATATATATATATATATAAACATTACAATATATTATATGCTTATATATATTCGTATATATATAAACACGACAATATGTTTATATATATATATATATATATATATATATATTATTATGATATATTATTGTTATATATTATTCAGATACATACTATTACAACATATATTATATATCTCTACAGTATTAAAACAATATATTCAATTAACATATTAAAAGTTCAGTAATAATAATGAAATAAAAATAAATATAATATTGTAAAATAATAAAAAGAGCTATAGATTATAATTAATTTAGGATAATCATATATATTATTAATTAAATCAATTTAGAGTACATAGAATTACTTACACATATATATATATATATATATATATATATATATATATATATATATATATATATATGTATTATACCATTTCAGAAAACTGTTGATGATAATATTTTAGAAACAATATGTTATTCTCGCTTTTATAGTTAATTGTCATCTTTTAATATATTATCTACTTCTCAATTTGTTTTAGGAAATAATACAGTATATTACATGTAATATTTAACCTTCATTCACAAATAAGTAACTGTTTTAATAATACCAATGTTGGCGATATTACATTTATTGATTTAAAAAAAAGCATTTGACACAGTTAATCACATAATATTACTTTTTAAATTACATTTTTTTGGAGTACGAGGCATTGCACTTAACCATATAATGCGCTATTTAACAAATACATATGAACAGTATACATATAATAATGTAATGTCAAGTAAACTAAAAGTAATAGGGTTGTACCTCACGGCACCATCCTTGGACCCATTTTATTTTTAGTTTATATAAACGATATTACGAAATTATCTTCAATATGTAATTTTACAATGTTCCAGATGATACAACTTTATATTTTGAAAATAAATCTGTAGAAATACTTAATTATAATTGGTAAACTGAATTAAAAAATATCAATAAATGTTTAATCTATAATAGGTTATCATTAAATTTAAATAAAACTTGCTATTTGTTAATACATTCAAGAACTATTATAAATATTAAATAATATAAATATTGAAAGAGTTACATTTTAAAAATTGTTAGGTGGCATTATAAATGATAAATTGAAATGTAAAAAAACATATCTTGCATTAAAATCAAAACTAAACAAAATTATATTAATTACTAACATTGTTTCCAAATTTATTAATATATATATAATTCCATATTCTTGCCTCATATAAAGTACTGCACAATTTTTTGGGGAAATACATAAAAATCTAATTATAATGCATAGCTATTCTTAAAAATCGAATGATAAGGATTTTATGTAAGAAACATTTTTTATATCATACTAGAAGACTATTTATTGGAAATTCTTTGTTAAAACTAAATGAAATTACATATAGATAGATAGATAATTAGTTTATTATTTAGCAACACGAATACAATTATAACAACAGTAGTGAATTTTAAATAAAACGAATCTAACCTACACGAAACAAGAAATAATAATAAATATTATAAAATTTGTAAACAAATTGATTTAAACGGGCCAAGTACTAAATATATCCCAAAATTAATATTCATATAGTGAAAGCGTTAAATCCAACAAATTGAATGTGTGAAACAAAAACTAGAGTGGAAGTATCGGGGTGACCAGGCCCATATAGGATGGTTGCAATCCCTAGGGATGGAGATAGTCCCTGATAAAGAGTGGTATGACATATCCTGGAAACTATAATTAGGCTGTACACAATCCAGATGTATAAAAAACTCTAGAAAAATATCATAATCAAATGAAATATATGAAGTGTTAAAAAAAAAATAAAATAAAAGTAAGTACATATATATAAAAAAAAAGATAAACAAAATATCATAAGTGTGAACATTGATAACAATTGAGCCAAGAAGAATGTATTAACATAATATGAAAGCGATTGACTGATTTACAAGATGAAATATTATTGGGAAGCGAATTCCATAATGAAGGAACTCTATTTCAAAAATAGTTAAAGTAATATATAGATTTACATTTTCTGGTCGTCGTTTGATTAGAGGGCATCTGCATTGGCTGTTATAGTTATCAAATATAGATGTAGCCTCGACATCCACAAGTCCGTTCAGAATCATGTATGTAAGTACCATGTCGCTAATTAATCTGCGGTGAGATAGAGATTTGATATTAAGATAAATTAAACTATTAGAATAAGAATAATTTTTTAGTAAATAGGCTTTGGACTTTTTCTAGAGCTTTAACATTACCTATATAATTTGCATGATAATTCCAAATTGATGAATTATATTCTAGTATTGGGCGCACATAGCTTATATAAGCTTGTCAAAGAATATATAGGGTATAGTGTACATTAAGATATAAATACTATGTATATATACATGTAGTGTATATAGTGTATATAGTGTATATAGTGTATATGTGTGGTCGAATGTATATATTATCTTTAGCGCGCACGACTACAATATAATTGGGAGTATGAATGTTGTGAAATAAACAATATTATAATAGAGTATGGCGCGTGATATTTTCGAGTTATCTATTACTGTTTATATAACTATAATTATCCTATATCCCTTACCGTGTATACCCCTTATCGTAATTGCCCTGTATCATAGTTTGCTCCCATACCACGTGTCGATAGCCGAGTAGTTATACCGATAGCAGTTATACCTACCACCTGCTTGTGGAATACTCCATAGTCGACACCGTATTATTATTAACGTTATTATTAATTGTATGGGCACGCCCCTTGATATATTATGGGCGTGGCGATCACGTGTTTTCCTCAGCGAAACCCTTTCTATTATCCCTACACGTCTGATGCAAGTAGACGTATATTATCGAACGCGATCGTATGCCATGGCAGGAGGAGACATATTGACAGAATAAAATCGTATATCAAAATCACGAACAGTCTTGACTACGCATCATTACACATATATAAATACATGCGAATTCATGTTTAAAGTCTTAAATAATCACCATCCTTATATTATTAATAACATATTTTCTTTAATATCAATATCTCATAAAACTATGAATTTAAATAATGTATATATTTTTAATTTCAAAAAAGAAATGTGTAGACGAACTGTAATATATGTTGGACTAATTTCCTGGAATAAACTTAATAATATTTTAAAAATTATTTCAAATTATAAATTATTTAGGAATCATTTGTATAAAACTTGTCATCTTCATATTCAGAATATAAAATATATAATATATATATATATATATATATATATTATATTAAGTATACTTATAATCTATGTTTTATTTATTTTTAATTGTAATCGTTTATATTGAATATTCTCAATTATTGTATTTTATACTAATATCCACTTTTTATTTTATTCTTACTTTTATTTATTAACGTTCATGTAAAATTTAAAAAAAAATTGAATACCATTCGTGTTTAATTGTACATCCTTTTATTATACTGGCATTAATAATATTATTTTAATAAACTTTTGTATTTTATATTATAATTTACTTCCTTATTTTCGGTCTTTTTACTTATTGATGTTTATGTAAAAAATAAAAAATAAATTAAATACCATTTGGTATATTTTGTTAAAATTTTTTATTTTTCTCTATTTTATTTCACTTCCTGACTAATAATATAATTTTACTTTATGATTAATAACATAAGACTAATTTTATTGAATCTTTTTCTTTTATATTTGATTTTACTTCATTGTTTCCATTCTTCTTATTGATATGTTATTCTTACATTATAAATTGTTTTTTAAAAAAATAATTATATAAAAAAAAATTAAAAATAAATAAAAAAAATATATAAATAAAAAATGTTATATATCGTTTTTTTACCATCTTTCTGAATATACTTTTTAATATGTTTTATTTATTTTTTATTTCATTTAAATTATTGTATCTATATTTGTATTTAACTCATTCTTTTATTATACTAAATATTTATTTTAGTTATTTATTTATAAATAATTAAATGATGATTTTATAATGTTATGTCAAGTTCAAACAATTTGTATTATTTTCTAATATATTCATTGTATTGTATCTATGTAAACAGGAATTAAGTTAATATATTACTATCTTTTATTTATATAGTTTAATTTGACTTGATTTAACATTAATGGTAATTGTACCGATAAGCTTTAGTTTCTACAAAAAACCCGGGTGTAAACCTAAATCTGATAATAATAATATATATATATATGTATATATAACATAATGATACATATAGTATTGAGGACAAGAATGATCGCAACATTGATTAATAGTAGTTCGAAAATATGAAAGTTGATGAAATATATCAGTTATCAGTTTAGTTATAGGAGCATTTAAAATATTTAAAATTAAATTAAAACTAAAACGTATAAATACTTATTGGTGAAACGTACCATCTACCTAATATATTTCAATAAATTGAATCTTGAAATACTCTATATATTATTTAGTATGTAATATATATATATATATATATATATATATATATATATATATTATATATATAATAAATTATATATATATATATGTATATATATATATATATATATATATATATATATATATATATATTATATATATATATAATAGATAAAAACCCTAATACAAATATGAAAATAAATATTATACAAACAGTAAATATTCCTGAAATATAAGTATGATTATTACATAATTAATAGTAATAATTATATAATTTATTATATATATGTAATAATTTCACTTAATATTTATTTATTTTTTAAATATATTTATATAAATATTATATAACATTAAAATACTCTATTTCTATTTATTTTTAAATATTCATTTTATATATACAAACATAATATTTTATTTTTATAAATTAAAATGATATTTATATGTTATACATATTAATATAATTTATATATTATTATGTACATCAATTGTATTTTTTTAAATCTGGGTTTTAGTTATAAAAGAACATTATTAATTAATGTATTGCTATTAAAATATACTTTTATAAAAATACTATTTAAAATATTATTATTAAATGATAGTATTTGATAATATAATCAGTTGTGATAACTGTACATTGTACACTGTACACTGTACAGTGTATACTGTATACAGCTGTACACTAGTACACTAGTACACTAGTACACTAGTGTACAGTGTACATGTGTATAAACATATACATAATAAATTATATTATATTGATTACATTAATTTTAAATGATGAAATACCTATAATATAATATATTAAAAAATACATATTATATATATATATATATATATATATATATATATATATATATTTAACGTACATATGAGCTTATAAATAATGTTACTAACCAACTATAGTGTAGTCATAAGAATATATATCAGATTTATCTTGATCTATTTAATACATATATATATATATATATATATATATATATATATATATATATATATATATATATATATAGTATTATAATATAAATATGATCTACTTTCAATATATTAATTTTTAACATTTATCATTTTATATTAAATTTTCCATAAATAATATATATATATATTAGTGATTTAAATTTTGACCATTTTTCATTTTCTCGAGACAATCAAATACTAATATTCATTATCTCGAGACAATCAAATCATAAATTGTCGAGAGTCTCGAGATAATGAAAGTTTTTCATATTTATTGTAGTAAACCCGAACAATTCAATTTTTTTCCAATAAAATGATTTTTTGTCACGTCAAATCTTTAGCGACGTTTTTTTGAAATATTTTTTTTTACATTTTTTGGAAATTTTTTTGAAATTTGTTTGGACATTTTTTAAAAATATTTTAAAAATTATTTTGAAATATTTGTTCATTTTTTTTAATATCTTTGAAATATTTTTAAAACATTTTTGAAATATTTGTAAAAATTTGTTAGAAATATTTTTAAACATTTAAAAAAAATATTTTGTATTAGTATCATGGAAATATTATTGAATTCTATAATAGACGTCATATTGTAGTTTTTGTTAATTTTTATTAAAACAAAATGTATACATTTTGATGTTTTACATTTCATATATGATCACAATTTATATATTTTAATATTTATGAAATAAACAAAAACTTATTTTCCTATTTGATTGGTATACCAATGTATACAGTGAGATTTTACAATTTACATAGGCTTAATAGACGACCGACAATCATCGTCGACCGTGTATCTTTGGCTTTGGTAATATTTAGTTTACTTATATTACCAGTGGTATCCATTATAGTAATGTATTATCAATTAATTATATTTATATAAATATTTACTTTAAATATTATTTTTAATTTAAACAAATACCCGAAATTAATTTAATAAAACCCGGAACCGATCTTGGACCATTTTTTAAAACCCGATATCATTAAATGTTGGTAGAACCTGGAATTGGAACCCGAAACCGAGTCCGGGTTAAATCACTAATATATATATATGTATACATATATTAATTAGTTGTACATGCAAATATATATTTAAATTATGTACTAGCCATTATCACAATAATTTGTATTAATAGAAGAACATGGAGTAGATAATCGGTTACTATTCAAGAAACATGTCAAGCTTACAACTTTATTTGTATGACTTAAACATAAATTATCATGATATATATTCGCTTTCAATGTATTTTTCAATTTTAAAAGCCAATACATTTTACACTTACATTTGAGTTTATTGTCATTAACAAGTAATGTATTATGAATACTTTTATTTCCGCTAATATAATATTTAAATGCGGTTTCTTTTAAAGTAGATAATTTATTATATTGAATATCTAATGTAATTAAATAAGGTAATTTACTTAGATGGAAATTAAATCTCTTGATTTTATTATAAGAAATATCAATATTTATTAATTTAGTATTATAAGTGAATATTTTCAATCCTATTACAGTTATTAAATTATGATTTAAATTTATGTATATTAATTCGGTTAAAGTAATAAATTGTTTTCTATGTAATTTAGTGATCATATTATTATTTAATAATAATTCTTTCAAATTTTTATAAGATCTAATTTTTTTATTAATTGAAAATAAATAGCGATCTAGGTGTATAATAGATTTATTTTGACATATGTAGTTAGTTGAAGTTTCCAATTGTTCAGCGACGGCTATCAATATATTATTAACAATATTTTTTGTCAAACAGTTCTGTAATTTTTAAAATATATAATATAAGTAATTTAATGATTCATATGAATGGGTATATATATATATATATATATATATATATATATTTATATCATATATGAATATCTATATGAATATATACATATTATATATTGTTTTTATGTATATTTTGGTGGATTCCATCATTAAACCATTTAATTAAGGAACGTATATAACGTTGATATTAATAATATTATCTATTATATAATTATTTATTAACTATTATATTATATATATTAATTAATAGATAACTATATATCTATAATATACACACGAATGCGATATCATGTTATAGAATTCATAGTTTTTACTGAGCCGATCATTATTATTTACAAAAGTATATAAGATCACTTCTAAATATTATTATTACAAATATGTAAATGTGCTGACATCACTTGTACCCGCACGACTGCTCATATGTCTGACGTATTATATACCAGTTATTAGTCAGTGTAATATCTTATAATTGAGCCTCACATGGAGTGTTAAACTCTATATGAATACTTGAATACTAATATAATATATAGTGTTATAATTTGTATGTATATTTTTTAATTATGTCTTAAGGGGGTATCCCACTACAATTATTTCCTGCAACTTGCCTGAAATATAATAACTAATAGTGGTATCCCATTATGACATAAATATGCTACATTTTCATCTTTTCTCAAAACTACTCGAAACAATATGCTAATACATAATCACGTTATCAAAATCTATGTTATGTATGTGATTACTAGATAATACTTTATTATACATTATCGATAATTATCGATAAAATTATATATCATCGAGTACATATTTTTGTAATGTTCATCTATATCGAATACAGAAAATATGGATATATATATTTGTTTATATATATATATATATATATATAATAATTTAATATATAGATATGTTGAAATTATATTCAATTATATTTTAAATATGACTATATTAATTAGTTATTTTAATAATTAAATATATTTAAAAATAATAAATAATATATTTACAAAGATATTATAATTATATAAGTATAGGATATTAAATTATAAAAGGGTAATATATATATACATAATCTATATACATAAATTTCATTTACATTTACATAAAATTAGTTAAATAAAAGTAACAAATATCATATAAATGTCCATGTTCATATCCCGGAGATCTCCTCTGAGAGAAATATGATATGTAATTTCAACTACCTACCTACAATACAAGTTTGTCATACTTGACCATTAAAGGATACATTCTGTTGATTTTACTATTATCAATTTCATCATTATGTGACCTCTGTGCTATTTTGACATCAACTAATGACTATTGCATAACGTATTACACAGCATGAATTCTCAGGAATCTGCGTACCTAATCGATAACAACATTATATATAATGGATTAGGGCTCGAATGTAATAATATGCTGTATTGGGGTAGTATTCTTCTGGCGTTATGGTACTTTCATCGATTACAACTGTAATACCTCATATTACATTCAAATTTCGTATAACTAGTAATATTATTACTGGTAATTATCCTGTAAGACGTATACGATACGTCGTATAGTGTACACCATAGAGAACGAACTTATTAATGGTGTACACGTATTACAAGTATCGTATAAACTATATATATATATATATATATATATATATATATATATATATATATATATATATATATATAGTATTATATGCTTGTATTAAATCATAGACTATATAACCTATACAATTTGTGAATCTGTGTAATAGACATTACGTAATCACCGACACACGTATAACACTTATTATCATTAACACACACTAGGCGTTATTACAAGTATTATCATTAATACATAATATGCGTTATTATACTTTACATTAATACATAATACATACATTTTGACGGTGTATTCTATATACAAATGTAGATAACGCACTACCATATATAGATAATATATGTTATCCATTTTTGATAGTATATTGTAATATTGTATCGTTTAAAAGAAAAATATATATCAAATATTAATTCACTATTATATACATAAAGTAATATAAATATATACATTACATATATACAAGTTAGTTACATATAAAGTGTACATTTTATATACTATATTATTACTAACTTCGGTTTTTACATGTGATATTATATAAAGTAATACATATAATAAATATAAGTGTAAACGGTTATACATGTTTATAAATATATATATTATTAATTATACATATATATTATAAAAAGTAATAAATGTTAATTTTAAATTAAAATGTTAAGTGATTTATTTTTATAATTATTATTCATTATTAATAATAAAATGATTTTAACAATGTTATTTAATCTTTTGTATATGATATATAACTATTATGTACAAAAAAAATATATATACAACTTTTATATACTTTAATATATATTATACGACTGAATGCAGTGATGTCGTGTTTTTATCGTTATACTAACGGAGTGGGTTGGGTTTGGGTTTAGCTATATAGTTCATAGACCCCGACGTTGTTATGGTTTTAAAAAATAAATAAATATTAAATAAAATAATTACATATATATAATAAATTATATAATTATTACTATTAATTATGTAATACTCATACTTATATTTCAGGAATATTTAGTGTTTGTATAATATTTATTTTCATATTTGTAATAGGGTTTTTATCTATTATATATATATATATATATATATATATAATATATAGTATATCCCATTAAATAGAAGTCTCACTATTGTGGTTTCGAAAACCTTCATTTTAAAAGTTGTAAATACTTATTATTTCAAAATCAATTATATAAGATATTATTATATAACTTAGATCGATTATAATTTTATTCAACATAAACAATGTTAATGAACAATTATAATACCATTAATTATATATAAACAAGGTATTTAAATATTATATTAAGACTTTAAAAAATATATTTAGTGAGTTTTAAAAACCAACATTATAAATGGGTTCGAGACTTTATGAGGATTATTTTTTTTCATTTATAATTAAATTACGGCTTATTTTATTATTTATATTGCAAATATATACATATATAGTACATTATAAATTATAATTAGTAATACTAGATTATATATAGAAATATTAGAAATTAGTGTCTCAAAAATGTTTATTTAGTAAGTTTTGAAAACCTACTATATACTTTTTTTTGAGACTTAATATTTATTCAAATTTATATAAATTTTATAATTATATATTAAGTTTGTCTTTAACAAATGTATTTGAGACCTATTTGTTTCAAATGTGTTATCAAATGATGTATTAAAAACCTTCTAAAAAACTAGCTGTCGACCATGTTTTTAACACTTTGAAAAATGAAGATGTTTGTGACAAAAATAGTGAGACTTCTATTTACTGGGATATTATATATTTATATAATATAATATATATATATATATATTACATAATAAATAATATATAGAGTATTTCAAGATTAAATTTATTGAAATATATTAGGTAGATGGTACGTTTCACCAATATGTATTTATACATTTTAGTTTTAATTGTAATTTAAATAAATTAAATGCTCCTATAACTAAACTGATAACTGATATATTTCATGAACTTTCATATTTTCGAACTACTATTAATCAATGTTGCGATAATTCGTGTTCTCAATAATATATGTATCATTATGTTATATATATATATATATATATATATATAAATCCTGCTATATATGTTACCTCTTATCAATGTGATGACAATACTTAAATCATATAACCTATTCACAGTTAATACATATATGCAGACGTACTTATAATCTACTACGTATTTTCTTAACTTTCGTATAATAATTAATTACTTTATTTATTCATAATAAACGTATAAACTAAATACACGTGTATTATTTTAATAATTAATGTAAATAATATACATGCACTTACCAAACACCTTTTATATTAATATGTATATGTATATGCATATATATATATATATATATAATAGATATTCACTAAATCACGTATATATATATATATAAATATCGAATAAAATATAAATAACGGATACAAATATATCCTAAATAAGTCTTAGACTTTTACATACTATAATTTATTGTGAGGGTTCAGGACAATATAAGATAAATAGTAATTTTGTTTTGGTTTTTATTTGTGTCTTATTGTTTATTAAGTTCTTGGTAAAAAAGAGAGAAACAAGAACTGCCTGTAGTCGAACTCGGGACATATCGTTTACTAGCTTTCAACTTTTTCCTATGAATTATAGACCCTTATATTCCCCATATATATATATATTATTATCAGATTTAGGTTTACACCCAGGTTTTTGTAGAAACTAAAGCTTATCGATACAATTACCATTAATTTTAAATCAAGTCCTAACAAACTATATAAATAAAAGATAGTAATATATTAATTTACTTCCTGTTTACATAGCTACAATACAATGAATATATTAGAAAATAATACAAATTGTTTGAACTTGACATAACATTATAAAATCATCATTTAATTATAAATAAATAACTAAAATAAATATTAAGTATAATAAAAGAATGAGTTAAATAAAAATATAGATACAATAATGTAAATGAAATAAAAAATAAATAAAACATATAAAAAAGTATATTCAGAAAGATGGTAAAAAAAAACGATATAACATTTATATATTTTTTTTATTAATTTTTAATTTTTTTTTTATATAATTATTTAAAAAAAAAAAATGTATAATGTAAGAATAACATATCAATAATAAGAATGGAAACAATGAAGTAAAATCAAATATAAAAGAAAAAGATTCAATAAAAGTAGTCTTATGTTATTAATCATAAAGTAAAATTATATTATTATTCAGGAAGGGAAATAAAATTGAGAAAAATAAAAAATTGTAACAAAAAATACCAAATGGTATTTAATTTATTTTTTATTTTTACATAAACGTCAATAAGTAAAAAGATCGAAAATAAGGAAGTAAATTAAAATATAAAATACAAAAGTTCATTAAAATAATATTATTAATGCCAGTATAATAAAAGGATGTACAATTAAACAAGAAATGGTATTCAATTTTTTTTTAATTGTACATGAACGTCAATAAATAAAAGTAAGAATAAAATAAAAAGTGGTTATTAGTATAAAATACAATAATTGAGAATATTCAATATAAAGATTAAAATTAAAAATAAATAAAACATAGATTATAAGTATACTTAATATAATATATATAAATATATATATATATATATTATATATTTTATATTCTGAATATGAAGATGACAAGTTTTATACAAATGATTCCTAAATAATTTATAATTTGAAATAATTTTTAAAATATTATTAAGTTTATTCCAGGAAATTAGTCCAACATATATTACAGTTCGTCTACACATTTCTTTTTTGAAATTAAAAATATATACATTATTTAAATTCATAGTTTTATGAGATATTGATATTAAAGAAAATATGTTATTAATAATATAAGGATGGTGATTATTTAAGACTTTAAACATGAATTCGCATGTATTTATATATGTGTAATGATGCGTAGTCAAGACTGTTCGTGATTTTGATATACGATTTTATTCTGTCAATATGTCTCCTCCTGCCATGGCATACGATCGCGTTCGATAATATACGTCTACTTGCATCAGACGTGTAGGGATAATAGAAAGGGTTTCGCTGAGGAAAACACGTGATCGCCACGCCCATAATATATCAAGGGGCGTGCCCATACAATTAATAATAACGTTAATAATAATACGGTGTCGACTATGGAGTATTCCACAAGCAGGTGGTAGGTATAACTGCTATCGGTATAACTACTCGGCTATCGACACGTGGTATGGGAGCAAACTATGATACAGGGCAATTACGATAAGGGGTATACACGGTAAGGGATATAGGATAATTATAGTTATATAAACAGTAATAGATAACTCGAAAATATCACGCGCCATACTCTATTATAATATTGTTTATTTCACAACATTCATACTCCCAATTATATTGTAGTCGTGCGCGCTAAAGATAATATATACATTCGACCACACATATACACTATATACACTATATACACTATATACACTACATGTATATATACATAGTATTTATATCTTAATGTACACTATACCCTATATATTCTTTGACAAGCTTATATAAGCTATGTGCGCCCAATACTAGAATATAATTCATCAATTTGGAATTATCATGCAAATTATATAGGTAATGTTAAAGCTCTAGAAAAAGTCCAAAGCCTATTTACTAAAAAATTATTCTTATTCTAATAGTTTAATTTATCTTAATATCAAATCTCTATCTCACCGCAGATTAATTAGCGACATGGTACTTACATACATGATTCTGAACGGACTTGTGGATGTGGAGGCTACATCTATATTTGATAACTATAACAGCCAATGCAGATGCCCTCTAATCAACCGACGACCAGAAAATGTAAATCTATATATTATTTAAACTATTTTTGAAATAGTGTTCCTTCATTATGGAATTCGCTTCCCAATAATATTTCATCTTGTAAATCAGTCAATCGCTTTCATATTATGTTAATACATTCTTCTTGGCTCAATTTTTATCAATTTTCACACTTATGATATATTGTTTATCTTTTTTTTATATATATGTACTTACTTTTATTT
This sequence comes from Osedax fenrisi, assembly GCA_964019155.1. Taxonomy (NCBI): domain Eukaryota; kingdom Metazoa; phylum Annelida; class Polychaeta; order Sabellida; family Siboglinidae; genus Osedax; species Osedax fenrisi. Next base: position 24,501,955 of record OZ025240.1, on the reverse strand, counting down.
ATTTTTTTGTTTTTTAATACTTCATATATTTCATTTGATTATGATATTTTTCTAGAGTTTTTTATACATCTGGATTGTGTACAGCCTAATTATAGTTTGCAGGATATGTCATACCACTACTTATCAGGGACTATATCCATCCCTAGGGATTGCATCCATCCTATATGGGCCTGATCACCCCGATACTTCCGCTCTAGTTTTTGTTTCACACATTCAATTTGTTGGATTTAACGCTTTCACTATATGAATATTAATTTTTGGATATATTTAGTACATGGCCCGTTTAAATCAATTTGTTTACAAATTTTAAATATTTATTATTCTTTCTTGTTTCGTGTAGGTTAGATTCGTTTTATTTAAAATTCACTACTGTTGTTATAATTGTATTTGTGTTGCTAATTAATAAACTAATTATCTATCTATCTATATGTAATTTCATTTAGTTGTAACAAAGAATTTCCAATAAATAGTCCTCTAGTATGATATAAAAAATGTTTCTTACATAAAATCTTTATCATTCGATTTTTAAGAATAGCTATGCATTATAATTAGATTTTTATGTATTTCCCCAAAAAATTGTGCAGTACTTTATATGAGGCAAGAATATGGAATTATATATATATTAATAAATTTGGAAACAATGTTAGTAATTAATATAATTTTGTTTAGTTTTGATTTTAAATGCAAGATATGTTTTTTTACATTTCAATTTATCATTTATAATGTTCATCTTTTTATTATTTTACAATATTTTATTTCATTATTATTATTGAACTTTGAATATGTTAATTGAATATATTGTTTTAATACTGTAGAGATATATAATATATGTTGTAATAGTATGTATCTGAATAATATATAACAATAATGTATCATAATAATATATATATATATATATATATATATATATATATATATATATATATATACATATATATATATATATATGTACATTAGAGCGGCTTGAAAAATATAAAATGTTCAGATAATGTATCGCTTCAGTGAAATAATATTAGAAAACATGTAATATAATTCAATACAAAAAAAATTAACTTAATTCGTAAAATATTGAATAGTCAATATGACTTTCAATTTTAACATAGGATTGATAGGAAATCTTATAATGGAGTAGATACAAAATTAATTCAATACATTTTTTAATATACTTCCTATTAATGAATTTTGTCATACAATATATATATACTAGAATGAAATATTATTAACAGAATAGCAGAAAAAAAAAATTTTAAAATAATAATTTCTTTATAATTTTATCATTTCTAGGATTGAACTTTTTATGTTTATTATTTATCGAATATTTTTTGTTTTTTGTTTTTAATCAAAAATAAAATTCAGATTAAGTTTATTATATTCTTAATAAATGTATAATATATATTTACTATATATGATTATAAAAAAAAATTTGTTTAAATATTTTTCTATGAATAATTTGAATTTTAATGATTTCTATAGAAAAAATAAATATTTTCAAGGAAAGATGAATAAAAAATTTTTAGTACATAGTCAATTTTATTTTTTTTTACCATAATATAATTTTAATTATCATTGAGATGACCGCAATAAAATTTTTGTTATATTATATTTTTTTCTAATTTAAAAAAAATAAAAATATTTTTTACTATAAAAAATTTTAAATCTGAATTTGTTAGATCCATATTTTGATTTAAATATACTTAAGTCTATTAAATGCATATTAAATATATAATTAAATTAGAAGACGATATCAATTAATTGATTGTCAAGGTAAAACTACAAATAAATAAATGCTACGCATGCGCAGTAAATTTAGTAATGAACAAGTATTTTTCCTATAAAATGTTATTAAACATCAAATTGACAACTCAATTGAGTATAACACAATGTTTAGTTGTTACACTACTGTTTATATATATTATATGTTTATAGTTTTTACTGAAGCAACATATTTAATGACTGACGAGCCACCCTATTATACATGTATTATTGATTCTCACGTAAAAAAATGGGTATGCATATAATGTTATTTAAATAATATGAAGGTATATCAACGATTTTCCAAAGGAAAGATATTGCACTTGTGTATATTTGTGTCACCTAATAATTCGATATTGCCATCTAGCGGTATTATTCAGATAATAATAAGACATTTCTATATTTATTGTAATAGTAAATAATAAATTATATACAATATACATGTATATTGTATTATAATATGTATTTACATGATTTTAAAATGATAATATAATTATGTAACAATAGAATACACTGATTAGTTATATTTAATATAAACAAATAAAATAAATGATAAATATATTGTTATAAATCTAATATTAAAAAAAACTACATGTATTGTATTATATTTTAAAATAATTATAATTATAATTATATAATTTGAAAACAAGAAATTTAAATAAAAATATCACATGATTTAACATTTCATATACTATTTCGCCATCTAGTGTTAATATTGTTTTTTCATTTTAAATTTACATTTCGAGGTACTAGAGATAGATAGGGAGTGCAATATCTTTCCTTTGGAAAATCTTTGGGTATATCACGTGTATATTATATATATATATATATTGTAGGATTCTAGTTAGATTCTACTTAATAGATTACGTATATTAACAATAAACAACATGATTTATTAACTTGTGGCGAGATAGTATATACTATTATCAAAGCCAGGGATTTGCTATTATTATAATAACGTGGTTATATATATATACATGTGGACGCACGCACATATGCGTTCGTTGATTCTTTGTTCGTGTCTATTATATAGACGCGAACGCGATACGTTGTTCGATAGAGTGTGACGACGTTACAGGAATGAATATTGCTGTGTAGTGTGTGCTAGGCCGCTACAATATATATATTATACACTAATTGTAATATTAATTATAATATATGTTTTGCTAAAATTGTACTATTAATTTTCGATTATCATGTTTAAATATATAACATGTACCCCGCTACAAAAAAATGTTCCCTAACATTTTTCGAAAATTAATATTACCATTTTATTTTAATTAAATGTTACTTTATTTATTTATATGTTGCTATTTTTAATATATAATCAGATATATTATTAAAATTGTCTCCAATCAATTTTATTCCTCTAAATATTTATCAAACTAATTATAAGACTTATTGATACATATTTTTATTCTTTACATCGTATTTATTTATATTACATTTTTGTACTCATGAGAATCTAACTTATCTAGAATATGATGATTGGGGAAGTTCTCACAAAAAAAAAAATACATTTGTGTATTAACTTCTCCATTATGTCATGCTTTACAACATGAAATAATAAATCTGATTTATTTATTTGTTTCAATATTCGAGTTTTATATATTTTTTAAATGAATTGTATTTTAGATTTGTCCATTGATTGTTTAAATTATTCCAAAATGTAAAACCATATATGTCATTTTCAGTTTGTTTTATATTTATGTATTCTAATCTAAGTACATTAATTTATTATATTATAATCTTTATTTTATATTCAAATTTATTTGTTATGTGGATTAGTAAATTTTTATTAAATATATTATGCATAAAATTAATAGATACGTAATTAATTAAATCATATATATATATATATACAGTAAAACCTCTCTATAAGAAACCTCTTTATAAGAAAAACCTCTTTATAAGAAAATTGTTCACACATTTGGTTGGAATTCAACCTTTTCCACATTAAAAAACCTCTTTATAAGAAAATTTTATAAGAAAAATATAAGAAAAACCTCTTTATAAGAAACTTATTGTATACAAAATTTAAAAAATAATTACATATAAATAGAATTATTATATATTGATAACAATTATAGAAATTAATTATTATATAAGATATTTTTTTTTGTTACAAATATTTTTTTTACATAAATAGCTCGAAATGAATTAAAATTAATTAATAATTGTATGTCCATACATTTATTAAAATTTATCAAAATTAATTAATAAATGTTATTTACAAATAAATTTCTAAACTATTCTTTTGATTAATACTTTTAAATAAATATAAATAAATATACTATATATATAACCTATAGGTTATATAATGTATTTTCAATTATAAATTAATTCTTAAAATCATTGGAAAAGTAAAAACCTCTTTATAAGAAAACCTCTCTATAAGAAAAAAAGTACTGAAAAAAATAGTTTCTTATAGAGAGGTTTTACTGTATTTAAAATTAAATTTAAAAAAAAATTTAAAATCAGTTATATCATTTATATAGATTGTATATACGATTAGGTGTTTTATTAATTAATCTGAATATTATGTTTTGATGTAAACATATTTTATTAAGGGGGTTCGCGGCCTTTTGAGTATACAATGTATTAAGATAGGAGATATTTTTTTTATGTATTTTAACCAATTTTAAATTTTTTTCAGCACCTAGGGTTTTGATCCGATTTCAATTATGTAAATTGCATATTGTTAACCAATATAATGTTAATAAAAGTTTTTTATTTAAAAAAAAATGGTTCACTGAAAACACAAAATATTTTAAGACAAAATATGATGCTAAATTAAATTTTTTTTTAATTTTTATAATTTTGTATATGTTATACTATGTCTATTACATTTCTTTTAAGCAAGTTTTATTATACATATAATAATGAAGATACTGTGAAAATTTCATCAAGTTTGGATAATTATTGAGAGGGCTGAAAAATTTCTAAGATTCAAAATTAATTAAATTCAATATTCTGAGTAAATCGAGTTTAAAGTTTGACTAGATTTATTTTTAATTTTATGGTAATATTTGTTTATTATTTCTACCATGACAACATTTATAGCATTATACCATTATAGAATACCACACTAATATATCCATAGAGTTATTATTATAATATTTATATTATATTACCAATAATTACACATAATAAACTAATATTTATGACATTTAAAAAAAAAAAATGTACAATAAAATTATTTTTTTTAGTATATTTATTTATTTCTAATATTATAATATAACAGAATACCACACTAATATACTCATAAGTTATTCTAATAATATTTATATTAAATTATATTACCAATTACACATAATAAACTATATTTATTTCATTTATTATATAAGAAAATATTTTTTTATCATATTTATTTATGTACAATATATAAACTAAGTGATATATTTTTAGTATTATAATATAACAGAATACCACAATAATATACTCATAAGTTATTCTAATAATATTTATATTAAATTATATTACCAATTACACATAATAAACTATATTTATGACATTTATTTTACAAGAACATACGTTTTTTTATCATATTTATTTATGTACAATATATAAACAGTATATAATAGTTTCTTTTTTCTTGAATTTTTGAGTCTTGAATTGTCTCTAAATTGAGTATATGTTCTTTCCACAGCTGAAGTACCTAAAGATAGAATCATTATGATTTAAATATTATGTATGTTATTTTCTAATATATAATATATGATGTGATTACAATAAAATATGATAATTATTTGTATATTTATTTGACATGTAGAAAATGAAAATAAATTTATAAAATAAACAATATATAGTATTGAATTTGATAAATAATCATAATATTGTGATGATTTATATATTATGTATAATTTTATATATTATGTATAATTTTATATATAATGTATGTTATTTTTCTAATATATAATATATGATGTGATTACAATAAAATAAGATAATTAGATAATTACTTGTATATTTATTTGACATGTAGAAAATGAAAATAAATTTATAAAATAAACAATATTTACTCGTTTTGAATTCTATAATACATAATCATTATATCGTTATGATTTATATATTATGTATGTTACGTTTCTAATATATATTATATGTTGTGATTACAATACAATAATATAATTAGATAATTACTAGTATATTTATTTGACATGTAGAAAATGAAAATAAAATTTATAAAATAAACAATATTTACTAGTTTTTAATTCTATAATACATATTTTCATTATATCGTGATGATTTATATGATTTATATATTATGTATTACTAACATGGCATTGTAATATATCATCATATGAAGTTTTAGTACGGTTAAGTTGTCCGGTGATCGATTATCTACTACGTCTTGGCATTTTGAAATAAAATAATTAATGACGCAATCTCAATTACTTTGTTTATAATTCGAATTTTACAGCCAATGTAATGCGTTCATTTGATATCAATACGTTAATTATAGATGTCGCTAGTTGACATGATATTAAATAATAGATCGTATATAGCACTACATATAATTTTTTTTTAAAGTATACACTTATATATATAATATTATAAGTTTAAAATATGAGTATTTTGCTATTATTTAGGCCATTTTTTACACATTTTTTTTTATACAAAATAGGTCTTGTACTAAACCATCAAATTGTATCATTTATAAGTCTTTATTTGCTCTACAAGTTTTAGAGAATATTAAATATATATTAAATAATACTTTTCTCAAATAAAAAAAAAAAAAAAAAATTATTTAAAAATCATTTCAAAAGGCCGCGAACCCCCTTAAGATTACTCTTATAATTTATTCCCCATATAATCAGAAAATATATATAGTGTTGTACTAGTAGAGCATTATATAGTAGTAATATGGTATTAATGTCAATTATAAAGAAATGTATTTAAATAAATATATTAATTTAGCTATTTTTGTTTTTAGTTCCATGATATGTTTTATACTTTAATTTATCGATGTGTATCCTACGAATTTATATTGATTTACACATTATATGATTTACACATATATATATAATAATGTGTATAGAAAGGCATCACCATCCTATGTAAGTAAATAGAAATATAAGTTAATAAATTATATATATAATATAGAATTTATTAATTCTTATACCTCATCAAATTATAAAATTTTAAGATTCGCATTAGTTACGTTATTATTCATCTTATAGTTATATGTTTTACATTTAGATAATCTAAATTAAAATAGAATTTATTTTCAAAAAATATAAAATATATATATTTTATAATATAGTAGACTAATTAGTCTATTTTAACAAATCTATAAACTATACGACTAACAAATATACTAATTTTTATTTTAATTACAGTAAAATATACATATATATTATGTATTAAATTCGATACAGATATAATGTAAAAAGGGGTTATGCAATTATTAATAATATGGACAGATATAATTTAATAAATAAAACATATTAACGACAACTTGAGTCATGGAAAATAAATGTTATAGAATTTTAATTATTATAATTCATTACAATTGTAAGTATAATAACAAGTTAAGTATCTGTATATACCTGAAAGATATTAAATACACAGATAGTATTATACACTGTAAAAAATAACCTATAACCACAAAGCTGAATAACCTATCTTAAAATGTCCCAAAATGGAAATAGGTTACTGCCTATTTCTAATATGTTTAACAGAGTGGTAATAGGGTAGTGTACTTTCTTTGGTTATAGGTTAGATAACTATTACTGATCTATTGAATGCGTGGTTATAGGTTAGTGCACATTTTTTGCTTATAGGTTCGTGACCTATTACTGATCTATTGAATGATTGGTTATAGGTTAGGTCATATTTTGTGGTTATAGGTTCGTGACCTATAACCACAACGCTGAATAACCTATCTTAAAATGTCCCAAAATGGAAATAGGTTACTGCCTATTTCCAATATGTTTAACAGAGTGGTAATAGGGTAGTGTAATTTTTTTGATTATAGGTTAGATACCTATTACTGATCTATTGAATGCGTGGTTATAGGTTAGCGCACATTTTTTTGGTTATAGGTTCATGACCTATTATTGATCTATTGAATGAGTGGTTATAGGTTAGTGCACATTTTGTGGTTATAGGTTAGTGACCTATTACTGATCTATTGAATGGGTGGTTATAGGTTAGTGCACATTTGTTGGTTATAGGTTAGTGACCTATTACTGATCTATTGAATGCGTGGTTATAGGTTTGTGATTTATTACTGATATATATATATAATTTGAACAATCCATGAATAAGCAAATTTACGTTATAAACTACTTGGCTACCAGCCTACCTAGAATGACCAAAAACACATCATGGAAAGACAAGATTACCAACATACAAAGTATATGGAATTCCAAAGATCAATTAGGTAATTAAACAAAGAAGATTGCAACTAATAGGACACTGCATAAGGTACACCGATGAATTAGTGCACAATTAATGTTATGGAAGCCAAAGAATGGCATTCCATACAACATACGTATACGAAACAGGGAGACAACCCACAACATCTTTATACATTATAAAGAAACATTGGGTCTGTTAAGAAGATAAATTACGAACACTGATGACGGACCGAATAAGATGGAAAATAATAACATTATATGGTCGAGTGATAACTATGTAATTAGGTATTAATAAATAAATAATTAATTTTAAATTATATTTATTGTAGAAATCATTTCGTCCCCCAAGTCCTCCACATTCGTCTTTTCAGGTACCTATGGAAAAACAATAATTAATAAATATTGAAGTGAATGTGTATTATACAATAACTAAAAATGAAACTGTCTATATTAATATCATCAAGACCCTTTGTCCTCCTATTGACCCTTGTTGCATTAATATTATATTTAATATTATATTAGTAATACTATACTAATTAATACTACACTAATTAATATTACACTAATTAATACTATAATGATTAATATTATACTAATTAATCATATACTAATTAATACTATAATAATTTATACTATAATAATTAATAATATCTTATTAATATTATATTTAATATTACACTAATTAATACTATACTAATTAATATTATACTAATTAATATTATACTAATTAATACTATACTAATTAATACTATATTAATTTATACTATAATAAGTTATACTATAATAATTAATACTATACTAATTAATACTATACTAATTTATACTATAATAAGTTATACTATAATAATTAATACTATACTAATTAATACTATACTAATTTATACTATAATAATTAATAATATCTTATTAATATTATATTTAATATTATACTAGTAATACTATACTAATTAATATTACACTAATTAATATTATACTAATTAATAATATACTAATTAATAATATACTAATTAATATTATACTAATTAATACTATACTTATTAATACTATACTAATTAATAATATACTAATTAATATTATAATAATTAATATTATACTAATTAATATTATACTAATTAATATTATACTATTTAATACTATACTAATTAATATTATAATAATTAATATTATACTAATTAATACTATACTAATTAATATTATAATAATTAATACTATAATAATTAATAATATCCTATTAATAGTATACTGATTAATATTATACTAATTAATATTATACAAGAGTATATACGAATAAATTCAGTTAGGACACAATAAAACTTTGTAATGTAAAGTATAATGTAGGCGAATAATGTTAAAATAATGTTAAAATAATGTTTGAAAGATTTATATATTAATATAGGGGCAATACTAGTTTGCATTGAAAAACGCATGTAAATATACGGAATCAGTGTGAATGACTATTCGAAATTTACGTAGAAAAAGAGAATATTTCATGCACGAAAAAACGCACGAAACCGCATTTACGCACATAGAATTAAAAAAGGAGTTGATGTGACCTATTATATATGAAAATATAAAATAGATCAATATATACTGTATGAAATTGTATATAAACAAATGTCATACATATATATGCATTATTATGAGGAACCAGAAAATAGGTTTATAAAATATACATACATTAAACATTATGCATCACTATATATTATTATATATAACATATTATTTATAAAATATAATACATATAATCCAATATAAACATATTTATTATAAATTAATAAATAGAATTTTTAATAAAATTGAAATTTATATAACAATAGAATATAATATATTTCATATAGTAATATCAAATATTTATTATAATTATATAAATAGAATTTGTAATCAAATTGAAATTTGTAAAGTTATATAACAGATAATATATATATAAAGTATATAGTATAATATCATATATAAGTTAATACACAAATATTTATTATAATTAAATAAATTGAATTTTTTATCAAATTGAAATTTATATAATTTGTAAATTTACATAACAATATAATATAATATCTCATGTTAATATAATATATTTCATATTTTAATTTATATCTCACAAACAATATACAGATAGATCAATACTATATGAAATTATATATGAACACATTTTTATCTTACACATGATCAGTATATATATATATATATATATATGCATTATTTAGAGTAACCAGAACATAGTTTTATAAAATTTACATTTATTAAACATTATTCAAATTTAATATTATAAAATATAATAAATATAAAGTATAATATCCAATATTTATAAACAAATATTTATTATAAATATACAAATTGAAATTTGTAAATTTATATAATATCTCATGTTAATATAATTTCTTTGATATTTTAATTTACAACTCATAAATAATATACAAATAGATCAATACTCATTATATGAAATTATATATGAACAAATGTTGATATTACATACAATCAGTGTATATATATATGCATTATTATGAGGAATCAGAAAATTGGTTTATAAAATATACATTTATTAAATATTATTCATTATACTATATATATATATTTATATATAAGTTAGGGTATTCAAATAAAAAAATAATAAATATATAAATTAACTCTGCGTGTAAGAATACATGTGTTTTAATCAATGGGTCTACAATATAGCTATTTAATATTATGACTTTAGTAATGCCAATGTAATTTTTTTAAATAGACAATGAAATTATTGTAATATATATATATATATGTATGCATATGAATAACTATATTTAATACATATCTAATTAAAATTTCTTTGACAAATTAAAGTAATGTTCGCATGGGAACAACCTTTTTTACAAAATATAATACTAATATAATCACTGTGAAATATATATATATTATATTGAATATTATATCAACTATTAATGACTAATAGTGTTTATTGTTAACTCATGTTTTATATAAACAGGTCAATCATAATAATTATTATATTTGTAATATTAATTTATATAATAAATATATTTTAAATAATAATATCAATTAAATAAAAACTCACCATTGTTGCATATTCCTCCTCAGATTGCAGTGAGTGCTCTATCTCTAGTAAATACCCAGTTGACGCAACTGCAACAGACACTAGATATAATAGCCTCGTCTGTATTATTCTTTACCTTGTTCTGAGAATATATTGAATACAAATTAAATGATATATATATATTATATTAATAGATATATATTAAATAATTCAAACACATTATTTTTCCTGTTGAATTATTTACTTTTATATAATTATTGTAACTAGTTATTAAAAATAAATGTATATAGGATACTCAAATTTTAATTATTCATTTATTTATATATATCTTGTTATTGTTATTGTTATTTTTATTTGGTGGAGTCCTTTCATCCCATCCAGGAACTTAGATGAAGTTTTCACTTATAACCATATATGGCTATAATGTCCCTTCGAAGCCGCTCTAATGTTAAGGCATCCATGGTTTTAACGAGAGCCGATCATTTATGTATACACAATTATATAAGATCACTTCTAAATAATATTTTAAGACCCATTTTATAAAATTAATTAATGGTCCGGACGAGGCTCGAACCCGTGTCCTACTGCTTGTGTGTCTGACTCCTTAGCCACTGAGCCACACAGGCAGTTTTTATATATATATATATAATAAATATATATATATATATATATATTACAATTATTATATATACAATATATACTCATAAACTATAAAGCAATATTACAACATCATTATAACATGAAATAAACTTTTCCAAAAATTAAAAAAGACTTATTATAAAGCAGTTATATATATATATATGCCAAATAAAGGTAATATATTTATTTCTAACCTTTAATAACCTTTTCCTGATATCCTAATTGATACTTTACTCCGTAAATCATCAATTGTACCTAAAAAATGTTTAAACAAAGTATATAATATATCTACTCTATAAAATAGTCTATTTAATTGTATATTATTTTTAATTTATATATATATATATATATATATATATATATATATATATATTGGTGTGTGTTAGTATGAGCACATGGGGGTTATATCACTACTAGTGAGTCACTAGTATCAGTAATAACTGAAATATTATGATTTTAATGAACTACATTAAAAAAAATAACTTATGGATAATAATAATATGGATCATTTAATATTCCAAACATTAAAACATTTTTAATATTTTAAATATCTTTATACTACTATTTGAACACACAAATACTACTAGTTATAAAATACTATTCATTATAATTTATTATTTAATATATATATATATATATACATATATATCAATAGATTTATTGTGAAATCATATTATTCATATAAACAGGTTATCTTCATTTATAATATTAATTTATATAGATATATGTGGAAACTCACTATTTTGCATATTCCCCATCGGACTGAAGAGATACATCTAGCTCCAGTAATTCCGTAGTTGACGCAACGTATACGAGGCTATAGCCTCTAGATACAATAGCCTCGTCTTTATTGTTCTGTCTTGTTCTGAAATATATTTAATGCAAATTAAATGATATATATATATATATATATATATATATATTAAATAATCCATTGATGATAAATGAGAAATTTACCACTACGATTCGTGAGTCATGGAACTAAAAGTTAGTTAGTAATAGTTAAATACCTATAATCCAGTGAATTTGATTCACTCATGGATTTAATTAAAAATAAGAATACAAATAATATATGTTACTTTCGATAACAATTACTTTTACTTTGAAATATTATATATAACTATTAAATTCTTTATAAAATTTGTATTTAATTAATAATTATTTTTATTTTTTCAAATATAAATATACTCTTAAATCCAAATAAGAATATAAAAATTTATTTTTTATAACTAAAATATATAAAAATACAAATAGAGCAGATCTGATTTTTATCATTATTAAATTACTAATTTATAAAATGTATTTTATCATATACAAATGTATAGATATGTATATTTTGTATTCAAATACAATTACAAATGATAAAAATCTGATTTTAATAATTATGAAAACTTATTTAATCACATATGCATGTTTAATATCTTATTCAAATATAGATACTCTAGAAAATACAAATATATTTCTGTTTAATAATTCAAATACAGAAAATCTGATTTTAGTAATTAATAAATTTAAATATAATAATGTATATGATTAAATACAAATAATATTTTATATATTAATATAATCTTATTCAAATATAAATACAATAGAAAATACATATTTACTAAAAATTTAAATAAATGTCTGATTAATGATTCATATATTATATAATTACACTAAATCTGATTTTTATATTTATGATCATTTATTTATGTAAAAATATATAAGTCATTTCTAACTATAAATACACACAAATACAAATACATTTATGATTATCAATATCAATCATTTTTTATAACATTAAAATTTATATATATATATAATAAAGATTTGTTAATTTAATTAAAAAATATCCATTATTCAATGAGTTATAATCTAATATGCATTATAAATTAATTAAAACATGCAAAATTCCTATCTACACCATGTACAAATTTTACCATTTTTTTTGCACATTTTTGATCATAACTTTTTTTTTAATAAAAAATTAAAAAAATCTAAGATATGACTTACATTATATAATTTGATAATCTTTCTAATGATACCAATTTTATTATAATAGCATCAATATATAAAATCTCATTCTCTTACCTATAATATATATTAAATGATAAAATGAATGATTTTTTAAGTTTTAAATTTTAATTACAATTATATATAATATATTTAATATTTTTTATAATATATTTATCTATATGAATATTAATATGCATAATTATATTTAATATATATCTAAAATTAAAATCAAGTTGTATGTCAAATTAAATAATTATTATTATAATTATTATAATAATAAGCACATGGGAAACACATTTTTTAGAAAATATAATATTAACCACTCGGTAATCATAATATTTTAATAATTTCGTACTCAGTAACATATGAATAATTTATACATTTACAAATATTAATTTTTAAATACCTAATAAACCGCGTATTTATGGAATAAATAGAATTAATATTAAAAAGTAAACAATATTTATTATATTCAAAATGGCTAAATGTCAAAGGGTTAAATGTCAATACCCGGGTCAATACAACAATTCAATATAGGGGATACTAATATCAAAGCCAGGGCTTTGGTATAAATAAATATGAACTCAATTCATAACATTTTAAAATAATGATTATTTATAACAAAATAATGTGTTTTAATCACAAATCCAAATAAATGTGATATTTAATATCGAAAAATTCATTATAATTATTATAATGAATTTTTATAATATTATAATAATATGATAAATTTAATGTGAATCCAAGTATATAAATATGATTTCTATATTATATAATGTGACTATATATTCACTTAACATATTTACAAATAAAATATTAATCATAATAACATAATAGGCCTATATATACCTAATTTTATAACTTAAACTAACCTAAAATGAAACTTGAAATATTGTAATATGTATGACCTATAGGTTTAAATTATAATTTAATATACTTTGTATATATATATATATATATATATATATATAATATGGTATAGTCTATATTATATATTATATAATATAATCCCAGCTAACAGTAAGAGAAACATAATAGCAGCATAACAGCATATGCTAGAGCCTCAAATTTTTACATTGTGCTATTATGCTGCCATTATACTGCTATTAAATGTATATTATGCTGCTATTAATTTGTCATGCTATTATGCTGCTGTTGTATTTCTATTTAAAGTATATTATTATGCTGCTATTAATTTTAAAAGTATATTATTCTGCTATTATGCTGCTATTATTAGAATAGCAGCATAATAGCAGCATAATATTATGCTGCTATTAATTTTAAAAGTATATTATTCTGCTATTATGCTGCTATTATTAGAATAGCATCATAATAGCAGCATAATATTAGCATAATGGCAGCATAATAGCTGCATAATAGCATGACAAATTAATAGCAGCATAATAGACATTTAATAGCAGCACAATAGCAGAATAATAGCACAAAGTAAACATGCGAGGCTCTAGCATATGATGTTATGCTGATATTATGCTGCTCTTACTGTTTGCTGGGATATTATATCTATCTGTATTTATATGGTTATATCATCTCCCTGGTTATATATATATCAAGACCTATAGGTATTATAAGAGTTCCTATAACCTTTAACCGAGGTTATATGAGGTAGTGTATATATGCAGTGTAATACCCAAGCAAACAGTAATAGCATAATAATAGCAGCATAACAGCATATTTAATAGCTTCAAATGTTTACATTGTGCTATTATGCTGATATTATGTTGCCATTAAATGTATATTATGCTGCTATTAATTTGTCATGCTATTATGCTGCTGTTGTATTGCTATTTAAAGTATATTATTATGCTGATATTAATTTTAAAAGTATATTATGATGCTATTATCATAATAATTATGTTGCTATTCTAATAATAGCAATATAATAACAGCATAATATACTTTGATAAAAAGTAATATCAGTAACGTGATTTAAAAACTTAAGTAGAACTTAAGTTGATCATCATGATGTAAGTCGTACTTAAGTCAACTCAGTGTTTACCTCCTGCACGATAAAAATTTCAATAGGTTTTTACTATTAATAGTTAATTAACTGCAACAGGAAACATTACCTACGACGTAATATCATAGATCTAGAGAGAAATGTCTCTCTAATTTAATGAATATCTCCCCTATCCCATGTTATCCCCTTTTATCATATATGTATAGTTTACACTATAAACTATAAATCTATGCCTTTTATCCATCGAGTTGGTGTGAAACCATTTTTAAAGGGGATCCCTATAATGATAGAGTCTATATCTCGAGATATATATAGACTATAGAGTCTATAGTATAGACTCTATCATTATGATAATCATAGACTCATATAGACTCTATAATAGAGTCTATGATAGAGTCTATATTTCATAGAGTATATGGTTAAGATCCACGTAGGATTATTATAATCCTTAATTAAATGATTATATTTAATATAGTATATATAATATAATATTATTATAATAATTATATTATATTAAATATAATATTATTATAATAATTATAATAAATTATTAAATAATAGGTTTATAATTATAATAATTATATTGGATTTTACCCAATTTAGGAATACTTTTAGCACACACAATATAGTTAATAGTAACGTCAGGTGAATAGATAATAGGGGAGATTAACCTTCTTATTTTCAGATGCACCTAAATCTTATCATCATTAGTTTTATATTATTATAATATTATTATATAGAATAAATAAATAATTACTTACCTACTTATGTATTTATATATTTATTAAAAAATAGCTTTATAGCCCAATTTTCAAAGCGTGATATTTTTATGACGACGGTCAGAGGTTCGAATCCAGGTCGAGGCAAATATTTTTATTTTAAATATTATAATATTTTCATCTTTTATAATAATTAAAAAATAATAATAATGCAATTAAACTTTATAGAATTGATTCTATTATTATTTAAGTGTCTAAACTATATTTATTATTAGTATTATATATATATATATATATATATATATATATATATATATATATATATAATATTATATTTATTACTTTAATTATTAGTATTATATATATATATAACCATATGGCTGAATATGTGAACTATTTATTAGTTTATTTTATTATTATATATATATATACTAATAATTAAAGTAAAATATATATATATATATATATATATATATATATATAACCTATAACTATATTCAGCCGTATGGTAATAGGCTATAACCTATAACTATATTCAGCCATATGGTAATAGGCTGTTTTACAGTATAAGGTAATAGGCTATAACCTATAACCATATTCATCCGTATGGTAATAGGCTATAACCTATAACCATATTCAGCTTTATGGTAATAGGCTATAACCTATAACCATATTCAGCCGTATGGTAATAGGTGGTGTTTACAGTGTTCAGTAATAGGCAGCAACCTCATTCCACTAATGGTAATAGGTCACCAACCTATTTCTATTTTCTACGCCATAGGTAATAGGCAACAACCTATTACATATATTTAAGACATATGATTATAGGTTAAAATGGAATTATTTTTTACAGTGTACGCGGATACTGTATAAAATGACCCTTCCCAGTAAATAATTGTTTCGAAATAAAGTTTTTAAAAAAAACAATAATTTATGTTTTTAAAACCTAGTTCATGGCTAGTTATTTGACATGGTTCTAAAACTTATATACTTTAATGTTTCAAAAACATAATTATTTGTTAGTTTTTGAAACTAACATAAATAAATGTTTCAAAAATATAAATATTTGTTAGTTTTTGAAACTGATATATATACGAATGTTTTAAAAACAAAGAATCAAATAGACTTTGATAGAAAATATTTATTTACATATAACAAATAAAAAATAATATATTTTACAAATTACATAATTTGTATTATTCCCCAGAAATCTTGACCTATAAATGAGTTATTATTAAAATAAGATATTAGGTATACATAGTTTTAGTTTATACCTTATTTCTTATCTTTACATTTCGAAAATATTTTCATTTGATTCAGAAAAATAATCTCTATATTTGTGTTTATTTCAATTAATCGTTCCTGGCCAATTTCCAATTTGAATAGTCTTTCTGAAATATAAAAAATATGTAATGATTTATAATGTCAACGTCTATTCCAATTTAGGACATATGTTAAATAATGGAACAAAATTAAATATGAAAAAAATACATGCTGATCTTTATTACACTACTAAGTATAGTAGTATTCATATATGTATGTAATTTATATAGTAGGTATTTTTGAAATTAATAATTTACTAACTATGAAAAATGTTCATGGCGGATATCAAACTGGTTTCTGATTTAGTAAAATTCTAGGAGATCGATCAAATAAACCTAATATGAACGAGATGTCTATTGAATCATGGCAGAAGATTGTCGGACTATTGAAAATGTAATAATAGTATTTGTTAAGTTATGTATGGAATGTGAATGTCTATGGGGTATATATATCGTGTATGTGGTTTTACTAAAGTATAATCTTTATGTGCATGCATAAGGCGTATGATTATATATAGAAAGAATAGCGGCAAGGCTTATTTATATGTATTAAGGGAATTAAGGGTACTTTATAGATGTTTGCAATACAGCGGCGGATATCTATCTATATATATATAATCAGCCGTCTGCACGTGGGTTGGTCATGCTCGACGGCATACAGTAATATGTAATACATTGTGCGACGCATGTGTGTGTATTGATAAGGTACTAGAATACGCAATACGTGCGACAATGTTATGTTAACAATATCGATATGTGGATGTGTATATAATAAAACAAACGTATTGATGTACGTATACTATATAATATATATGTACTATATATAGTACATATAGTACTATAGTACGTGTATTTGTATAGTAACAATATTGATATATATATATATATATATATATATATATATATATGTATGTGTGTGTAGTAAAGTGGTACAGTTTATTAATCGAAACAAAGAACTATTGAACATAATAATAATAATAATAATAATAATAATAGTACCTACCCGATGAAATGCAGAACGAAGAATGAGGCAATCTCACCGAGTAGAATTTATTCTATAGAAAAATAACGAAATTTACTTTACAGACGATAAAAATATAAAATACCAGAAAAACAAACATTTACATGGCTTCACAGAGCGTGACACCGAAATCTAGTTTAAAGTTTTTATGTAGATATATCGATTTATGTTACGTAATTCTAAATGCATGTACATGTATATCATGATGCGTCAATCAATATATCTACAACTTTGACTTTATAACATATATATATATATATATATATATATATAATTCAGGTATATAATATATATATATATATATATATATATATATATATATATATATATATATATATATATATATATATATATATATGTGTGTACAGGCATGTACCGGTATATAATATAACAATATTCAATAATAATATTCGTAAACTGTAATAACAATATTCACATAATAATGCATACAAACCTTGACTGTGTGGTGTTCTTGACGAGTAACTTGGTGAACGAGATGTCGAACGAGACCTGACTACTTAAGTTCATAATAAAATAAATGTTGTATTTATTAATTTAAAATTATGATTTATATACTTCATGAATATAGATATTTAAAACATGTATGTTTCAGAAAGTTAACTATTTAATGTTTTAAAAACATATAACTTAATATTTTTTTAAAACATTAATCTTTTTTTTTTAAACATTCATATACATAATATTAATAATAGTATATAAATTAAATTTATAATAATATAAATGTTATATGTTGATTTATTTAAAATTATGTTTTAAATACTTCATGCATATAAGATATTTAAAACATTTATATTTAAAAAACTCATATATTTAATGTTTTAAAAACATGTAAATAATTTATTTTTAAAACATTAATAATTTTGTATATGTTTATTATATTATACTAAATTATATATTTAAAGATTACTAATAAAACACTTAAAGACAATCTATAATAAGTACTCCAATTAAGTAATGCATTCATCTGTTATATGTAAATGTTTTGTATATATAAATAAATGCATGTTTGTAAAACTATATTTTCGAAACAATTATTTACTGGGTTCATTTAGGCGGCGTACTAGTTTTATCACAACTTAAGGTGAATTCAGGGTACTGGCCAGTCTATCGTAACCAGCCAACTGGTCTATTAACAACATGTACATACACCCAGCTAGATAACGATGACTCAGGCTACCAATCGGTCAATACTAGGAAAGTATGTAATGCATACTCGAGTTCTGTCCTGGAGCCGGGGATCACTGAATACCTAGGTGTACTCGTAAATGACGAGAAACAATATGATGATAACCACACATATCTTATGAGAACCACCTCAAGATACAGTATCATCTTCAACGAATCGAAATAATCGATAAAGACTTACATCATATTCTTATTCGGCTTCTTCCTCGATATAATCATGTCGTACACCCAATTCCGACAGAATAGTATCTATTTAAAATATAACATTACCAGAGAAATGCCATATTATAATTTCTAGGTGTCGCGACCTAAACGGGTAATTTACCTAATACCTGGCGTACTATGCGATACACATACACTAACTTATCAATATATACTCTGATTACCAGTGATATACCAGTGGTATACCTACCTACGAACAAATATTCAATGACGGTAAATAAAGAATATGCGCACACGAATATCACTATAGAAACCTATAGGTTATATAATGAACCAAACACAAATATAACGATAATTAATTCGATATGCTGTGGTCTCGGCGAAAAAACTAAATATAAAGCTATTATATTAATATAACATTACATTACTATATTAATCTAAAATTACATTAATATATATATATATATATATATATATATATATATATATATATATATATATATAATAATAATAAATAATAATAATAATAATAATATTTATTAGAAGAAAGTTGTATATATATATGTCATGTGAATTATTAAATTCATTATATTATTGTTTCCTCTAAAAGGCTTCAGATGAAGATAATTATCTTTTCTATGCTGTCGCCTGCATCACCATCACCAGAACTGCCCACCATCACCGGAACGTTTTTTTTTGTTGAATTACTTTACTTTTTTTCATTTCGTTTTCTTCTTATATTTTATAAGATATTTTATTATCATTTAAAAACATAAAAATAAAAATAATAATAATAATAATAATAATAATAATAATAATAATAATAATAATAATAATTAACATATATAATTTATTTATATAATTTATTTTTTTTAATTTTTTTTTAATTTTTAATTTTTTTTTTGTATCTCAATGAGTTGATTTTTTATTTTTTTTTATATGAATTTTTGTTTTTTATAATTTGGATATCTCCATTTAGATCATTCCATAACTTAGGTCCCATGGTTAGGATACTATTTATTAGTTGACTTTTTTTTGTATAAGGTATTTTGTAGATAGGTGATTTCCTTAATTTATTTTTATTTTTATTTTCGTGTTTTTTATGTATGTTATAAATATTTTGTGGTAGATTATTATTGTGATGGTCATGCATGTATATTAGCGTGTTATATTTTATTAAACTATTGAGTTTTAATATATTATTCCTTTCAAATAGCAAATTTGTATTTTCTCTGAAATATTTGGTTTTGTTTATTATTCTTATGATTTTTTTTTGTGTGAGAATTAAATTTGTAAGATTACTTTTATAAATATTACCCCATATTATATTTCCATACATTATGTGTGGCAGGAATAGGCTGTTATATATGATAATCATTGGTTTTGTCTTAATGTATTTTGATAGTCTGATTATTGAGTAAAGTATTTTCGATGATTTATTATTAAGATTAAATATATGATTTTTAAAGTTTATATCTTTGTCAATTATTATTCCTAGATATTTATATTCTATTTCATTTTGTATTGAAATGTTATTTATTTTTAGATGTATGTTACTGTATTTTCTCGAGTTAAAATTGACTATTTTATAAAATATATATATATATATATATATATATATATATATATATATATATATATAAGCAGTAGGACACGGGTTCGACCCTCGTCCGGACCATTAATTAATTTTATAAAATGGGTCTTAAAATATTATTTAGAAGTGATCTTATATAATTGTGTATAAATAAATGATCGGCTCTCGTTAAAACCATGGATGCCTTAACATGGGAGCGGCTTCGAAGGGACATTAGAGCCATATATGGTTATAAGTGAAAACTTCATCTAAGTTCCTGGATGGGATGAAAGGACTCCACCAAATAAAAATAACAATAACAATATATATATTTATAAATAGACAACTATTTAAATAAAATAATAAAAATTTATAATACAATTTTAAATTAAATAATAATAATTATTTACTAATATAATTAATATTAGTATTTGTATACATATTATATAAATATGGAAGTACTATATAACATTTATAAATTTACAATATTTATTTCATTATCAATCGCAATGGATGATTATAGTGAGGTATTTATAAATTACACTATTATATATATAAATTCAATACGTATTGCGTATATATTTAACATTATTAACATGATTCTTATTTCGTAAGGTGTCGAAACATTTGACGTATCATAAGTTAATATAAGTCGTTTTATAGTTTATTAATCTCTCAAACGTTATAGAAAAACAACAATAAATCAATATTTTATAATATATATCCTTATTAAACATAGTTAATATATAATCGTAGTAATATAATAGTTAACAATACTATAGTATTTACTTCCATCTACATGCTATATCAGACAGTAAATCAATTTACATTATACGCCGTACAAATAGTAACTACTTGATAATACTATATTAGGGGTATTCACGCATATCGAGTCCATCATATAACTATAGTTCAGGAATCAACACACGAATGTATATAACTACCGCCGATTTATGAACTAAACTCTATTGCCATATATGATCGGTGCCCATAGATATAAGCTATCCAGTCTTATATACCAATAATCTATAAGTCAATATATAATTCATCTCCATATAATATAGCAGGTCAGTCTCGGAAATCTGTCTTATTCAAATTATTCGTATCTATTAGATATAGAAAATATGATACGTATTCCTATATATATATATATATATATATATATATATATATATATAGAATATATGAAACATTACATTGAGTTAATTCTATTCAGTCATGATAATGTATCATGTATTCTTTATTACAAATCTATATATATATATACGGTCCAATGCGTTCTAACTATCAAAATGTAAAATCGATTCATGTATGCTCGACACGACCACAATATTTTGAATTGCGAATCTGTACAATTACGATCCAGGTAATATAAGTACGCTACAGTGGTTCCGCTGATTGGTGTATAGCTGTCATAGTTATATACACTATTTATTTTTATATTAATCACCTTCCGAATATATAAAATAATTGTAACTTAGTTTTATTTGCCGATGATAAAATATTAATGTTTTCAAATACATCTATATTATAATTAAAAACAATATTCCATTTAATATTAACAAACTATATAACTGGTTGCATTAAATAACTAGTCAATTAATATTAGTAAGACGAATGTATTATTAAATAATATAA
Source organism: Osedax fenrisi (assembly GCA_964019155.1). Classification (NCBI taxonomy): domain Eukaryota; kingdom Metazoa; phylum Annelida; class Polychaeta; order Sabellida; family Siboglinidae; genus Osedax; species Osedax fenrisi. Next base: position 24,478,560 of record OZ025240.1, on the reverse strand, counting down.
GAAATAAATATATAAATATTAATAAGATTAAAGTTAATCAAGTTAGTGAAATCAAATTCTTAGTGTAATCATAAATTGAAAATTGAATTGTAAATTGCAACTCAATTATGATTAAAGCATACTTTCTAGAACAATTGCAATTTTACAAAAAGTTAAAAATAAATTAAATATCAAAACTTTAACTTTATTATATAGTGCTTTATTGTTATCATATCTTAATATTGTTCAAATATTTGGGGGAATACCTTCAGATCCAGTTTATAAAAATATTTTCTTTTTTAAAAAAGCAATAAAATATAATAGTAATAATCATTCTATGTATACACATTTATATAATTTCTATAACTCTCTTAAATTTGACTGATATTGTAAAAAATAAATATTATAAAATTCTTGTTTCGAGCTCGGAATATTGTTTTTCCTAATAAATTACAATTATTATATAGAGCTAAATCTTATAATGGAAATCTGTTTCATAGAATATAAGTAAGAACTGATTGAAAAGCATTTTGTTTATCGAATACAGGTCCAATGATGTGGATATGTGAACAGATTACCACAATAAAATAATAAACAGTATTAAAATGAATAATTTTAAAACAATTTTTAAACTATTTATGATATCGTCTTATTTATTCTAATTTTATATTTTATATTTTCGATTTTGAATTATTGTATTATGAAATATATTACTTAATTTATAGATTACCTTATATTATCAGTATTTATCAGTATTTATTTTATAGTTTTATAGATCTTATTTATATAGTTTTTTTATATTTTTAATTTATTATACAATTTTTAATTTTTGTGGTTTATTGGTGTACATTTTGTTAGGATACTTATTATACAATTATTTATTTTAAATACACGATGAGAATTATTGTGGGGTTTATTATAATTTATTTTTGTATATTTTTTAAATTGTACATATTTTATATACCTTAAGGGGACCGCCCCTGCGACGTTCGTTTTTTTATTAAAACATTTTATAAATCAATTTTTATTTTAATAAATAATTATATTAAATAATTAATTATCTTTCTTTTACAAAATATGGTGATGAAATATCTAATATAACTATCAAAATTTGATGTTTTATGACACCTACTAGTTGTCATCTTCTAAATAATTTGTAAAAAATAAAATAATAATTATTGTAAAATACTAGGTCTTCTAAATGTATTCCATTTTATGAATATAAGATCCATTTTTAAAATTTAATAACTTAATACAATTTGGAAATATATTTGATTAATAACATTATAATATAATTATAATTATATACATTATAACATTGTAATTCATATATATATATATATATATATATATATATATATATAGATGGCGCTTTCAAATGTTTATTTCCTGTTTTCAAATACAAACGCATTTATATTATTGTATAATTCCATTTTATTTACCTTTAAACTACACTTTATTAATACATCTATTGCAAATGAAATATAATGACATACAGATAAATTAAGTATTACAATAATGTACATAAACATAAATATAAATTATATTATTATTACTAGTATATATAAATATATATATATATGTATACATATATATATTAATATATATATATATATATTTCTTCCAACTAATTCATCACCAGGTCTCAATAATCAACTCTCTAATTGTGCTAATGACATTAAAGAATGGCTTATTTCTAATAATCTTCTCCTTAATACCTCCAAAACTACATTGTTGAATCTTTCTCCATCACCAACTTACTTCCCTCCTTTTCTTATTGATAATATTGTAATATCTCCTTATCCTACTGCATCTAACTTAGGTGTACTTTTTGATTCTACACTTTCCTTCATTCCTCATATTACTGCCATCACTAAATCTGCAAATTATCATCTATTTAGAATTAGAAAAATACGAAAATCAATTACTGTATCTCTTACTAAAACTCTAGTTAATTCCCTTGTACTCTCACGTATAGATTACTGTTCCTTATAAATCTTCCATTATCATCTATCTCTCCCTTAAATCGAGTTATTCGTTCATCAATCCGTAACATATATAACCTACGTATTCGAGATCATTCCTCTACTTCCTCATACCAACACCTATCTCCATGGTTCACATTTAACAAACGCTCTGCTTATCGAATATTATCTATTGTTCATTCCTCAATATACTCTTCAAATTGCCCTTCATATATTTCTATTACAAAGAGCTCCCCTTCCATCACTTAGAAACTATGCATCTCACCTTCTATCTACCCCTATTCTACGTCCCTCAAAAATGAATACTCGGGCACTGAGTTATATTGGTTCTAAGCTATGGAATTCACTCCCGCCCTATATTAGATACATAAAATCGCATAAAAAATTCATGAAATATATACAACAATTGATCTCATGTGGGAACCTGAATTATTAATATTGTTTGTCATTATTATTTTATTTATTAATTTCCGTACGGCTTATTCTATTTTATTTTATTATTATTATTGGTATTTATTGTTTACCTACTTTTATTATTTGTATTCTATTATATACACTTTTGAGAAATCATTTATGATCTAGTTAAGTGTATAAATAAACATTCAAAAACATTCAATATAAACATGTTTAATTATATATATATATATAATATTAATTAAATAACATAGTATTGTGAAAAAGAGTTAATTATCAATGGTACATTAAAGAAATATGCAGTTTATAGATGTCAAATAGAAGAGTTCTATTGTGAGGAAATGAATATTATAAATTTAAATATCAATGCATTTTCTTTACATAATTGTAGTCAGAACTTTAGTAATATTGAATGGTTAAGCCTAACTGATAATAAAATAACTGAACTTAATAAAAATATTTTTATATATTTAATTAAATTAAAAAAAAATTATTTATCACATAATAAACTTAAAGTAATCGATAGTTTATTATTTAATTCAAATAAAAAACTCACTGATATATATTTATTCAATAATTTGATAAATGCATTTAATTTAGATTTAAACTCATTAGCTTATTTAAAAATCTTAGATTTAAAAAATAATATGCTTACTACTTTACAACAAAGTGTATTTAAAAATATATTTGTAAATAAAACTGATTTCATATTATCATTACAAAATAATACGTTTAAATGTGAATGTAACATGAATTGGATTACAGAGTTAGACACAATTATTAATATATACATACAAATATCATATAAAGACGTATGCCAAACTTACAATATTTCTATACATTGTTGGTTTTATAGTAATAAACATATATGTCAATCAATTAATAAAAGAATATGTGATGATACGGGTTAGATTATATATATATATATATGTTTTATTCAGTTTTACTTCATTTTACTTCATTTTTTTCTTCTTTTATACTAATACATCTATATTTTTGTTTGGTGTATTATTTTATAGTACTTATTATTTATTTTAGTTATTTATTTATAAATAATTAAATGATGATTACATAATTTTATGGCAAGTTCAAACAATTTATATTATTTTTCTATTTTATTCATTGTATTGTATCTATGTAAACAGGAAGTCATCTAATATTTTATAATATTTTATTTATTTAGTTTTTTTTTGAACTTGCTTTAAAATTAAGGGTAATTGTCTCGATAAGCTTTAGCTTCTACAAAAACCCTGGTGCAAACCTAAATCTGATAATAATAATAATAATAATAATAATATATATATATATATATATATATATTTAATACGTTTATATAAACATGCTATCATTACATTAACAATTTTATTTTATTGTGTTTAATTATATAATGTTTAATATAATGTTTAATTTTACAAATTAAAACAAATTATTATATTATATTTTGTATATACACTTATTTTTATTCTACTTCTACTTATCCTTTTCATCTAATTTATTACTGATTACCTATATTTTATATATATTACAAATTTAAAATGTAAACCTAATATATCATAACATTATGTACTTTTACTTTTATGTGTTCTTATTTTTATTTGTATACAACTATAACTAAATATATCATTTTATTTTTAACATTTTAATATTTCTTTTTAATTACATTTTTTTAAATTAAATAATATATTCGCTTTTTTAGATGACATGCATTATAAAATTCTATTGAAAAATATATATTCTTTTTTGGTTTAAGGGGACGAGCGCCACTCGGTCTATTAATAGAGTTTAACATGTAGGATATAGGGAATTGGTACGTGTTTTAAACATCCTAAGACTTTTTATACAATATATTTATACATTTAATTTTTTTTATTGTGTAGAGTTTATTCTATTTTATTTGAAAACAGTGAAACATTTTATATTTCAATTACCAATTATTAAATATTGATGTTTTAAAAAACTTATTATTTTTTTATTATTTATGCTAATTTATTTATATAATATATTTTCTTTATGACTAAAATTAAAAAGTGTCACTCTTTTATATAACTACAATTAATTATCTTTATAAAGGTGAAGATTTGAATACAATTCAATGAAGGGAAAAATATCCTTAGTGTTTTTAATGTTGGTATGCATGAACAAATAAAGTTCTGAGATAATCATGTTCAAAGTAAATAGTTATTTTTATGGTAAATTTATGGTGATTTTCATTTATATTGTGCAATATACTATGGAATAACTGATAATATAGCAATGAATAACACATGTTTATATATATATATGAGTACATATGTTTTATCAATATAAATATGTATACACTAATTTATATATATATATATATATATATATATATATATACATACACACAGATGTTATATATACAAAAATATATTATTTTAAATGAATGACGCTACACTGAGAAAAATAAATGCATCTGATGAGTTAAATATAATATAAAAAGTGCATCAAAGCTATAAAATGCAAAAAAATTACTACATATGCATCACATTTTAACATAATTAACATTATTTTGTCATTTAAATTTACAGATGCATTTTTTTATAGTAAATAAATTCTGTGATGCATCTAATAAATTATAAATGCATCAGATTTATTATATACATCTATAGATGCATTTTCCACATATAAATGCATCAGATTTAATGTGATTAACATTATATTTACTTTTAAATCATTAGATTCACTTTAATAAATATAAATGCATCAGCATCATTATGTTAGTATCGCCACCTATATATTACTTATTGCTTTAATTATTATTATATATATATATATATATATATATATATATATTACTGTGAGAATAAAGTTATTATTGATGCCGATACTTTCGAAAATCTTCAAAGAGCAATACAACGTAGATTCAAAATACATTCAATTGTATTGCAAGTATATAACAAAGATTGGGAATCATATGTCAACATTGAAAACAAAAGCTTTCTTGAAGATAAATCAAATAGGTACTACATAAGAATAACTATCAAGACTTAAGGTAATATAAACTTGAATATACAAATATAAAAATTCTCATATATTTATTTTATTTTTAGTATTGAAGAAAGTGTACAAAGCCCAGCATCACTATTGACTTCACTAATATAATCTGAAGCTAATAATAGGTTAATTTATTTGTACAGATATACATATGTATATATACATATATATATATATATATATATATATATATATATATATATATGTATATATGTATTGCTGCTTAACACTAGTTATATTAACTATATAAACTAGATAGTATAGCATAATATGCTAACCATGAGTATACTATATAATACTACTTAATTCGATTAATATATACTCAATTAAATTTATCATTTATAGCTACAATATTATTTATATAATTTAATATGTGTATAGGCTAATGTGAATATATTGATATAAGTGTGTGTGTGTATGTGTGTGTGTGTGTTTATGTATGTATGTGTGTATTTGTGTGTGAGTATATCTAATATAATTTATATTATATAAATGATCATATTGTATTTCTATTGTTGTCAGACTTCAAATTATGTTTTAATAGTAAAAATACAATGTATAGAGAATAAATAACTACTTAACACTGTAATTTATATATATATATATATATATATATATATATATATATATATATACAATAGGCTAAATATAATAAATATATGTTTATTCTGTTATACATTAAAATCTTATAAATACAAAAAAAAAACAGATTGATTAAATGAATATAATTCTGCCAGACTATTAATAGACCATATGTAGCCTATATTTATATGATAAACTGTGAATTATGTGCACTGTGCCATTACCTTAAATGGCTCAACTTTAGACAAATAATGTATTATAAATTTAATACAAATATTATTCTATTTTATCAATGGGTGGCCTTTTCTGTTTTTAAAAATCCAATACTGGTGTTTAATATCTTCTACCAATTATATAATTAATATAGTCATTGCTTACAATTGTATCTATGATATGAAAACATATAGACATATGTTGAATGTAGATTATAGTTCACATATAGTCTAGACTAAATATATAGTCTAGCATATATATACTAAAGAAGGTACCATGAGTTATACATGATATACTTATTAATTTAATGTATATATTAAATATATTATATATTGTATATATTAAATAAATTATATAAAACATTTAAATTAAATTTATTTTAGTAAGTTTTATATTCCTATATATGACAATACAATTAATAAATAAAATTATATTTTATTTATCTAATATATATTAATATATATATTTAATATTTTAAATGAAGGTTTTTTCCATATCAATGTAGTATGGCAACTACGTGTATAACTGTGTGTAGGTATTTATAAATATGTTGTGCATGAAGTATACATGTGTTGTGTAATTTAGATAAATGTTAATTTAATATATTTTGTGATTTGTGTTTTTTATATAATTTGATTTCTGGTTTGTAAATTTCAATTAGTTGACGTGCCTTGAACGAATGTAAATGTTATGTAATTTGAATGAATGTTGATTAAATATATTTTGTTATTTGTTTTTTATATAATTTGATTTCTGTTTTGTAAATTGTAAATTTATTTCAATTTTATATTAACTATTATATAATAAATCTATGTACCTATACACCTGTTTCATAGGATAGGTTATTATTGGTTATTACCATGGGAGTTAATAACTTACAGATTAGTATAAGCATATATTCAACCCTTATATATATTATGTATATTCTAATATATATTAATAATATTCTTAATTATTATAGTTCCTGCGAAGTTCAATCTGATGATATGAACCACACCAGGTAAATACCATACAATATTATATATATATATATATATATATATATATATATATATATATATATATCATTATTTACTATTATAGGTCCCACCAAGTTCAATCAGATACCTCTGTTATGTCAAGTCGAAGTCAATCCAGGTAAATACTATTATATATATATATATTATTACTACTCAAATATGTATTTATATTATTAACTATTTAGCTCCTGCGAAGTTCAATCTGATGCTATAAGCCTGAAACTAAGTCTGAAACTATACAACAATGTGGGCCTATGATATTTGCAAGTAGTATTAATTTAATAACATGTACAGATTTTAATATATATATATATCGAGAATGAACATATTATTACATGTTCATCTTTCCTTAATGCTTTTAAACATTTATATTTTCTTTATTATATATTAAATATTTCATATCTTAGCAAATTATTTATCTTCATTATTTAAATTTATTGAATCATATTTTCATAAAAAAAAGATTAAAGATATTAAAGTATTAAAATTATTAAATATATTGTTATAATTATTATTATTTAAAATTATGATAAATATATGTTTATGATTATTATTTTAATAAACTATATTTTAACTTAAAAACTTATTATTTATCTAAGTATTATATACATTTAAAAGTTATAGATTATTTTGTATATTTATTTTAAACAGGTAGTACTAATCTTATTTTTAAATCTCATAATAAATTAGAAATATTTTTATTTTTAAATTTATATATTATTTTGTGGAAATAATTAAAGACCACTATCATAATAAATGAACCATTGTTGGATAATTATAAATATTGTACATATTAAATAATTGTGAATATAGTATATATTACATGTGCATAAACATGATGTAATCATTTATACTCTAGTTAATTTAATTAGAATAATTAAAATTAATAATGAGATTAAATTAAATAATGATATATTTATTCCTTGATGTCTTTTATAAATTATAACACAACATAATTTGTATGATACATTCATACAATATTAAATTAATTATATATGCATTTATTTTAATATAAATTAATGTTATGATACATTTATACACTAGTAAATTAATTTTCTGATTAGTTAAAATAAATTAATTCAATGATGCATTTGTAAAAATTAAATTAATTCAATGATGCATTTATATAATATTAAATGAATTCTGTAATGCATTTGTAAAAAAATAAATGAATTCTGTGATGCATTTGTAAAAAATAAATGAATTCTGTGATGCATTTGTAAAAAAATAAATGAATTCTGTGATGCATTTGTAAAAAAATAAATGAATTCTGTGATGCATTTATTTATAATTTATGAATCGAAAAGCGCTGTTTTCTTGATGCATTTAAAAAATATTTTTAACTCAGCTGATGCATTTATTTTTCTCAGTGTATCAGAAAATACAGGTATAAAAGCTTGAATATTCATTAGCTAATGAATGACATGTAGCGTCGCCTATGTATTCACATATTCATAAGTTCAAATTATAAATAAACAACATAATATGACAGTTGCTAATGGTTTTCAAATTGTTTCAATCGATCGAGTATTCACAATTTTATCATATAATATATATTCTTATAATTTTAACTATTTTGAATAATATTGTGAAAAATAGGGTCTATAAAACATCATTTTTTAGATACTTATATGATGATTTATATCACAGTTTTTAGATGTATATATGTAAAAGTATTCAATTATACATATTTTCTCAAAAAAATAGAATAAATTTTAAAATATTTTAAAATATTTATAAAATATTTGTAATATTTGCCTTGATTTATTCTATATATTAATTGTTTTGTATATATATATATATGATTTATTTTATTTCATGTATATTATATATTAATTTATATAATATTATATATATAATATTGTATATATATAATATATATTATATATATATATATATATATTTATATATTTTCTTTTTATTTATCTATGCCTTTAAGCCAATTCATAATATTAGTATATATAAATAATAATAATAATAATCAGAGTTTATGCATTATATTGGATGAACGAAAAAGCTGAGATTATAAATTCGTTAATCCAATTTGATTGTGAAGAGAAAAAATCAGATACAATATTAAATAAAATATTTGATTATAAAATTTCTATCAGTAATAAAAATTTCCATATATGGAAATTTTTGTATACACACAAATCTACCTCGAATACTTTATATAGATAGATTTATAGATATATTATGCAAATAAAAGTCGATAAAAGTTTATCAACTTGGATGAATTTGATTTTCTATATCCTATGCCTTAAGGAACTTACTTTGGTTAAGATTAAGAACACTGACAATAATATCAATTTCACAAAAATTACATCCTCGTCCCCGATACGATCAATTACCGAATAAAAAAATAATCAATATAAAATACTCGATAATATCTTATATTGAATATTTATATTAAAAGTAGACTTCCTTTATAGACAATAATACTGATAGAATGTTAAATAACATATAAATAAAGTATAATATTTAAATAATTTAGGTATGTAAAAAAATCTATAAATCTATCAAATAAAATATTAATTGATTTCTGGTTTACATATATACAATACAATGAATATATTAGAAAATAATATAAATTGTTTGAACTTGATATGAAATTACGAAATCATCATTTACTTATTTATAAATAAATAACTAAAATAAATAATAAGTATAATAAAATAATGACTTAAATAAAAATATAGATAGAATATGTAATGAAATAAAACAGAAAAAAAAAAGTATATTCAGAAAGATGGTAAAAAAAATGTTATATACAATTTTTTATTTATATATTTTTATTATTATTATTATTATTTTTTAAAGAACAATATAAATGCAAGAATACAATTTTTGTTAAGGTAAATAGTTAACTTTTATATAAATGTCAATAAGAAGAATGAAAACAATGATGTAAATTCAAATATAAAATAAAAAGATTCAATACAAATTTGTTTTAAACTCCTAATATTGATTTTAATAATATTTAAATTAAAAAATATAAATTTAATTATAATTCAAAAAATAAGCCTGAAGAGAGTCATTATTTTATTCAAAAATTACAATATATTAATATTATATGATTATAGATATTATTGTGATTTTAAAATTTTATTTAATCTTTTAATTTCATAGATAACAGGGGTATCCGTATTCGGTACCCATGACCGAATACGGACACCCTGTGTTATACTACGGACACCCTATATACTACAAGATAAACTATATATTATTGATCAAATATGAGATAAATTACAATTACATTATTTATAATTAATTTTATGAATAATTAAATATAATTTAATTAGTTATTAATTTATTAATTTGTATTATTTTATTAATTAATAATACAATTTAAGTATTTAAATAATAATATTATTAGATTTAGCTCCATTGGTGGTAACTATATTATAACACACGCGATATTTATGAAAATCAGAATGGTTATATGGTGTCCGTATTAAGACATATAGATTGTCCGTGTTAGGGAATTATATAACCTCTAGATTTATGCTTATAACTTACTTAATATTTTATAACAAATATAGCAATTATGTATATAATGTTTAAAATATTTTAGTTTTTCATAATATATTGATATGTTTTATATCGATACATTTGTATATTCTTGAGAAGGTTTAAGTTGCCATTTTTTTTCCTAAATTTAAAAACGTAATAACAAAATCAGTTTATTGTATATATATAACCCTTTTTGAATAATTAAAAAATAAAAAATACTTATTTAGATTTTATATAATTATGAATATTTTATTCATTTAACATTTTGTTTGTAGGATTTATTATTTCTGAGATACCGAGAGTGTCTGTATTCGGGCATTGTCCGTATTCGGTTACTCTCACCTATATGCAAATGCAATACATTTGAAATATTAATTGATTTTATTAATATAAATTTATAAAGTAAATATAAAGTATAAATGCACTATAATTAAAATCAATGAAGAAAGAATATAAATATAAATAAAAAATATAATTTAATAATAGTATTATATGATTAGATTGTATCCAATTGTGTATTTAAAAATTCTGTAAAATTATTTATATTATTAAAATCAGATTTTAAATTATAATCTATATTATATTATTAGCTATATATTATTTTATCTATATCCTTAAGTTTATGAGTTATTTTATAGATATTAATACTATTATTATTTTGTATTTCAATATTATTAATTGTTTCTTTAAATATAATATTTTCCTTTGTTAAATTTAAAATTATTTGTGGATGATAAGCAACTTTATAATTCAATTTATCAATTTTGTCTGGTAAATCTTTATAGTTTTTAATAAAATGATATAAATATATATACTAGCCGTTTTAGCCCTGAATTAGCACTTTCGGAGTTAGCCCATATCTGAATTAACCCTATCGTAGTTAGCCCTATCTGAATTAGCCCTATCTGAGTTTTCCCTATCTGAATTAGCTCTATCGTAGTTATCTCTATCTGAATTAGCCCTATATGAGTTAGCCCTATCTGAATTAGCCCTATCGGAGTTAGCCCTATCGGAGTTATCCATATCTGAATTAGCCCTATCGGAGTTAGACCTATCTGAAGTAGCCCTATATGAATTAGCTATATCGTAGTTAACTCTATCTGAATTAGCCCTATATGAGTTAGTCCTATCTGAGTTAGTCATATCTGAATTAGCCCTATCGGAGTTAGCTCTATCTGAATTAGCCCTATCTGAGTTAGCCCTATCTGAATTAGCCCTATCGGAGTTAGCTCTATCGGAGTTAGCCGTATCTGAATTAGCCCTATAGGAGTCAGTCCTATCTGAATTAGCCTTATCGGAGTTAGCTCTATCGGAGTTAGCCCTATCTGAATTAGCCCTACCTGAGTTAGTCCTATCTGAATTAGCCCTATCTTAATTAGCCCTAAGGGAGTTAGCCCTATCTCAATTAGCCCTATCTGAATTAGCACTAAGGGAGTTAGCCCTATCTGAATTAACTATATCTGAGTTAACCCTATCTGAATTAGCCCTATCTGAATTAGCCCTAATGGAGTTAGCCCTATATGAATTATCTCTATCGGAGTTAACCCTATCTGAATTAGCCCTATCTGAATTAGCCATATCGGAATTAGATCTATCTGAATTATCCCTATCTGAGTTATCCATATCTGAATTAGCACTATCGGAGTTAGATTTATCTGAATTAGCCCTATCTGAGTAATCCCTATCTGAATTAGCCCTATCTGAATTAGCCCTAAGGGAGTTAGCCCTATCTGAATTAACTCTATCTGAATTAGCCCTATCGGAGTTATCCCTATCTGAATTAGCCTTATCGGAGTTAGCTCTATCGGAGTTATCCCTATATGAATTAGCCATATCTGAGTTAGTACTATCTGAATTAGCCCTATCTGAATTAGTCCTAAGGGAGTTAGCCCTATCTGAATTAGCCTTATCTGAATTAGCCTTATCTGAATCAGCCCTATCTGAATTAGCCCTATCGAAGTTAGTCCTATCTGAATTAGCCCTATCTGAATTAGCCCTAAGGGAGTTAGCCCTATCTGAATTAGCTCTATCGGAGTTAACCCTATCTGAATTAGCCCTATCTGAATTAGCCCTATCGGAATTAGATCTATCTGAATTAGCACTATATGAATTAACCCTATCTGATTTTGCCCTATCTGAATTAGCCCTATCTGAGTTATCCATATCTGAATTAGCCCTATCGGAGTTAGATTTATCTGAATTAGCCCTATCTTAATTAGCACTATATGAATTAACCCTATCGGAGTTAGTCCTATCTGAATTATCCCTATATGAGTTAGCCATATCTGAATTAGCCCTATCTGAATTAGCCCTATCCGAGTTAGCCCTATCTGAATTAGACTTATCGGAGTTAGCCCTATCTTAGTTAGCCCTATCTGAATTAGCTCTATCGGAGTTAGCTCTATCTGAATTATCCCTATCTGAGTTAACCCTATCTGAATTTTCCCTATCAGAATTAGCCATATTGGAGTTAGCTCTATCGGAGTTAGCCCTAACTGAGTTAACCCTATCTGAGTTAACCCTATCTGAATTTTTCCTATCTGAATTAGCCCAACTGAGTTAACCCTATCGGAGTATGCCCTATAAGAATACCTCGTCTCTCAATAAAATAAGTTATATATATTCGTATAAGAATTGTATAATTATGAAATTAATTAAAATAAATTTAATAAATCGTACGAAATTACCTCGTACGAGATTACTGGTAACCATGAATCTCATTGGATGAAACTAATGTTATTAAAACTCCACCTATTGCTTATTAGAGGCGAATTAATTTAAAATCTTAATTTATAAATCCACTTTAATATATGAAAACACAGTACAATGTAACATTTTGATAGTGTATATATAAGAGGAATAAAATATGAGTATAACTGGTGTCTTCCGATCTTGCATTTATTTCTTAATTTCATAGAATCGTCGCTTCGCGACGATGCTGCATTGTTATATGTTTAGAGAAATATATATATATAGATATATATTGAAAATAATATAAATAGCGGATACAAATATATATTATATTATATTTTCACCTGAATTAAAGAGATTACAATATAATATTAAGGGGATCCCGCACATAACACGCAATTTACCAATTTCGTGTATAAATGGATTGGAAAAATATATGTCCACTAAAAAAAATAGAACTGATATTCTATTCATTCAATTGACCTAATTTTTTTTGTAATGTATTCATAACTTATACATACATAGGAAAATAGAAAGTTATTTTTAATATTATTATTTATTATATTATATATATCTAAATTAAAAATTAGTGACACTAAAATGATGGTATTTCTATAGACATTATCATTTTATACAATGAATTCTATACATTTGATTAAATATCTCTCTATTTTACTATTCACATAATTAAATTATATATAAAGCAAAAAAAAATTAATATTATAATTGTAATAGTTTTTATGTTATATATTTTTGAATGCACATACCTAGCGCGAAATAATTAATCTGAGAAAACAGCGTTTGAAGTTTGACAGCATAACAAAGTAATATTGAATAGTATATAATATAGCATTATCTTATCGTCATATAACACATTATTATGTCATTTATAGACTGAATTCATGTCTAATTTTTTTACAGATACTATAGAACACTAGAATAAGTATTATCATGTAATAACAAAAAATATAAAAAAAAATAAATGATCATCACTTTAAATGTGCGGGATCCCCTTAAGTAAATAATATAATAAAAAAATATATAGTTGTATTGATGCATTTAATATATATTTTATCATATATTATATAGTATTAATATCAGAATAATATATCTAAGCACTTACAAGTAATATAAATAGTGATGTAAATTTCAGAATTGTATTCTAAATAATTAAAAACAAATATAGTCACCTAGAGTTTATCAAGAATAGTTTTAAATTTGATCTTGAACATTTCGTAAATATTTAATATGTAATATATGCAATTATAACTGTTTAATTATTAATAGCATCATATTATATTATCTAGTAAAATAACATTTTCAAAATGTATATGAATATCTGCATATTATTTATCAACTTTGAAAATTATTTACGAAGTTGGTATACAAATTATAAATTTATTAAAATATTATTAATATATATATATATACAAATCTGATAATATTTTTTAAATAATAAGCGCATTTTATAAATTATTAAAAAAATTATAAAAAAATATTTTCGATAAATAAATGTATATATATTCACATTAATCCACCTACATATATAATTTAAATTTTTAATTCACCATATTTTAAATTTAATTATAAACATTGTAATAGCTCTTCTACTGATATATCTAAACAGCTATTGATTAACATTTACTTAATGAATACATAATAATGTATTAATAAATACACATTTTAGTAATGCTATTAAATCACAAGTTAGTGATTTAATAACTAATGCTCCATCGAAATCATATGCCAGTGTTCTAAGCGCTAATGTAGATAATATTAACAAATCAATTAATATTATTAATAATAATGTTAATCATCTAAAAATAAATGACGATAACACTATTATATTTGAAAATTTACTACAATAAAAAACTTATTGTTTGACACTAACTTGTACAATATTTCAATACAATTATCTTTACTAAGAAAGCTATTGTTTCATGCCATTAAATCAAAATTAGTATTTTCTAATTTTACAATTAAATGTGTATTTAATAAATTTGGAATGAAATACGATATTTAATAGATAATAAAATTGATGGAAATTAATTTTCCTGAAACTTCATATGATGGATGGGCTGAATCTTTTGTGAAATATCAAAAATCATTTGTATCTGATAAGCCACAATCATTACCTACACAAACGAATTGACTATTAGATTCTAACAAATATAATCAATTAGTTAACAAGGTATATTTCTCAAATTGTAATAGCATTACAAATAAATTATCCTACCTAGAAATGTTATTAACAAGTAACAAATACTCTATAATTTTCCTGGTTGAAACCTATATAAATTTACCTGATGTAAATGCACTTATACTATTCAATGTTAAAGTTTATACATTATTTAGATAAGATAGACAAATCTACACAGGAGGAGTAATTATATTATGTAAACATAATTTAAATCCTTTAAGAATATACTATTCAACACCTCTTAATGTAGAATATATATGTTTAGATATATATTTGATATAAAAATAAAATCAGAATAATTTGTATTTATAGACCACCCTCAACAGATATAGTTAACCACCAATAAATATGTGACCTAATATCCTAGCTATGTAAAATTCATTATTCTAGTATATTACTAAGAGACTTTAATTTACCTTTAATCAATTGGGACAATATATATTGTCAAAACTATCTTACATGTTATAATAAGTTTATTGAATGTATAACAGATAATTCTCTTTCACAATAAATTTAATTTCCCCACTAGACTTAATAATATACTTGACTTACTATTTACTAACTTTAAACTCTTATTAGCTAATCTGTCTAAAGAACCTAAAGTTGGATTAAATCAATACATTAGTGATAATTTTTCTTTTTCCTTAAATATGTTATCAAGTTCAAATAGTATAACTAATCCTATACAACTAAACTTTATAAAAACAAATTTTCTTGAAATGTACTTTTTATTACAAAATATACAATGGGAAAAAATACTCTCATATGGAAATAATATTGATGACATTATAGATATTTTCTACTCAACTATATTAAATATCTTTGATAAAACAGTTCTAATAACAAAAGTTGTTACTAATACAAGTAAATACCCAAAATATATATACTCTATTCAATTAAAATGCTTACAAAATTTTAAAAATAGGAATATGTCAATTACTAATTATAATAAGTGGCGAGACTCACAATCACTTCTACATTCTAATATCCAAAATTATATCTTGCAGAGAGAGTACAAGGTTATTAATTATAATAATAAATATTTGTTCTATAAGTATGTTAATTCGAGATGTTCATTTCAAAATGGAATATCTCCATTAATTAAAGATGATAATTCATACGCGTCACTTGATTATGATAAAGCTGTACTATGAAATGATCAATTCACATCAGTATTTATAAATGATAATGGTATAATTCCAGAACATACACTAAAAACAGAAAATATTATAAATTATATTATATTCACTAGAGAAATGGTTAGAAAATGCTTATGTAAACTTTCTAATTCATGTACAATTCCGCCAGATGAAATACCATCTTATATTCTACACAAATTCTCATATGACTTATCATTACCATTATCTATAATATTTAACAAATTAATAGTTCATGTCCTATAAAATGGAAATATAGTTTTATAACACCGATTTTTAAGAAAGGTGATTTAGAAGAGAAAATTATAGACCAATTTCAATAACTAGTATTATATCAAGAGTATTTGAATGATTAATTACAAAACACATTACATTATTTCTACTGAAAAACTCACTTTTATAAAAACATCAATTTGGTTTTATGAGTGGTAAGTAAGTAGAGATACAATTATTGGCGTGTCTAAATTAATGGACCTCTGCCATAAATAATAACAAATATAATGATATTAGAACTTGAAATTGAAATTAGAATTTACCATAACTGTTTGGAATCCTGGTCTTAAAGCAAGACGTTACAATGGACTAATCGACAAGCTCGAAAGTATTCAAAGGTTGTTCACAAGGAGGCTATTTGGTACTTGTTGACTATAATATACTAGTTATAATGAACGACTAAATTACCTTGTCCTAAAATCTCTCGAACTACGGCGTATTCACAAAGACCTGATTATGAAATGCAAGCTAGTTAATAAACAATGCAAGGTTGACTACTCTGAAATATTATATTTTACCAAGACAAATTCTAGAACACGTGACCATGACTTAAATCTCCTGGCTATTAAGTCACGAACTAATGTACATATGAACTATCTAAATAACATATATAATACATATATGGAACAATCTTTATTATGAAACAGTTCATTCTCCATCCTTGAACAGTTTCAAATCTCGTATAAATAAAATTAATTTTAATAGATACTTATCTATTATACGATCTATTGCTTAATTTATTGTCATTTTTATTATTATATTATATATATATGCTTATATACATGCTATAGCAAGTAACCGTTCCATGTAATTCGTAAATCCAATATCTTTATGTAAGATATATCATGTAAATATTATCTAATTCTATCTTAATCTTATGTATTGCGAACGTTTGATATTTATTTTATATATATTAATTTAATTAACTTACTTATTTCCTATTGTTAGTTTAAATTTTTACTCTATTCTTTAATATTTATATTTATGAATTATCATGAATAAAATTCAATTCAATTCAATTCAATTCAATTCAATTCAATTAAATAATAATAATAATAATAATAATAATAATAATAATAATAATAATAATAATAATAATAATAATAATAATAAATATAATAATAATAATAATAATAATAATAATAATAATAATAATAATAATAATAATAATAATAATAATAATAATAATAATAATAATAATAATAATAATAATAATAATAATAATAATAATAATAATAATAATAATAATAATAATAATAATAATAATAATAATAATAATAATAATAATAATAATAATAATAATACTAATAATAATAATAATAATAATAATAATAATAATAATCATTCTGTCTCTATCGTTCAGAGTGAACAGACGTGTTTTCTAAAATTACTATTTTGAATCCAGATTCTATTGTTTCAAAATTGAATAGCATTCGAGATATACTGCTGCTATATTGTCTAAAAATAGTTAGTAGCGTTATATATTGATTTTCTATATTGTATGCATTTGTTCAACACACACCAATACATTTATAATATTATGTCTGTATTCTATATCTACAGATAATATATATATATAATCCAATTTCTTGAATTAATATATTATAATATATGTATTAATATAATAGCCTTATGGCTTGTTATTAATAAGTATACTTATTTATTAGTAATTTATAGGTATGACATGCTATATATGTACAAATATTTCTCAAGAAAAATTATAAGTTGTTCATGTGGCAATCATATACACATTAAATGTTTACATAAGGCTAAAATATTATCAAACCATTGGTCTAATGGTAATCCACCTAAGTATGTGCTGGAAATTTTCGACTCTCCTAATTTTAATTTTAATTGTCTTTCTTGTGATAAAACTAATGCATCGAATTTAAGTAAATCTGATAATAATCATTCACTTAACCTATCTGACATTAATAATAATATAATGATAAATACTAAATTAATTAATGTAATTAATTCTAAAGTTAGTGAAATGATATCTAATCAACCTACAAAATCATATGCTAGTGTTTTGAGTGATAATTTTATAAATATCAATAAGTCTATTAATTCTATTAATTCTGATATGCATGCTATCAAAATTAACGATGAAAATACAGTTATTTTTGAAAACCTGCCTACAATTAATAATATGTCATTTGATAATAACTATTTAAATTATTTTAATAACATTATTTCCACAACTTTTGATATTCCAAATTATAAATTTAACTCTAGCTTTAATTAGAGTCTTAAATCTATTATTCTAAAGCTTGATTCACCTATTTCGAAAAATAATATTATCAATAACTCTAAAATTAAATTAAATACAATTCATGATTTTAAAAATATTTTTACTAGAACATCTCTTCCAAATTCTGAAATTATTCGTAAAAAAATCCTATATCATGCTATAAAATCAAATATGTTGGACTCTAATATTAAATTGGTTTTCAACAAATTTACAAATAAATACGAGCTTCATAAATTAGTTGATAATAAGATTGACTGGCATTCAAAAATTCCCGAAGTTGATTATGAGAAGTGGTCCACATCGTTTATAACATATCAAAAATCTTTTTCTTCTAATGACAATTCAACCTGACTATCAAATTCATCTAATTTAAAAGTTATGTTTTCAAATTGTCGCAGTGTTAGAAACAAACTACCTTAATTAGAGTTAATTCTTAGTTCTAACATGTATGATATTGTTTGTCTTGTTGAAACATTTCTAACAAATGTTGATACTGATGCTTTACTCCTTTTTGGTAATACTAACTATAAAATATATCGTAATGATAGGAAATCTCATTCAGGTGGTGTAGCGATAATCTGCAAATCTAATTTAAATCCAATTCAATTATATTTCAATAATTTTAATAATATTGAGCATATTACTCTTGTACTACATTCTACTAAAAATATAAGATTATCTTGTATTTATCGTCCACCTTCAACTGATTTTAACACTCATAAATCGATTTGTAAATTTTTATTTGCACTATGTGATACAATTTCACCTACTATTATTGTAGGAGATTTCAACTTACCTCTTTATAATTGGAATGATAATACATTTCCTAATTACCCATCAACATATTGCGAATTTGAAAATAGTCTATGTCAAAACTCACTCATTCAATTAATTACTTTTCCAACTCGTAATAATAATTTGCTGGATTTATTACTAACCAATAATCCTATGATTATTTCGAAAATTAATGAATGTCCCCCTTTTGGATTTGGTAAATATATTAGTGACCATATATCATTTTCATTTTCTCTACCTTTCCAAGCTAATTTAAAAATAAATCAAAAAGTTGGGCTAAATTTTAGAAAGTCTAATTTATATAGTATACATCAATCCCTTTCTTCTATTGATTGGAATTTATTATTATCTAATTCAACAGATATTAATAATATGTTTAATATTTTTTATAATACTTTATATAATATTATTAATGATAATGTTCCAGCTTATAAACATATCAAAAATAAAAAAACGTATCCAAAATATATTCTACGTTTAAAAGTAAAATTTTTAAAATATTATAAAACTAGATTAGATGCACATAATAATTTTATAAATTGGAAAATATTAAAAAATTATTAGATTATAACATTAAAAAATTAACTATCGATAGAGAAAAATTAATTTTATCATCTAATGACAAATCACGATTTTATAATTATATTAATTCAAGATGTTCCTCTTTTTCCACTATAGGTCCCATTAAATCAGACGATAATACATATATTTTTTCAGATACAGTTAAATCTAATATACTCAATAATCAATTTTCTTCTGTATTTATTAATGATAATGATAATATTCCTCATTTATCTCCACCTAAACATAATTCAACTATAAATAACTTGTTATTCTATAGGCATAACATAAGAAAGCATCTAATAAATCTCTCACTATCATGTACATTGCCACCAGATAATATCCCTTCAATATTTTTCAAATAATTCTCATATGAACTATCTATTCCACTTACGATATTATTTAATAAAACTTTATCAGCTGGTGTATGTCCTGACATGTGGAAAGTAAGTTATATAGTTCCGATATTCAAAAAAGGTGACCCTTCAAATAGAGAAAACTATAGGCCGATTTCAATTACCTCAATTATGTCTAGAGTATTCGAGCGTATATTAGTTGAGGAAATTAATTTTTATCTAGAACGTAACTCATTAATTACTGATTCTCAATTTGGATTCCGTCATAAAAAATCTGTTGAACTGCAACTATTAAATTGTTATACTAAATGGATTACTGCAATTGATAAATGCAGTTTTATTGATATCATATATCTTGACTATGCTAAAGCTTTTGATAAGGTCTCTCATAGTAAATTACTTGTCAAATTAACTAATATGTGGTAACATATATTCTTGGATAAGTAGTTTTCTATCTGGTAGATCTCAAAGAGTAAGAGTTAACAATCAAATGTCTGATACAGTTAAAATAATATCTGGTGTTCCACAAGGATCTGTAATAGGGCCTTTACTCTTTCTAATATATATCAATGATTTAGTCGAAGTGATTGATAAAGATATATCCATTAATCTTTTCGCGGATGACACTAAATTGAGTTTTATATCTAATGACATAGATCATAGATATAAATTACAACATAATATTGATAAATTTTATGAATGGTCTAATTCGTGGCAATTAGAAAACGCTGCAAAAAAATCAGCTGCTCTTACATTAGGTAATACTAATAAACCATTGTATACTATAAATAATGTTTCAATAGTAAACTGTAGATCGTATCGTGATCTTGGTATCAAATTTGATCCATCATTACATTTCTCTGAACATATTGGTGTGTGCTGTACAAGTGCATATTGTGTTATCAATCGTATATTTCGCTGTTTCATTACTAATAATATGCCAGCTATTAGAAAAGCATATATATCATATGCTAGACCCCACCTTGAATAAGCGTCGACAGTCTGGAATCCGGGATTAGATGCCAGGACATTCAAAGGACTGAAGATAAAACTAGAGAAGGTCCAAAAATTCTTTACGAGAAGATTAATCGAGAGATGCGGTTTACCTTATAAACCTTATAATGAAAGATTAATATACCTAAATCTAGATTCTCTAGAAATCAGAAGAACTAGATTTGATCTTGTTATGGTATATAAGCTATTTAACGGATTGGTATCTATGAATACATCATCTATTATTAATATCAAAAAGACCAACTACAATACCAGAGGCCATTCTCTGCAAATTAGTATGAATACATGTAAACTAAATGTAACAAAAAATCTACTAAATAATCGAATAGCTAAAATTTGGAATGGTCTTGATGAACATATTGTATTAGCAAATAGTTTATCTACCTTTAAAAATCATATTAAAAAAATTATAACTTAATATTTATTTATACATATATATATATATATATAAGTATATATATATAATTTTATAAATTATTAATTTTAATTATTAATTGTTTTTATCACCGGCACATGTGATACGTTTCTAATTTACTATTGTTATTTTTATATGTGTACTATCTACGTTTTGTTGTCGTTTTGTGAATTTATCACTACATATTGTTAATTATTACTAAATCGAACTTGAAAAATTCATAATAAATATTCATTCAATTCAATTCAATTCAATAATAATAATAATAATAATAATAATAATAATAATAATAATAATAATAATAATAATAATAATAATAATATTAATAATAATAATAATAATAATAATAATAATAATAATAATAATAATAATAATAATAATAATAATAATAATAATAATAATAATAATAATAATAATAATAATAATAATAATAATAATAATAATAATAATAATAATAATAATAATAATAATAATAATAATAATAATAATAATAATAATAATGATAATAATAATAATAATTGTATTCACTCACACCATCTATACTACCCATAAAATTCCACAAGATATTCAAGTAATTCAACTATAAATAACTTTTTATTCTATAGGCATAACATAAGAAAGCATCTAATAAATCTCTCACTATCATGTACATTGCCACCAGATAATATCCCTTCAATATTTTTCAAACAATTCTCATATGAACTATCTATTCCACTTACGATATTATTTAATAAAACTTTATCAGCTGGTGTATGTCCTGACATGTGGAAAGTAAGTTATATAGTTCCGATATTCAAAAAAGGTGACCCTTCAAATAGAGAAAACTATAGGCCGATTTCAATTACCTCAATTATGTCTAGAGTATTCGAGCGTATATTAGTTGAGGAAATTAATTTTTATCTAGAACGTAACTCATTAATTACTGATTCTCAATTTGGATTCCGTCATAAAAAATCTGTTGAACTGCAACTATTAAATTGTTATACTAAATGGATTACTGCAATTGATAAAGGCAGTTTTATTTATATCATATATCTTGACTATGCTAAAGCTTTTGATAAGGTCTCTCATAGTAAATTACTTGTCAAATTAACTAATTTAGGTATATGTGGTAACATACATTCTTGGATAAGTAGTTTTCTATCTGGTAGATCTCAAAGAGTAAGAGTTAACAATCAAATGTCTGATACAGTTAAAATAATATCTGGTGTTCCATAAGGATCTGTAATAGGGCCTTTACTCTTTCTAATATATATCAATGATTTAGTCGAAGTGATTGATAAAGATATATCCATTAATCTTTTCGCGGATGACACTAAATTGAGTTTTATATCCAATGACATAGATCATAGATATAAATTACAACATAATATTGATAAATTTTATGAATGGTCTAATTCTTGGCAATTAGAAAACGCTGCTAAAAAATCAGCTGCTCTTACATTAGGTAATACTAATAAACCATTGTATACTATAAATAATGTTTCAATAGTAAACTGTAGATCGTATCGTGATCTTGGTATCAAATTTGATCCATCATTACATTTCTCTGAACATATTGGTGTGTGCTGTACAAGTGCATATTGTGTTATCAATCGTATATTTCGCTGTTTCATTACTAATAATATGCCAGCTATTAGAAAAGCATATATATCATATGCTAGACCCCACCTTGAATAAGCGTCGACAGTCTGGAATCCGGGATTAGATGCCAGGACATTCAAAGGACTGAAGATAAAACTAGAGAAGGTCCAAAAATTCTTTACGAGAAGATTAATCGAGAGATGCGGTTTACCTTATAAACCTTATAATGAAAGATTAATATACCTAAATCTAGATTCTCTAGAAATCAGAAGAACTAGATTTGATCTTGTTATGGTATATAAGCTATTTAACGGATTGGTATCTATGAATACATCATCTATTATTAATATCAAAAAGACCAACTACAATACCAGAGGCCATTCTCTGCAAATTAGTATGAATACATGTAAACTAAATGTAACAAAAAATCTACTAAATAATCGAATAGCTAAAATTTGGAATGGTCTTGATGAACATATTGTATTAGCAAATAGTTTATATACCTTTAAAAATCATATTAAAAAAATTATAACTTAATATTTATTTATACATATATATATATATATAAGTATATATATATAATTTTATAAATTATTAATTTTAATTATTAATTTTTTTTATCACCGGCACATGTGATACGTTTCTAATTTACTATTGTTATTTTTATATGTGTACTATCTACGTTTTGTTGTCGTTTTGTGAATTTATCACTACATATTGTTAATTATTACTAAATCGAACTTGAAAAATTCATAATAAATATTCATTCAATTCAATTCAATTCAATTCAATATATACAATGACTTATCTCAGATGGAAAACTTTAATAATTATTGTGTTTGTCATTATTATTTTAATTATTAATTTCCTTTTAATTTATTCTATTCTATTTTATTTTAATTTATTAGTTTAAATGGTATGTATTATATTAATTATTTGTATTATTATTATTGCTATATGTATAAATAAATATATATATATATACTTTTGAGATATCATTTATAATTTATTTAATTATTTAAATAAACTTTCAATTCAATTAAATTCAAAAGATAAATTAATTTAAATATAATTCAATAAGATACTCATAACTTTATTATAATTGAAAGATAAAGTAGTTATTTTTTTATATATTAATTAAAAAAAACAAACATATATATATTGGTCAAATGACTCTGGTTTAGATATTAAAAACATTATTTTATACACAATCAATTGTAATTATAAATAAACTCTTTTTATATAATTTAAGATAAATAATTTCTCTTCTTAAGGATATTTACTGTTATTTTATCAAATATAAAAAAAGAATATCTTGTGTTAAAATGAAAATTCTTATTTCTGAATATAATTGATTACTAAATCGTGTTTTATGTTACTTCTATATGTATAGTGTAATATTACAATTACAATTTATTTTTTAGTGGTGTGTATATGTTTTATGAAGCAAGTACTTTAATATGAATTATAAAATGATTTATTGTATTATAGTTTAGTTATAACTAATACACATCCTTATTTAGATAAAATACCATATTCTGGTGATTTATTTAGTCATATATATATATCATAATCTCCCATAGAAAATATACTATTATTATTAAGATATGTATAAATATAAAAAAAGTAATTTATGTATTGTAATTAAATTCAGATTAAAATAGGCAATACTATTTATATATATTCAAATAAACGTTAAACATTACATATACTACGTATTATATTGTATATTCATATTTAACTATATATATATATATATATATATATATATATATATATATATATATATATATTTATATATATATATATATATATATATATATATATATATACGTTAGTACGCTTTAATAGACGTTCAGTGCGTAATGATCTCTACCTAGCACGAAAAAAGATAAAAGATACATTAAATTATAAAATCTATATTAATGAAGATCTAACTCACAGAAGAAGTAATGTATTACATTCCTTAAAACGTGATGAGTTAACTAAGAGTTCATGGTCTTATAATGGATTTATATGGTGTACGCTAAAGGATAATGATAATGTCATTTTGACAATAAAATCACCTTACGATCTCATCAAACACTATAAATATGATATCAATAAATCAAACTCATTTTCCCCGTTGATAAATGTTGACTATTTATTATTATAATTTTAAACTTAACAATAATATTTTATTCAAAAAAAATCAGTTTATGTTTTTGTTTTTTACTTTTAATTTTCCACGCTCGTTATAAATATATATATACATACCAATTTACTTATTTTATTCTATATAAAACAATCATATATGCTTTTAATTTTACAATTTTATACTTCTTTATAATCATTTTTATCTTACATTTCTATTCATATTTATTTTATACATCTTATTTACTTTTTACACCTGACCATGATTGATAATCAATTTCATAGTGATCCAACTCTTTGCAATGATCCAGAGAATCTTAATTATAATTTTGACCATGTTTCTCCTTATATGTCGATGAATGAACTTAATAAATTAAAATACAACTTAAATACGTTATCAGTACTACAATTAAATGGTAGAAGTATAGTTAAAAACTTTGATAATTTAAAGTTATTACTTAAATCTATACATAATACATTTGATGTTATTTCAATATGTGAAACTTGGTTCAATGAATTCAATATGAATCTATTTGAATTACAGGGATATACCTCTTTTCACACTATTAGAAATCACAAAAAAGCTGGTGGCGTCTCTATTTATATTAAGAGTTCATTTTCTACAAATAAAATGTTCATTCTATCTCTTAGTAACCTTTACATTGATACAATTACTATAGAAATTAAACTTGATACTAGAAATATTATAATCAGTTCAATTTATAGATCTCCCACATTGGAAAAAGATTCTTTTGTTTATCTAAATAATTTTATTGAAAAATTTAATGTATATAATGGTAAACATATATTTCTCTGTGGGGACTTTAATATAGACATACTTAAAGCAAATACTATTACAGATTCATTTTTAAACACATTGCAATTACAAAACATATTTAAGTCTATAAATCAACCAACACGTATCAGTAATAATAGCTCTACATTGATTGACAATATTTTTTATAATGGAAATTTTTCTTATATTTCATCTGGTATTTTACAATATGAATTTACTGATCACTTGCCAATTTTTATCTTAATGAAATTAAATAAAACACGTTTCAAATGTAAACATAATGTTCCAATTATAACTCACAATATAAATAACACTAACAATGTTAGTAAATTAATGAAAGAACTTAATGAGACAAACTGGACATTTATAAAATCTGAAGATATTAATATTTCTCTTGACCTTTTTATTACACATTTTATTAACATTTATGATAAAACATGCCTTAAAAAACATAAATCTAATAATATTTTTCGCAAAAAAGATATTCCTTGGTTTACAAAAAGTTTAAAGAAAGCATATAGAAAAAAACAAAAGCTGTATATAAAATATATAAATAATATAAATGATAATAATCTTAGGATATATAAAAAATATAAAAATGATCTCACGAATAGTATAAGAAAGTGTAAAAAGGATTTTTATACTAAATCTTTGGATAACAGTAAATCCATTAAAACTACATGGTCAATTATAAATTCATTGATAAATCCTATACAAAAAAATAATACAAAAATATCAGTTCTTGATATACATGGAAAGGAAATAAAAGATGAAACAATAGCAAATAAATTTAATGAACACTTTATACAAGTCGGTAGTAAACTAGCTAAGAACATTTGTTCACCTAATACATCGTTCAACGACTACCTTAAAAATAGTAATTATCATTCATTATTTTTATCTCCAATCACATGTAGTGAGGTCATTAAAACTATTGATAATTTGTCTCCAAAAATATCTAAGGATGAACTTGATATATCTATGAAACTCATAAAATTAATCTCATCCACTATAGCTGAACCTTTAACATATATTTTTAATCTTTCTTTTTCAACAGGCACTTTTCCAAATTTGTTTAAAAAATCCAAAGTTATTCCCATCTATAAATCAGGTAATAAAAATGACTTTAATAATTATAGACCCATATGTCTGAATATTCAATTCTCGAAAATCTTAGAAAAATTGTTTTTTTCAAGATTACTTTCTTTCTGTGATTTTCATAACATAATTAGTAGTTCACAATTTGGGTTTAGGAAAGGCCTCAGTACCCTCCATGCTATAGAAACCCTTTAAAAAGCTATTATTGATTCTCTGATTTCCAATAAATACTGTGTTGGCCTATTCATTGACTTAAAAAAAGCATTTGACACAGTCAACCATGAAATACTCTTAAAAAAGCTTGACTTTTACGGTATAAGAGGATTACCTCTATCATGGTTATCATCATATCTTAAAGACAGAAGTCAATTTACAAATTATAATAACTGTATGTCTACTACTACTAATATAGATATCGGTGTCCCCCAAGGTTCTATTCTTGGGCCGCTTCTTTTTCTTATATTTATTAATGACATGCCGACCTGCTCTATTAATAATACTTTTATACTATTTGCTGATGACACCAATATTATAATTAGTGATTGTTCAGCCACTAAAAGTTAAATTACAGCTGACAATTAATGAAATAATGTTATGGGTAAAATCAAATAAGTTGACAATTAACATTGATAAAACTCACTGCATGTCATTTAGAAATGATATAGAATTTGAAATATAAATTGAAAATGAGCTTCTAGTTCAAGTATCTGAAACAAAGTTCCTTGGACTAATCATTGATAATTAATTGAACTGGAAATCTCATTTTTAATTTCTAAAGAATAAATTATTAAAAATATATTGGATCATAAAAAATGTATCATTCTGCCTTAATGAATCAGCTATGATTAAACTTTATTATGCACTTTTTTATCCCCATTTAATTTATTGTTTAGAAATTTGGGGGCATACATATAAATCTAATATAGACTGTATTCATGTTATACAAAAAAAAAGTATTAAAATTAGTTTTTTTCTAAACCTATAGATTTTAGTTCAACAAAATTATTTATTGATCATAAGTTATTAAATATCTTTGATTTGTGTAAATATAAAACACTAATATTTATGCATAGAATATATTATAAAACTTGTAGTCCAAGTATTTATAAACATTATAAAAGAATAACTAAAAAAAAATTAATACAAGAAGTTATTTTGATTTCATTCAACCTTATAATAAATATAACTATATGAATAATTCTTTAATGTCATATGGACTTTGGAATGAATTAAATATTGATAAAAGAAAATTAGTATCTATTTCCCTTTTCAGTAATACTATTTTTAATTATTTTTTAACCTTGTGATTTTTTAATCTACTATTATTTTTCTACTTCAAATTATATTTAACATTTTTTTAATTTTTAATAAGTTTACTATTTTTTAATAAATTTTATCTTTACTCATAATTTACATTGATTTATCCTTTTTATCCATATTTTATACTATAATTACGCTTTTATATAATATTATATAATATTTTTAATACATTTTATCTTTACTCAGACTTTTACATTAATTTCTTCTTTTTTCCATATTTTATATTATATCTACTCTTCGACTTATGAAAACTATATAAATATTTTTTACTTTGTGTAGATAATTTATAAATTTATTTTTGAATATTTGCTAAACATATATTTATTATTATTTATATTAAATGTTAATATATTTACTCTTCTTAACCTTTCTTGTCTGTTTTTAGTTTTTTAGTCGTTTTAGTTTTATTAATGTTTATTTTGTTTATTTTTATATATTATATGATGATTTTTGATAATTTTTTCAAGTCCTTCATAAGTACAATTATTTGATCTTATTCATAATTAGATTTAGTGTAAACAGGAAGTCAACTTAGATATAACATTATGTTATATATAGTTTATTCTTTTTTTCAGGAATTTATTATTCCAATTATAATTGTACTTTTTAGGACTTGTCAAAATAATAAAGGGTAATTGTCTCGATAAGCTCTGCTTCTACAATTACCCGGTTGTTAAAACCAAATCTGATAATAATAATAATAATATATATATATATATATATATATATATATATGATATAGTGAAATCGTTATTAATAAGTTTGTAATTGGTAATAGGTGAATTTAATAATTATCATATTATATATATATATATATATATATATATATATATATATATATATATATGTGTATTATGTATTATATTATCTGTGTATATATACAGAGAAACATGTTATTCAAATTAATTATAATAATTATGTAACATATAGTATTATATTATATTTTATATACTATAACTAATAATAATATTACAATTATGTATTAACAGTTGATAATAACAGAACTCCTATTATATCTAAATTGAAAGTTACTATGGCTATTATTACTTTTAACACGTCTGAACCAGGTCACTTTTAATAACCTACATTATATTATATTATATTTTCATCTAAATTATTTTCATTTAAATCTTTTACAAGATAATATTAAGGTTATATTTATAATTTAAAAATATATAATTGTATTAATGCATTACCATTTTTAAAATTTGTTTAATATATTATATATAGAATATAATTATTACTATTTATTTTATTTCTTAGTTAATTTAAGTCAGATAGATATTATCAATAATTGAGAATAGTTTAAAATAATATCTCGAAAATGTAATATAGGTATTACTTATATTATATAACAATTTTCGAAATGTTAATTGTGTAATAGTATATGTATAACTTATAATATAATATGTTATATATATACATAAATATCTGCATAATAAAAACAATTTTATACTTTTTACAAGGTTGGTACATTATATTATGTACATTTTGTATTTAATTAAAATATACATGTATAATAAATCAAACGGACATTAAATTTATTAACATTTTAAGGTATCTCAATTAATACATATTTTATAAAGAAGAGTATGTTTAAAATGATTATTATACGATATTGTTAATGATAAAATTATATTGTTAATTATATTAAATATTATTATTAACAATTTTATCTATCATGTAACATATATATAATACTATTATTATTTTAAATTATAATTTTTAAATAATAATAATTTATTTTATAATTATAGTAGAAACACTGTTTTATTATCGTAAATTAATAGATTATATATTTACAGATACATTATTTATTATCAATATAAATGTTAAAATAAAAATATGAATATGTTTACCTATATATAAATAAATAAATTCTAACATGATATAATACAAAATAATATAATATATAATATATATATTAATATCTATATAATTAAGAAGTATACACTTAGATTAAATATGAATAATTATATTACAATTTTATATATACTAGCTGTACCCGACCCGTCATTGCTCGGTTTTGATTATTTTCCTATCTATTGTTAATTAATTATATCTATTCCTGATTCTTCATTTCTATAGATACAATAAAATAAATGTTAGCTTAAATATAAACAAATCTAGAAAAATATTTTAATATTTAAAAAATGTGTGACTATTTGTCTATCTATTATTAATTATAGCTATTGCTGATTATGTATATGCGTATGCATATGCTATATAGATAATGTTTAATTTTTTTCTAACTAATATATACTAATTCTAAAACTGTATCCGATGTAGACCCAGCGTTGTTGGTTTTTAAGATATATTCGTAAAATATTAAATATAATAAAAAAATAATATAATATATATAGTATATATATATTGTATATTATATTAATATCTATATAATTAAGAAGTATACACTTAGATTAAATATGAATAATTATGTTACAATTGTATATATATATATATATAAATATATATACACTATTAATAATAGGTATACGTTAATTATTTAAATGTATCATGTGTACTATCTGACATGTATTTGCTTGCCATTTTATAGTTTTTCAAGTTAATATCATTGATTTATTAGTTATAGATATATTATACATGCCCTTTAATAACGTATACTTATTACTTATTTAGTAATTGTTGAGAATAATTAAATACATTATTAATTTAAATATTACATTATTTCTTATTTATAACTTACAAACTTACCATCAGATGTATTACTATCATACTATTTAAAACCGTTATTTAATTGACAACATTTAATATAATTATAATTAGGCTATAGCCCGTTATAATGTTACTAAATAATTAATTCGATAATATAATTAACCAAGTAACTAATTTTATTTAGATATTTAATAATTTGAAAAATGTTGAGTTACTTATTATATTTTGTTCTCCATTCTATATATATATATATTAGCTGTATTCACATATGTAATATATATTCTCTTAAATAACTAACCATTATTATAAAATCATTCTATATTTTAAATTAACTTTAAAATGTATCTTATTAAATACATATTTCAAGTAGGTAGTACCTACAATCTACAAAAATGTCATTTTCTATTTATGTTCATTTTAATATACTGATTCATACATATATATATATATATATATATATGATGAATGTGATGACTATGATGAAGTGTCGTTTATTATGCATAGTAACAAAGTAATGAAACTCCTTGTAAGTGCACTTAAAATAAATAATAAACAATAAAACGTAAAAATTAACGAAACAATTATTTAAAGTAGATGTATTAATAATAAAATATAATAGATAATATTATTATAATGAAATTATAATGTAGATATATATGACTTACGATGAGTATTGAATGAGATTGGAGATTGAATGGTTTTTATAGATGAAGAAGTATATATAAGATAGTTAATGGATAATGTATGATAATGAACTTTTCTAGAATTTAAGGATGATGTAGGATAACGAGATATTTACTGGAAGTTGAACATGTATATAGGTGATGTAATTAATTAAGAGTATATCAAATATATGAAGGATTGGAGGAATAAATAGATTTATGAGTAATAAAAAAAGATCGAATTAAATATCGTTCTTTTATAAGGAAAGCAGTTTGGTATAAGTTGAAAGAAATCAATAGTGGAATGGTCAGATAGTATAACATTGAACATGGCTCTTATGGATGGTCTGATGATTTTGTTTAATTATAGAAGAATTAATAAGGTTATGTAATACATAAGTACAATAATAAATACGACAACATTAATGAGTACATTAATAACACATAGGGGACGAGCACATTGTTAACGGATACATCTGATTCTAAGTAAATAATAATTAACAGCTTTAGAAATATTAGCAATATTGTTAGAAAAAGAAAGATAATAGTCAAAAACGATATTGTGAATTGACTTGATGTGAAATATGAATGTTGTCAATATAAAAGGAAATACATAGGGGAGTTCTTAGGGATATTGGGAAAGTTAGCTTGTTAAGTATTCAATAGAATATTGTTGGAGATAAGATAATATTTAATAAAGGAGGCACACGCAATTATATTAGAATTATCTAGAATGGATGTTGGGAGAAAGATGTAGAGCGGGATATCGTTAGAATACATATTATAAATATATAATAGGAAGTTTGGATATTGGTGACTAATTACATAATAGATTAGAGTTAGATGAAGTTTAGAATATAGTATAAAAACAGTAGGATATAGTACTAGCGAGTATTTTAAAAGTATAAATATAAATAGGGTCAAGTGGAAAGGAGGAAATTTAAAATAAGGTCATACATGATAGATATTGAAGGAGTAGTAAAGTTAGACATATACTTATACATTTTTAACTTAGTAATATACATGGAGTTCTGAGTTTTTTATGAAGGTAAGTAATTATTGAGTAAGTAGATAATAATGTATATGAGAAAAAGTTAGAGAAATCATTACTAATTTATTTTTAGAAATATTTAGTATGTAAGATATGTGTAAATAGGGATCAGACTAAATACGATTTCTAGTTAATGAAAATATTGCACGAGGATTGGAGGAAAGGCTATCCTAGTAAATTGTTGTGTTTTTTGTCCGTGTTTTACCTCGTGTAAAATCTGGTTATTTTACACGATTTTAGAAATATTACACGGTAGAAATTTTAAACATAATTATGATAATTAAGTTAATATATGATATAGAAATTAATCTTTAATTAGATATAATGTATTTGCATTTATTATACAACAAGCATAATTGTTTTATATAAATATCAATACATTTATAAGGTGACTAATGTCCTTTTTACACTAAATATCCATGTTTTACACCGAAATAAATCACTATATTTAAAAATAAATAATATAGTTTAATTTAATATATTTTTTATAATAGTAGTAATTATAGAGTATTTAAATTAATAAATTTAAAACAAAATTAAATGTGTGTATTGGTCGTATAAATCACAGACTATATGTCTGTGTTTTACACAAACTGAATATCCGTGTATTACACTAATAAAATGTCCATGTATTACACTGAAAAAATGTATGTATATTATAATAACAAAATATCCGTGTAATACACTGGTTGTATCGTAGACATATGGCTGAGTAATATATGGACATTTTTTCAGTGTAATACACGAATTTTCTCACACAAAAATATACTGGATTTATTTTATGTATATAGTAAGAATATTTGATATGTGACTTTAGAATTTGCGATGATTAGTAAACGACAACATGTTTAGAAGAAAAAAAGAACACGAAGATATGATCTTTCAGTTGTATATAGAGATCGATTGAGTTTAAAAATATAATATGTACACAATGGGTAATTAGTATGCAGAGAATTAGTAGTTGATAGGAGATGAGCATGTGTGTCAAGTAGGATAGAGATGGTATGTGTATATTTTAATGATACAGGCGATATGGGTAAGTATAAAATAATTGATTAAAGTTTAGATGAGAATAAATATTAATAGATTTTTCTATAATGAATGAGTTTATTATATAAATATGGAAGCAGTTGGATGATAACTGTAAAGGTTATGATGAATAGGTTTGTAAGACGATCATATTTAGTACACTTACCCAATCAACCAAATGCGTTGACCGTCAACGTAAACTATATAACAAAGTTTCTTTTTTAACAAATATACCAACATGTTTCACATATATTTATATATAATTCATTTTTTACTATGTGTATATTTTTACAAAGTATTTTTTTACAGAGTATAAATATTCGTTCCACTAGGTGTTTATTTATGGGTAAAAATATACGTTTTAATATTGTATTTTTATAGGTAAAAGGAAACTGTTTTTTTTGCTTACAAAATACCTACGATTTTATCACCAGAAGCTTCAGGAATATAGTATTTTACCTATTATTAAATAAACAATTATATAAATTATTATACCAATATAAAATAAGAAGCATGGGTAGGATAATTTATTAAATTATTCATGTAAAGAGAGTCAGAAGAAACTTGAAACTTGAATTAGGATATTGGGTTGAGTAAACATTATAATTGAAATCACCAATTATAGTGGTCTGGTGTTTAGTGGAGATTTGAATATTCAAAATTAGATCGTTAAATTCATTAAAGAACATAGTATAATCAGATATATATATATATATATATATATATATATACATATATACATTATTTCTATTTATTAATCCTTATTTAAAAAAAGGCAATTTCTTACCTATTATATACAAATCAATTATCTATTATATATATATATATATATATATATATATATATATAATGTTTTAATTAATTTATATTAATTATTAATATTTTAATTTATAGATAAAGAGATTAATCAAAAATTAATTCAACATTATTTAATAATTTTGATTTTTGTTACAATCATTATTATAATTATTATGTTATGTATAAAAGAATTGTACATATATCACAATACATTAATTGATGAGAGGATATTAGAACTTACAAAATTACCGAGTAATGGTATTTATATATGATTAAGAAATAAAACTACTAATATAATATGTTATTATTTATTATTAATATATGGTTATATATTTCAATTATAAAATACATATCGGTAATGTTATTTTGTTATATGATCTTTCTGTTGTATAATAATTTTATATTCTATGTATGAGATACTTATAAATAACTAACATCCCAAGCAACCAAACACGTTGCCCGTCAACGTAAAATATATAAAAACGTTACAATGTTGTATATATTATAGGTCAAATAAACACGTTGGATATAATTATTTTATTTATGCAATATATGTTCCAATTTTGTATATTTTATAGGTCAAATAAATACTTTGGATATGATTGTTTTTAGTTATTCAATGTATATTCAAATTTTGTATATTTTATAGGTCAAATAAACACGTTGGATATCATTATTTTATATATTCAATATATATTCCAATTTTTATATTGTATAGGTCAAATAAACATATTGGACATTACAACAGTGATATCTATTGTGCAATATTATATTTTATAAAATAGATCTCTTATAAATAATAATTAGTATTAATATAATTATATATCATTATAATTTTATAATATATACATACGCACACACACATATACACACACTTACATACACACACACATATATATATATATATATATATATATATATATATATATATATATATAATATCTAATAGTGATAATGTATACACTTATTTCTGTTTACTATTTCTGTGATTTATTTCATATCCCACATTATTTAGTTCATTAGTTTGGAAATATACATATTATATTATTGTTATTATAATGGAATATTTATATAATATATAATTAGGTAAAACAACTATTAATAATATGATTATATATATATAGTCGAGTATATATACATATATACTTGTTATTAAAATATTTTAATCAACATATATTTATAAAATAATTACACTATATTAGATATAAAGACTAAACTATAATTTAGTCTTTAATATAATATTATTGCGCATTATATATTAGATATTGTCTAGTTGTTCTACTACATATCTATAATTAGACGTTCATAGAATTCTACAAATGTATTATATCGTACATGTCGTGAATACTGTGTGAAATAAAACGGTACGACAAGACACGTCCATTGCGTCACCCACCACACGCACTGCGCAGGTAAGTGTGTTATTATGCAAATTGTGTTTAGCGCGAAAATTGAAATTAATTTAAGGTATTGTTTAGTTACTTCCTTATTGGAATACTTCCTTTTTTTCTACTTCCTTTATGGATAATGTATCAATTTTTATATTATGTATCATATACTACGAGTTGATTTAATAAGGTAATATAATAATCGTATTATTAAATATAAACATATATACTTATATAATTGATAGGTGTTATCCTTTATCATAGAGCTAGAGAAAAAGCTCTCTAGCTCTATGTCCTTTATCCAGAATTATATATAATAATATTTTGTGATGTACTAAAATGCAGTTGTAATCCAGTTGTAATTTAAATAATATTTATTTGTATATAATATACTTAATTTTATTATTTAATACTATATATATATAATATGTTAGATTTTATAATTTATATATTATAATCAATACATTTATAATTTCAGGATAATTAAGATCATCAGTAGTTTTCTTCCTGATTGGCTAGATGAATATCTTCATGAATATGTTAAATATCATTTCCGTTATCGCCCTAGACGTCTTCTGTATGTTATCAAGGATCGCCTCCGATATCGTCTTCGTGAATGCCATGTATCTACACTTGTAAGCAAGCTTCTTGTCCGACAAATTGAATATTCAAGATGCAGATAGTATATAATGTTGGTATATAATGTATCCCCATACATATATGTATATATATATATATATATATATATATATTCACTTAAATAACTATACATACTATCACATACAGTACACATGTATATATAATTAGGTGTGTACGACGTACATTTTAGGTAAACGTATGTGTAATTATGTAAAATATATATAAACTAGTATCGGTGTCATATAATACATCGTCCCCATCCCAAAAATCGTACCCGATTGTCACGTGACAACAACATCGATGATATTTCACTAAATACACATACGAATCGCTTCAAATTTAAACCACATATAACTAGTATGTATATACACACATGTGGACAAAAATCAACGTATAATTATGCTTTAAAATAAAGTAATACTCAAATATATAAAGTAGAATTCAGATGACTTTAAAAATACCAGATTAAACGATAATAAATTAATATTTTACAATTCTGAATAGACATAAAATCGTATTCTAAAATTGTCTCTAGGTACTATTTTAATTAAAAAACATTATACGCATTTTCAGTTAATTATTGAAATAGTTGTAATTTGAATTTAATACGGGTGTTGAGCGCGCGACACCCGCATTAAGTTATAAATATAGTATATGTAACACCCTTTGGTAAAGGTTTATATTCACGAATATAAATGCGTATAATGTTTTTTAATTAAAATGGTACATATGTGTACATACATTTTTCCACATATGTGTATATACATACTAGTTATATGTGGTTTAAATTTGAAGCGATTCGTATGTGTATTTAGTGAAATATTATCGATTTTGTTGTCACGTGACAATCGGGGACGATTTTTGGGATGGGGACGATGTATTATATGACACCGGCCTTTGTCTAATTGTAATCCCTTGATGACCTAGATTAATATACACTACGATTCAATATAGTACACATGTTAATATAGATATATTAATATAATTACATTCGTATATATTTAGTAAATTGGATGTACATGATATAACTAAGTGTATATAAATTCGCATATATGTAAATTATATTATAACATGATGAACTTGCCATTACCAATGATGCCCTCATCTTCACCCATGATTCCTGTAATATTCACATATCTACTTAAATCACCATTGGTTCAACATACACATATATTCAGTTGTTAATTACATCGATGTTCATTTATAAAGTATTCCGCCCATCATGTATAGCCAAATATATATATATATATATATATATATATATATAAATAATATTGCTATCCGTAATGGACCATTCCGTATAGCTTAGTATAATGGAACATTCCATATCTAGCTAAAGAACTAGATATCGAACGTCCAATTATGTAAAATGTTTACTGCTTCAGGAATCAGGTTGACGCACCTCAGCTAACAGTAAGAGCAGCATAACAGCAGCATAATAGCAAATCTTAAAATAATAGCGTATATAAAAAGTGTATTTATGAGAATATATGTGAATATATATTTTAATGTAATAAAGTTTTATTTAAATACATACTACTTATTTATTAATATATATTTTATATTATAAGAATATTAGATAAATAATTAGTAATATAATGTTAATGTTAACATAAGAGCAATATCAATAGCACATACTATACTTTTAATGGAAGCATACTATAGTTTTAAGGGCAGCATAATAGAATAACAAATTAATGGCAGCATAATATCAATATAATAGCATTTATAATAGCAGTATAATAGACTTTATAATAACACCATAGTAGAAGCATAATAAACTTTATAATGGTAACATAATAGCATCATAATATAATTTCTAATAGCAGCATAAAAGCAGCATAACAGCAGCATAATATCAGCATATAAGCAGCATAAAAGCAGCATAAAAGCAGCATAAAAGCAGCATAATAACAGCATAAAAGCAGCATAAAAGCAGCATAATAGCAGCATAAAAGCAGCATAATAGCAGCATGATAGCAGCATAAAAGCAGCATAACAGCAGCATAATATCAGCATAAAAGCAGCATAATAGCAGCATAAAAGCAGCATAATGTTAGCTGGGACGCACTACGTATGTGCCTAGGAAACGCAGCCCTCCCTGATTGGTAAAGGGATAAAGTTACCACGCGATACCATGCACATGTTTTGCATTTGTATGGTCCAGCTATCCGTCTATTATTCATTATAAACAACTAGTTAACAGTACCCAGCAAACAGTAAGAGCAGCATAACAGCAGCATAATAGCAAATCTGATAATAATAGCAGCATAACAGCAGCATAATATAATTACAAATTAATAGCAGCATAATAGCAGCATAATAGACATACTACAGCAGCATAATAGCAGCATAATATACAAAACAAACTTTATAATAGCAGCATAATAGCAGCATAATATACATACTACAGCAGCATAATAGCAGCATAATATACTCAAAAACAAACTTTATAATAGCAGCATAATAGCAGCATAATATACATACAACTGCAGCATAATAGCAGCATAATATACACAAAAACAAACTGTATAATAGCAGCATAATAGCAGCATAATAGCAGCATAATATACTTACTACAGCAGCATAATAGCAGGCAAATTTAACTTTATAATAGCAGCATAATAGCAGCATAACAGCAACACAAACAAATTATATAATATCAATGTTGATATTATATAATATAGTATGATATATTTAAATGTAAAAATGTAAATGAATTAATGTATTATTAACATAAGCCGATTATAAGATACATTTTGAATTTAACTCTTGACCTAAGTTTAATATTAATACTAATCTTTGGTAATAATCTTAGAGAGCCAATAATATTGTGTATTATTTATGTGACGATATATATTTATCGTCCCAATTTACTCGTTTTACTTATATAATATATATTCTTCTATTCAATAATTAAGAATACGAGGAGAGTTAGGAGAGTACATTGCTACAAGGTTATAATTAATTATATTTAATATTATATATTGTAGCATGATAAGTAAATAATGTAACTTAATATTAATTTATAATAACATTTTTTTTTTTAATTTTAAAATTTTAAAATAATACTTTAAATCTTTTTTTTAATTTTACTTTAAATAGGTTAACATATTAAAAATAATAATATATAATAATATAATAATAAATAATAATAATAATAATAATATATATATATATATATATAAATATATTTAAATGGTATATAATGATATGCATATATATAATCTATATATATATATATATATATATATATATATATATATATATATGTGTGTAAATGATATATAATGATATGCATATATATATATATATATATATATATATATATATATATATATATATAATCTATATATATATATATATATATATATATATATATATATATATATATATATGAACATACCAGATTTGGTTGACATTTCTTGCATAATATTAATCATTTGGTAGACATGATTATTTGGAGGACAATTTCGTGTCCACCAAATAGTTTAGGGCAATAATGTATCACTTTTGGTATAAATTTGACTTATAATAAAATTATATAATTAATATATAGGAAATAAAGTTGTATATTATTTATTAATAATTTAAAAATCAATAGAATGGGTAAGTTTAAATAATGATTGAATTTTCACTCTATATA
The DNA here is from genome assembly GCA_964019155.1 of Osedax fenrisi. NCBI lineage: Eukaryota > Metazoa > Annelida > Polychaeta > Sabellida > Siboglinidae > Osedax > Osedax fenrisi. Next base: position 24,437,304 of record OZ025240.1, on the reverse strand, counting down.
TATTGGATCCATAAAAATAACTGTTTAGTAGACACACCATTTTCAATGAAATACGTAGTATTGTTGGATATATGTCTATAGGGAATTGATGGATTTAGACTTTATATTACATATGGATCATATATATAAAATAAAAAAATAAAATATTATATTAATAAAAAATATACATTTTAATTAATTTATTATTTATTTTTATTATATTTTGAAATAATAAATGGAATGATTCATAAATACTAAGGTAATACAAGTATTTTTATTAATTTAAAATTTAATATTTAAAATTTAATAATCTTAAAATATATATTAAGATTATTATTAAATATATACTTAACATTTAAATAGAATAATGTTTAATTGTGTATTCAATATATAATTATATATATCCATAATCATGTGGATCATGTGTATTAAAATATAAATATTTATAAATACTAAGGTAATACAAGTATTTTTATCAATTTAATATTTAAAATTTAATAATTTTAAAATATATATTAAGATTGTTAAATATATACTTACTATTTAAATATATAGAATAATTTGTAATTGTGAATTAAATATATAATTATATACATTCATAATCATGTGTATTAAGTAATTTATTAAGTAATTTATCGTGTAAGAAAAAAAATGTAAGATTTTAAATTTTACCAGGTAACATTTTTAAATATTCTATTAATAATTAATTTAATTGAATTGGGTTTTACCAATAGTAGTTTCTAATAGTACACATACTATTAGTTGTTATTGTAAACTTTATATGGATAGTTATATTCAATATACTAATTAAATATAACATTGCATAATAGGATTATTATAATTATTATTATAATCATTATTATATTATAATGATTATAGTCAAAATATAGTTTAAAAATAATCAACACACTAAAAGCCCACATACTTCATTATACGAATTAGTAATTACATAAATATATAGTATTCATGTCATTATATAATTAATATAATATTATAAGAATACTCGTGTAATTTAAATAATTCGAATAAACATGTTACGGACATAGACTCTATCAGTGATATAGTCTATCATATAGTCTGATACGTTAATATCAAAGAAGGCCGCCGATTATTATTATTATATTGTTAGAGTTCAATTTTTATTTTGGGGTTGTTTAATTTATTTGGTTTTGTTTTATTTTTCTGTATTTTTTAGCTGCATTATAATGAACTCTGACATTATTATAATAACAATCGGCGGCCTGCTTTAAGATAATTCCTATAATAGACTATATCATAGAGTATTAAAAAAATCACGATATTTAACCTAGTACCAGGTATATTATATAATATATATTATATTATAAATTATAATTTATAATATATAATAACTTATTAAATAAGATATACAAAATTGTCATACTTTTTTTTAATTTGTATACAACCTTATATTTATTTACATTTTTAATATAATTACTACTATATACTTCCACTATATATATATTATATACATGGGAATACGGACGTTAGGCAAACATTAAATAACTATAAATATCAAATGTCACAAATGTGGCCAAGGTGTATGTCAATCTAATTCATTATACGCTCTAAGAGCGTATAATGTACCACTAAAACTGAAAATAAAATCTTTATGAGAAACATGTATATATGGAATAATTCCTTTTGAAAAATATATTTATAAACCATTCGTATTAATATATATATATGATATTTACACATACGAGTAACATCCTATTTGCGTATTGATATTTGTGGGTTGTTTGATTTATTTTGTTTAGTTTTATTCTTCCGTTTTTTTAACAAGCACGCCTTGTGCTGTTATAATATATAATATAAATAATAGCGCCACGTAATGTTGCCATTTAATTTTTACCTACCATCCGTATCATCCTATATATATATTAACCTTTATATGTAATAACATATATATTAACAACATTTTTAGATTATTATATTATTGAATGTATTAAATATTAACAGGTAATGCCTTGTACTTATTGTTATATATTGTATTTATTTATATGCGACGATATTGTACATCTACGTGATATCAGCGAATATACGCATAGTGCCTGGTATCATAATGCACGTACATTCCTACCATCTCGCATGACCCCCCCCCCCCACGCGCAGACGGCTGTGTATATATAGCGGACCGCCGCTATGTATAATCACTTGAAGAATAAGTATAACCAATAAACATACATAAGCCTTGACGTAACATCAATAAGCGTCCAACCTCACGTCCAATGAATATCATCCTGCCACGTCAACCAGTGAGAGCACGTTAGGAAACATCTACCCCCACGCCCAATGACTATAAACAATCATGAACCCTACACCAACTCCTTCCTTCGATTGGCACAATGAAGATCGGCTAGACGAGCTGAAAATGTTGTTTAACATTTTATTTACGTCCTCGCCATTGCCCACTACATCCGGTATGATATCCTGTACACCCTCGCCGTCACTCATGACCTCCGTGACACCCCAGCCACTACCCACGACATCCGGTACGCTTTCGCCCTTGCCCACTATATCAGGTACATATTCGCTACGCTGTCACCCACGACATCTGTGACGCATCCGACATCACACATAATACCCGATATGTTCTCAACGTCACCCGTGACCCTCTCGATCTCACCCACAATATCCGTGACCCCCTCATCATCACCCCCACCATCCGTGATGCCATACAGCACCATACACAATGCATGTATTGCCATCCCCATGGCCACCTCCAACATGATATCCTTCTTCCATACGTGAGAAGAGGGAATGACCCCAACCCCTCTTCGATAACCAATAGGGAGAAGAGGGGATGTTATATATTTTATTTATATATATGCGTCGATATTGTACATCTACGTAATATCAGCGCATATACACCTAGTGCCTGGTATCACGATGCATGTACAATGTACGTTTCTGCCGTCTCGCATTACCACCCCACGCTCAGACATCTGCGGTGGTCCGCTATATATAATCTCTTGAAGAATAAGTCTAACCAATTAACGTAAATAAGCCTTGACATTTTACTCCCATATATACACACAACTTAACAGTGTAATATATTAGTATTACACAACTTAGACAGTGATTAATACATAACAACAATTTATATATATATATAATAATTTTATATAATATATTATATGTATACACAAATATCCATGCATATATATATATATATATATATATATATATATATATATATATGACTAATGATCTCCTCTTCAACAATGATGGCGTACATACCGACCCCAAGTGTGATAAGTTAATTCAACAGATAACCTCACAAGATTCTCCGCAAGCCATTGATAATTATCATTATCATAATTATTACCCGATACCTATGAATTATAATTCATAGTTATCGCGAACTACATGTGGCCCTTTAATAAAGAACTGTCACACCTTACGATACTTCTATGTTAACTTCTTAAAAAAGATGTCTAATACCTAATATATTCAATAACATGGAAGAATAAATATACTACTCTATCATATTATGCGACAAAGAAGAAGATAACAATTCAAGTAGACGCTTCATACAATTACTTTGACGCCATCCTCCTACATCCATCCAACAAGACGAAATCCCCATCACCTTCGCATCTAAGATATTCAGCCCCGCTGAGACTCGTTATGTATATATCGAAAAATAAATGTAAGCCGTAATATTCGGAATCGAATGGTTTCACATTATTAAGTCTGACCACAAGTGCAGATGATCACCAGGGTTGGGGTCAAATACACTTTATCAAATACAAATATAAATACAAATATTTATTACATTTTTATACAAATATATATCAAATACAAATACAAAATACAAATATTAACACATTAAATATTAAATCATTTGATTTAATCATATTTTAAATCATATGATTATATTTTATATAAAATAATAATCCTTATCCCTAGATTATATATATATATAGACATTGCATAGTTAGTGATTGATATGTATTGGATATATGATATTAATAGGTTAATTAAAGCAATGTAGATAGGTGGTATAATTTTTAAATATTAAGGAGAAGACGTAGAATTAGAGTAATGAATGGATAAATAATATATGAGTTCTAGAGAGAGAATCTAATATAAATATAAAATACAAATATTAAATCATAAAATAATAATTCCTATCTCTATACCAGATTGCATAATAATTAATTGAAATCTATTTTAATATATTTAATTCCTAAAGAAAATCAATAAAATAAAAAACTGTAAACAATAGACTGATTGCTTGGGATATTATAAGTTATAATTTATAACACATACATATTCTATATAGAATATTAATTTATTTATATAGTATTCATAAAATTATTGTTCTATTATATTATTTGTATTATTTAATAAATGTATTCTTTAATATAAATGGTAAATATTTTGTTAATTTTTTTACATTCATAAATTAATTGTTTAAATTCTACATTCTATTAAATTATTAAATTAAAATATTTTTAAAAGTGTATTTGAAACTATATTTGATCAAATACACGAAATACGACACTCAAATACAAATACATCACTGAATAATTATTCAAATCAAAATATAAATACGTATTTGACCCCATCCCTTATGATCACCCAGAAATATTTCTTCACAGCACCAACCCGAGTCCAAAAAATGCTACTACGAGTGCAGCAGTAAGATTTCACGCTAATATTTTTAAAGCCAGGAATAGAGCTACGGATAGATTTTCACCTACAGATGCCAGTGAACACATAGACCTTGATGTCCAGATAAGCCATTGACGTTTGGGACACAGAAGATAGAATATTTAAAATTAGAAACGGGAGACGAAACCCTTCAAGCCTTAATTTCTTCTGTATAAGTAACCTCTATTGCCATATGACACACTAACGCACTCATGGCAATACCTAAGTATACATTTTGTCCACTATAACAATATCACGTACCTCATTATATTTGATTTTTATACTCAATTCCCATTCATATACACTATGAGTGCACCAGCGCAACCATTGTAGATCATCTAAAACATGGTATCCTAGACCGGTTACTTAGCGACAACGGAGGACTATATTCGTCACAAGCGTTCCGAATATTTGCATCCGAATGGGGATTCAACCACAGGACAAGCAGGCATACCACTTCCTAAGTAACGGCCTAGCCGAGGAACCATGCAGAGCTTGAAGATCTCTGAGAACTTCCAGATGTCGAAACTTCTACTATGATCTAAACCAGTAATTATCGACACAAAGCCCCACCGAACTGCTCTACAGCCACAAGTTAGCAAACCCTTTACCTAGCACCTACCCCGTAGACTTGTCGAATGAGAATAAATTATCATCCAATATGTCAACCACACGACACTAGTAAAAAACAAGACTCATTGTACCTGTCCAACATAACACCCCTCACAAACATTCACCAGCGTGACCACATATCAAAGACATGGAAGCCAGCTATGAAACTTCGGAGTTACAACATCCGCAGTATGGATTGTTCTACCTTCGGGAGAAATCTATGAGATATCCGCCTTACTTCCCCGTCGACGCCCTGTCAGGAGGTAGTACCAACACACCGAGATGCATCAGATAATCACTCAAGACCTCTTGCCCTACCCTCTACTCCACCGATACTCGGTTCAGATGTAGTTATTCCTCTCCGTAGTGTGTCATTACATTCTCATCCCAGGGATATCGCACTCACAACTAGTCCGTTGACACCCGGTCCTGATCTAGATAATCAAACCTCGTCAACCGTAGCGCTGCGTTGATCTAACAATAATGTACGATCCCCACTTTTATTATTGACTTGTAGATATAAATGTATAAAGGGGGTGTTATATGCTTACATATATATATAACTACTTATTATTATAATCTATATTTATATATATATATATCCATGTGCCTTCTACACATATGTATTCCTACCAAAGATATATATATATAATGTTAGCGCTCTAAATATAGATACCAAGCTATTATTTAATAGGAATTTATATTCGCCAAACTTATTATTGTAGCCTATAGACTGTGACACAGTCCGATACAGAATTATCTGTACATCTTATACACATCCCTAATTATTATATATATATATATAATGTCACATATTTCGACATGGCTATTGTTCACAATAAATCTCAGCATTATTATCCTCTCCTTCTTTCAAATATAATATTGTGTATAAACTAATGGATTTATTATACTTAATAATCAGGAGCCGGTTACTCTGGAAATAAAATATTTCCTATCACTATCCAGAGACAATCTCTGGATAATTCTCAGTAAATCGGGTTGTTCTGGACAAAAATACATATATTACAGCAAAAAAATAGCCTAGGTTAGATAGAGGATGGGTTGTTCTGGGAATTTTTAGCTAATTTTATTCGCGTCGGACATTCGAGTAGCTCTCAAAATATATTTGTATAAAACTTGGACAATTTGATGGTACTTAGGATAACAAATAGGTGTCCTTATTAAATTTATAATACATAGGATCAAATATTAAAATATGAAATATGGGTTCTATATAATCCTATACTATATATATATATATTTATACATAATATAAAATATAATAATGAACACACTTAGTGTTTCGAAATAATTTCTAGTTAAATATATTTCATAATATATAATATTTTTAATAGATATGATAATAAAATATTAAATAATAATATTAATATTGAATGGAATTTTATTTGTTTTATGTTTTGTTTTATATATGATAAGTATGCTAATTATATAATGAATATGCTTTTTCTTGTAAAAGACTTTAAAATAATGTCTAGTAAATAGCCTAAATAGTGTAAATAGGGTAAATAGTAAATAGGTTAAATAGTATTATTATTTATATTAAAAAAATATATATTATAAAATAAAAAATATACCACCTGAGGGCATCGTAGCCAGACCTTCTGCATTGCATACAGCAATCTAACCACTATACTACCTATCGGATTTTATTAATTATGTATAATTACTAATAGTAGTATTAGTTTTGGTTTAATTATAAATATAATTAGAATAGAATTATTTTTCATATAAAATTGTACTTATTTTGTTATCATATCATACAAATAGTATTTATTATATCTAGAAACTATATAGATATCCTGTATAATTGTAATATTATAATTAATAGTATGCAACTGAATAACATAAATTGTATTAATATTTACTTTAAGTAATACTTATTATAATTATTATAATTATATAAACTTAGTTTAAAACTATTATAATTATATAAAATATTCAACAAATATTATTTCGATATTGAATTGATTATATAATTGTACTTATATTATAAACTATATGATAGTATAATTAATTAACCCAGGTAACAATTATAGCCTCATAATAATTTAATTATGTGATAATTATTATCATAATAGCATATATATAATAGCCTCGAATGTTTACATTGTGTTGTAAATGTATATTTATTAAATAATATAATATTAAATATTTAATAATATTATATTATGCTGCTATTCATTTGTCATGCTATTATAATAATGATGGTGCTATTAAAAGTCTATTATGCAATTATTATGCTGCTATTAATTGCATAATAGACTTATAAGAGCATGAAAAATTAATATAAGCATAATTATTATGCTGCTATTATGATAATTTGTCATGCTATTATAATAATAATTATGGTGCTATTAAAAGTCTATTATGCAATTATTATGCTGCTATTAATTGCTTAATAGACTTATAAGAGCATGACAAATTAATATAAGCATAATTATTATGCTGCTATTATGATAATAGACATTTAATTATCTATTGATTATACTTGAAATTAAATGGGCTTTCCGAAACTATATAGAATTCTTATGTACATCCTTTAATAATCGAATTATAATTAAGTAATATTTAATTTAGGTACATAATTATATTTTGAATATTTTTAAACATTCAAAAATGAAATAAGGATTAGGAATATAGAAATATTGCTGAGCTTGATCTCGGATAAGATATGTTTACAAAATCCCAGAGTAACCCAATAATATCTATAAATAAGGTTTGTCCTTGTTGGGATTGTCTCTGGCCAATCTCAGAGCAACCAGCCCCTGGACCAGTTAATATGTGCCAACTTTCAACATAGCTTATTTTGAAAAGCCTTTCAAAATATTTTTGTAGGGTTATTTTGAGAATTTAAAAAAATTCAAATAAGTTGTTATTATTCATCATAATTTTCGATTTATATTATATAATTAATAACTATCATATTATATACTTAGTATAATACTATATATATAATAATAATCATACTATTATTTTGTATTCTTAGAATAATTCTATAATTTATCAATACTTTATTAAATTTGTGAAATATAATTATATTCTAATTCTATTTATAATTAAATCAAATCTAATACTACTATAAGTAATTATATATAATTAATAAAACTGGTTTGGTAGTATAGTGGTTAGATTGTTGTATGCAACACAGAAGGTCTGGTTACGATGCCCTCAGGAGGTATATTTTTTAATATAAATAATAATAATAATTTTACTATTTACTAGAAATTATTGTAAAGCATATTCATTATATACTTAGCATACATATCATATATATAAAACAAATAAAATTCTATTAACTATTAATATTTTATATATGTAGGTGCAGATGTACCATAATGGAAGCTATTCTATCAATTCTTTTAATTAATTATATTTCCATAAATCTTCACAATTCGTACTTATAAAGTGAATCTGATTTTCTTCAATTATAATTATTTATTAATTAATTAATATTATATATATCTTGTTTCGAAAACAACTGTGTTCTTACTTTATGTGTAATAAACTAATATAAAACCATTTTCATTTCAGGTTAACAATGTTTTGATGATCAATTAATTATTTATTTTGTATTAAATTCTCACTAAATCTGCATACAGATTCAATTTATTTTTTAATAATATTTCGTAACACTATACAAGACCATATTTTATACAATGCTACTTTTAAATATTTGTGGAATATACATATTTTTCTCATTTTCAACATGTATATATTTTATTTAAATTAATAAACTTATATATTTCAATAAGTAATACTATATAGAAAATGTTTATTGATATGTGTTTAAAGGTACTATTCATTAGTTACATGTAAAATAACATCTTTTCAAAATGTATCCACTTATAATATTAAAGTTTTTGTAATAATTATTTAACAATCTTATTATAAATATTTATTTTAAATAATGATTAACAAATAAAATAAAAATGTATCACTAATTTACTACATATATATAGAAATAATAATTTATACTGTTCATTTATTATTATTGTGAAATTTAAAGAAAAAATATTCAATATGTAGTTAATGAGATATACAAAATAATTATTCTGACTAAATCAAGTTTAAAGTTTTTTAAAAATTAATTTTTACACTATATATAGTTACTAATGTATATATTATATTTATAAATGATATTAAAAATATAATTATACATATACAATTTATTTTAATTATATGTTTGCACATCCTGCAGCATATGAATTTTCTTGATGTTTCATCTTCTTCTTCACCTTTGTAGCATCCAAGCATCGTAATCTGTCTTGTTGTACTGCATATTCTGCAACCGATTATAATGAATATCCTAGCAACCCATCAAATGCAGCTAAATAGGCCTGCATTCCAAAGTTAAATGTTCATACTGCCATTGTTACAGCAAATTGTTCTAGAATATTAAAATATAATTAATAAAATATAATACAAATTAATTCAACTTTTATACCTTTGAACATCGAGACTAAATCATATTATGAAAACTTTTCAACTTTTTTTACATATGGGGCTATACTTGTTCAATAAAAAAATCTTTATTTTAATCCTGTATAATTATTTTTATATATTATAAATTTATATACCCAGATTTAATATATATATATATATAATATATGAACCTTCATATTTTGCTTTCTTGTAAACACAATAATCTCCACATAATTTCAAAGTCAATAACGTAGCCGGTGTAGTCAATAACTGTAGCAAATAAATAAATTAAATTCAATTGAATTCATATAATATATTCACTAAAGTATTTGAGCAAAAGTTATTTAAAAAATAAATATAAAAAATAATCCATTGAATATGAAATTAATTATATTTATTATAATTTACTGATATTAAAAATAAAATACATGAAATTGGATTACGTAATAGAAATTGTAGACTTTAAATAGATATATAAAGTATGTAGTAGAAATTGTAAGTAAATAAAATAAAATATAGAGTATATACAAAAATTTTGCGAAGCAAAGATATAACACTCCCTATGCATGCAACGTAATTTAGTAATATCCCCTGCCGCTGCTAGCAGTAGTATCGAAATCACTGAAATAGATTTATGTTCGGCTCTATTTGCATACAACAATGTTTTCATTGTTCTATTAAATTACATGCAATATAAATTAGATTTTACTTACTAAATATATACTTATAGAATTTAAAACATACATATCATATTTGTTTGTTATATGTTAGTAATGAACACTTAGTTTTCATCATATAAATATTAATTTAAAGCATATTATTTAACATTTTAAAATTGTATAAACAACACATAGTTCCTAAAAGTAACCCGCTATAAGTGGCACTGGGGTATTTTGTATACAAATTCGAATAACACGATTTCGCGTAAGTGTTATATCTTTCCTTTGGAAAATCTTTGGTATATATATAAAGATATTACATGGTTAGTGATTGATATATATTGAATATATCAGATTTATAGGTTAATTAAAGCAATGTAGATAGGTGGGTGTATACGGTAAGGGAAGATTAGTTGTTTAAATAATTAAAATAATAGGTATATAAAATCCTGTAGGAGCAAGATTTATCATGGATAAAATTGAAGAAGTATAATGTAGATAGCGAGGAGTGGATTGGGAAAGCCGAAGAGTGAGTTAATTAAATTAATATATTATACACATTTTTCTTAAAGAATCAAATATAAATACAAATATTAACACATTAAATATTAAATCATAAAATAATAATCCCTATCTCTATACCAGATTGCATAATAATTAATTGAAATCTATTAATTAAAATTTATTTGATATCTAAAGAAAATCGATATGATAAAAAACTGTAAACAATATACTGGTTGCTTGGGATATAATAAGTTATAATTTATAACACTTATACATAAAATATAAATTAAATTCATATATATAGTTTTTATCAAATACGAAAATCAAATACAAATACATGCAATTACTGGAATGGAGGCTTATAGATTGTGAACGGAGATTAAGTGAGGTAGGTAATAGTTGGTGTAGAAATGAGATAGGATATCAACAATTAAATGTTACAGGTTACATGGAATATGTCATATGGCGATTTGAATATCATATGTATATAAATTTGAATTTTTTAATAGATATTAAATAAATTGAACAATTTTTAATCAAAGCAAAATTTTATAAATATTAATCATTAATTTGATATTTTGAAATCGATAATATATAAATGTTACAAACTTTATCATATAGTCGATTTCTAGAATAGAATCCTGATCATTACTTTTATATATCAAAATATATTATTTGATAAATCAAGCTTTAATAATAAATTTCCTAAATCAATTCTATAAAGATTATATATTATTATAATAAAAAATAATGAATATATATTAAATAAAATTAATAAAGAAATAATACAGAATAATAAATAGAATAATACATTTGCTTAGATATATAATTGAATATGATATTTTAATAACAAATAATGAATATACATATATTTAAAACAAATATATAAATAAACTTTTATTTTATATAAATACTAATAATGAATTACTAACATGTTTAAATAAAGGATCTTTTTTAATAATGTCTTGACCATCATGGATTTTAGTTATAATATTATTGAATTCTGGATCTTCATGATCTTTAGTGATTTAACTGGCATAGCTTTAGAGTAATTTCTCTTTAATTTGATTATAAAAATTCTTAAAATAAATTTACAACATTCTGTATTAATTTAATTGATTAAATAGGTAATTTATATAATTTAAAATACAAACCATTGCATAAGTTTGCTATCCTACATGTTCAATTAGTATGCCTTGAATACCGGCAGCAATCAAATTTGTATTATATTCCAACATCACTTTTGTTTTGACTCCAAAAAGACTTTTCTTAAATGTAATTATTCATCACCTGCAATTAATTATATATTTTTATCTTATATATTATATTCCATATTATTAAACATATTTAATATTTGTATGTACATGTTTGTACATAAAAATATGTATTGGATACTACTGATTACAAAATAAATAAAGTAATATTAAATTATTGAAAATAAATTAATAAATTTATAATAATACAAAAATACACCAATACCAATAAAATAAATACCATGTAAATAATTATTAATTAAAATATTATTATTTTCAATTACAAAATGTTAATAAATAAATATTATTGACATGTCTAAAATATAATATAATTTAAAAGATATTAACAAAGATTTGGCGAATCAAAGATATAACACTCGCTACCTACGCAACATGATTAGTATTCATACATCCCGCTTCTAGCAGCAGTATCGAAATCGATTTAGATTTGCCGCAATTTGCATACTACAATTTTTTCATTACTCTTATTAAATGACTTGCAATATAAATTAGCTTTTACTTGCCACATAGATATTTATAGGATTTAAAACCAACATATCCTAGTTCTATATATTAGCAATAAACACTTAATAAAATAATAATTAAAAGCATATTATTTTTCATTTTAAAAGTGCATAGTTTGATACAAATTTATATTATAAACAACACATAGTTCCAAAAAATGACCTATATATGTGGTGATGTTGGTTTTTGTATACAAAATTTAATTACACGATTGAGTGTTCTATCTTTCATTAGAAAAATCTTTGATATTAATATGAAAAATTTTATTATCTAAAATTTGAATATTGGATGTTAAATAATTATATACAATTAGTTTATTAATTATATATTATTATTTGGTAACCAGTGTTCTCGTGCGAAGTGATTTCATGGGGAATGATATCATACGGATTGGTGATTTCGTGTGTAGTTTAAATTCTACTATTTATAAATAATTATTTATATATATTATCATTTCACACGAGATCATTCGCCACAAAATTACTTAACACGATATTATTGGTATTCTATTATTTAACTAATTATTTTTTATTATATTACACATATCATTGATTATATAATTAAATAAAAACCATTCGATAACTCCTGTTCTGTTTTGCACTTGATTCTAAAAGATTATTATCATAAAGTTAATTATATATTATATTATAGATTAAATATATATATTACGATATTTATAAGTTTTAATTTTAGCGTTATACTACTCTAAACAGTGAAATTAACAGATATAATTAAGAAGAAATTTACAAATGATAAAGAATACATATGTAATTGTAAATGTGGAATTATAAACTACTAAATACCAATACAGTATTAATATAAACTGCGAGATAATAATACCAAAGATTTTGCGAAGCAAAGATATAATACTCCCTATGCATGCAACGTAATTTAGTAATATCCCCAACCGCTGCTAGCAGTAGTATCGAAATCACTGAAATAGATTTAGGTTCGGCTCTGTTTGCATACAACAATGTTTTCATTGCTCTATTAAATTACATGCAATATAAATTAGCTTTTACTCACTAAATATATACTTATAGTATTTATAACATACATATCATATTTGTTTGTTATATATTAGTAATGAACACTTAGTTTTCATCATATAAATATTAATTTAAAGCATATTATTTAACATTTTAAAAGTGTATAGTTAAATACGAATTTACATTATAAACAACACATAGTTCCTAGGTGGCACTGGGGTATTTTGTATACAAATTCGAATTACAGGATTTCGCGTAAGTGTTATATCTTTCCTTCGGAAAATCTTTGATAATACCGTACAAATGTAAAATAATTATACAATATGCATTATCAGTGAATTATTATTTAAATATTACATATATATGTATTATATAATAGTGTTTAACATCATATATATTATGTAGTGATGTAAACAATTTGAATATTTAGATTAGAATATTAAAAAGTATTCATGGGATTAAAGTAGTAGTATTAATATTTTTGTGTACGGTATTAGTATAGCAGTTATTTCATAATTGGAATTTTCAGTTTTCTATAAGCAATAAATATAGTATATTAAGTAATTATAGTATTATTTAATACTTTAAAATATTAATAATTTATTACTATAATATTAATAAATATATGAATTATAATATCATATTATAAATATACATAAGTATGTTAAAATGGTTTTCGCCGAAGATTACAAATAAACTACCCTGTTTGGTTAGAACGGACAAACGGCAATTTTATTTAAAACTATATTTATTAAATTACTTTTATTTCTATATTAACTAATGCTGATTGTATATTTTTCATAATGTATAACTATTATATTGTTAACAATATTTAATATAATATGGTATTATAATAATCATATAATATATATGGATACAGGAGAAGCAGACCACCGATATATTTAAGAGCCGCCCATCGATGTAAATATATGTTACGCTTTCACACGCTAAAATATTCCATATGAGTAACATACATACGTTGTTTATGTGTATTATCATATTAACACAAATATATATTATAATTATATACATATATATTATACATGTATAATAATATTAATAGTAACTGTACGGATTATGGTCAAAAGCTTCGCGATTGATGAGCAATTTGAATGCCCGCAAAATTGTTTATGTGAATTAGTGAATTTACAATAGCTTATGATTGGCCATTATAATTAGCGTATGTCTATTTATAGACTATCATACATGCAACGGCTTATAATTACCATATATTTATATATGTGTGTTTAACTTTTATGTATCATTAACATGTGTGTGTGTTTTATAGGCTCACTCGGGATGTAATGCAGCTAAAAAAACCTAGCAATATTAAAAATAAACCCAACAAAACCAAACCAAACAAGTGAAAATAACTAAAACTAAAAATATTAATGTTTGTACAAACAATCATACGGCGTATGATTCATACGCTATTGTAAATTCACTAATTCGAATAAACAATTTTGCGGGCATTCAAATTGCGCATCAATCGCGAAGCTTTTGACCAGGTACCAACTGTACAATTAAATATTTTATTTTTTATTAAATTTCAATTTGTACTATTAGAAATTATAAGGTACTATAATGGATAACATATTGATGGATTATATTATACATATATAATATATTGGTTCTACTTGAAATTAAACAGACATTCTAAAACTATATCGATCTCATGTGTACGTAACATATTCGAATAATAATCGAATGATTTCTAATAGTTAAATAAATTAAAATATAATAAAAAATCAAATTTATTAACAAATATTTAATTGTACAATTACTATAACGGATAACTATAGATATATATATATATATGGATTATATTATTATACATATAATTATAAGATATATTTGTGGATTTGTTTAATATGATATAATACACAAAAGCAGTTTATGTATGTTACTCGTATGGAATATTTTAGCGTGTGAAATCAAGCGTAACATATTTACTTTAGTGACATATATTTATTAATTGGGCGGCTCTTATATATTAGTAAGACCGCCCAAATTGAACTCTTAATTATATCGGCGGCCTGAATATATATATATATATATATATTCGGTACCTGGTCAAAAGCTTCGCGATTGATGCGCGATTTGAACGCCCGCAAAATTGTTTATTCGAATTACTGAATTTACAATAGCGTATGATTGTTTGTTGAAACATTAATATTTATAGTTTTAGTTATTTTCACTTGTTTGGTTTGATTTGGTTGGGTTAATTTTAATATTGTTTAGGTTTTTTTAGCTGCATTACTGTAAATGATTACATCCCGAGTGAGCTTATAAAACACACATATATAAATATATGGTAATTATAAGCCGTTGCATGTATGATAGTCTATAAATAAACATACGCTAATTATAATGACCAATCATAAGCTATTGTAGAACCACTAATTTAATACGCGAAGCTTTTGACCATAATCCATATATTCAATTAATAATATTGATCAATAATTATACTTATTTCAATAGTTTCATTTTAATATAAAATGCATGTTAAAATGTATATTTTAATAAATAAACACAAGAATATAATAATCTATTGATACTTGATAATTAAAGTTAACTTATGCTATCATAATACCAACTATATGATACATTTTCATAATTAAAATTTCATATTTTTATTTTGAAATAAAATTTACATTAGTTCGTATAGATTCTATAATAGAGCCCGTTTTTATATCTAAGTAATTTATCTAATATATATTATAATTATGCTTACATATTATTTAATAATAATAATTATAATATAATTATTAAAATGTGACATGTGCTTTTTAAATTATCCGAAAAATTCTTATATAAACATAATATAAAAATAAAAGACATATTTATTTTATATAATGAAGATATTATATGATATAAATAATATATAGTTATTTTTAAATATAACTAACCATATATAATATGTTCGTGATTGATAGAAAAGGTAAAATAGTTTAAATTATCCAATATTATATTGAATATACGAATTTAATTTAATATGTATAAATATAAAAAGGTCATGACATTTGTCATTAATTATAGAACATATATATCAGAAAATAATAAAGTTGGAGCGAAACCTTTAAAATTCAGATTGTCCACAAAATAATTATTTTATGCATACCTTAATATTGTCAACAAAAGAGTTAGCTTATACATAATTTTTATTTGGTAGACAATATTTTTATATATATTTTATTATTTATTATTTTGAAAAAATAATTAGATATATTCAAAGAGTATATCATAATTAATTAGTATGTAAATTTTCACCTTCATGGCTATCTTATAAAAAATGGTTACCAAATGATTATATTTTGCATTGTCCACCAACTGGTTATATTACGACTATATATATATATATAATAATATTATATTATAATATATTACAATTTATATATGTATGTATGCATATAGATACATACATGCATGTATAATATCAATATTACAATTTAAAAAATCCTTATAATCCTTATAAAATTAACTTATATGGAAAAGTATGTAATAGGGTGTTCACACGATGCGTGTTTTGCTTGTCGTACGAACAAATGCTGGACCGACATTTTTCGGTCCAGAATTTAAAAAACACGAGTGTTCACACGACGCGGGTTTAAATTATCGTAGTTACCAATAACTGACAGCGGAAATAAAAATAATGTAAATAAACAAAAATTTCAAATTAAAATAATATTTTAATTTATCTATTATAATTACATTTATTATAAGTATGGATACATATTTGGATACTTATTTAAATAATTTATTATGTTTAATAGTTGGCAAAATTGCGTAGATTTAATTCGTTTAATTCATTAGAAAATAACAGAACGAGAACTATATGGACGCATACTTATTTACAACAATTCTCGATCTTTAAAGCATTCATTAAACTACTTTTTATTATATCTTTACTTGAATTATTTAATTTTGTATATTCTATATAATTTATGTTTATATTGTATTTTATATTGTAGTAATACGATTAATTATATAAAAATTATTCAGTATAACAATTTTATAAAATATTGTAAACATTACCAAAGATAGTAAGATATTTCGGTCCAGCATTTATTTCGGTCCAGCAAAAAATAGGATATTTTCTATTTTTGCTGTACGACGAGAAAAATAGGAATCCGAGTAAATGCTGGACCGAATCTATGATTTTGAAGAATTCGGTCCAGCATTTGTTCGTACGACAAGCAAAACACGCATCGTGTGAACATAATAGTTATAATCATAGTCATCTAAGGGGCGAAGCCTGTATTAATATATAACGTCTTTGGTTATAATATACTATTTTATATAAATATATTTATTAATTATTTTATGTGGATTTAATTAATTTGAATTGATTTTTATTAATTCATTTTATTTCATTTGAATTTAATTTAATTATTCCATTTGAATTGTTTTTATATAATTTGAATTGATTTTTATTAATTGATTTGAAATAAATTTATGTCATTTTAATTTAATTTAATTTTGTTGTAATATCTAGTATAATTCTTCACTGATATGCATATAAATATATAGCAGTGTAATTTACCCTCATATTTGCCTATTATTTAGATCATATAATCCTCCCACATATTTATTCTATAATTTATAATATTATTATTTATCGATTTTTGATTGTTTGCCTATTAGATTTATTATTTATTAATTATAGCTATTCCTGATACTGCATTGCTAGTTATACAATAAATTAAAGGATAGCTAAAATACAAACAAATGTAGAAAAATATTAGTTTACAATATTTCAAATAATAGTCGAAAAATTATTGTAAAATATTCTAACAAATATTTAAAAATAATACAAAATATTTTTAAAAAATATAATATTCATATCTTATAATATTTATATAATTATAATATCTTATAATAATAATATTTCAACAATTAGTTGAAAAATATAAAAAATAATATTTTAAAAAATACAAAAAAATTTACAAAAATAGTTACCATTTTTTTTGAATATTTCAACAAATTTGTTATAAATATTCAAATTGTTTATAATATTTCAAAAAAGTTCCTCGAAAGATTTTACATGAAAAAAATAATTTGAATGGCTAAATGTATATGTGTCGAGTTTTTTTCAGTCAAACTACAGTTTGTATTATAATATAATATTCCCCCGGTACTCTAGTTAACTCCACACATACAAATATATATATTATTAAATATACTTTATTTTATATAGTAGATATATATATATATATATATAATCTTGAAGAACAATACTTTATTATAATTTGTCTAAATTATATCAAAGTTTTTCCGAAGATTTCGCAAAATATTTAAATAAATAGGAACACAGATTTTAAATATATATATATATATATATATATATATATATATATATACTATACATATTAATATTATGTGCTATAGAATATTATAATACTTTTTAGGTTCGAAGAGAGCAAAATGTCATCAATTCAAATTCTAAGGTTATTTCTATACATATATGTATATTTGTGTATTACACACTGTGTAGGCATATATATTAATATTATATAATATATATATAACATTTAAATAATACAACTCATAAATGAAATACAAGTTATTTATGCGAACATTAATATTTATGAATTATAAAATACCCATTAACACTCTTTATTTATTAATTTAATAAATATAATATATATTACCTAACATTATTTCATAATTTATTATTATTCTTTATTAACTAACACAAATTTATAATATAATTAGATTGATCTTCTTATTAAAATTCTTCCTTTTTACATATTATTTAACTATTACAGCTAATGATGAACTATAAGAAATGTGATTAATCATAAAGTGTATTTATGAGAATATATGTGAATATATATTTTAATGTAATAAAGTTTTATTTAAATACATACTACTTATTTATTAATATATATTTTATATTGTAAGAATATTAGATAAATAATGATTTCGTAATATAATGTTAATGTTAACATAAGAGCAATATCAATAGCAGCATAATATACTTTTAATTGAAGCATACTATAGTTTTAATGGCAGCATAATAGAATAACAAATTAATGGCAGCATAATATCAACATAATAGCATTTATAATAGCAGTATAATAGACTTTATAATAACACCATAGTAGAAGCATAATAGACTTTATAATGGTAATATAATAGTATCATAATATAATTTCTAATAGCAGCATAATAGACTTTCTAATAGCAGCATAACAGCAGCATAATATAAACATATAAGCAGCATAACAGCAGCATGATAGCAGCATAAAAGCAGCATAATAGCAGCATAAAAACAGCATAATAGCACAATAAAAGCAGCATAAAAGCAGAATAAAAGCACCATAATAGCAGCATAAAAGCAGCATAATAGCAGCATAAAAGCAGCATAATAGCAGCATAATAGCAACAAAATCAAACTTTATAAGAGCAGCATAACAGCACAATGTAAACATTTGCGGCTATTATGTTATTCTGTTATGCTGCTCTTATGCTGCTCTTACTGTTAGCTGGGTATACACATATACATATGATTGTGTCATCATATTTGATGTATATTAATATACTATTTATAATTTCAGGATAAACAAGATGATCTTCCATACAATATATATGTATATTATAATCATATATGATCATATATGTATACATACTTATATTATTAGCATTACAAATATACCCTTGCATTCCCAGTTTATTATTATATATATATGTATATAGTATTCACGTATTATATCATATTCGTATTTTGTGTATTGTTCCTGTAATAAATGAATGAATTGTTTTACGTTACTTTTTTATGGTGTATAGGTAAAAATATACGTTCCACTAGGTATTTATTTATGGGTAA
This sequence comes from Osedax fenrisi, assembly GCA_964019155.1. Lineage (NCBI taxonomy): Eukaryota > Metazoa > Annelida > Polychaeta > Sabellida > Siboglinidae > Osedax > Osedax fenrisi. The sequence continues at coordinate 24,416,831 of OZ025240.1, read as the reverse complement.
AAATATACGTTCCACTAGGTGTTTATTTATGTGTAAATATATACCTTCCATTAGGTGTTTATTCATGGGTAATAATATACTATCCACTAGGTGTTCATTTATGGGTACAATTATACGTTCCACTAAGTGTTTATTTATGGGTAAAATTATACGTTCCAATATTGATTTTTTATATGTAAAAGGAAACCGTTTATTGGCTCACAAACTACTTATAAGTTTACCACTTACTGAAACATATTATTTGACTTATAATGTTACGTTTCGGCAACTATTTTCTGGTTGCTCGGGTAGTAGTATATACCCATTATAAATCATGAATGGTGAATTGTATTATATATATATAATTATAATGCATACGGATGACGTCTAGGGCGGTAAAGGAGATGATCTTGAACATATTCATGAAGATATTCATCTAGCCAAGCAGGAAGAAAACTACCGATGATCTTAATTATCCTGAAATTATAAATTGTATATTAATAAATTAATTATCATGACATTATAATATTTATATGTGTATGCTAACTTCTATCTTCTGCATCTTGACTATTCAATTTGTCGGACTAGAAGCTGGCCAACAAGTTTAGATACATGGCATTCACGAAGACGATACCAGAGGCGATCCCGGATAGCATACGGAGGACGTCTAGGGCGGTAACGGAGATGATCTTGAACATATTCATGAAGATATTCATCTAGCCAAGCAGGAAGAAAACTACTGATGATCTTAATTATCCTGAAATTATAAATTGTATATTAATAAATTAATTATCATGACATTATAATATTTATATGTGTATGCTAACTTCTATCTTCTGCATCTTGACTATTCAATTTGTCGGACTAGAAGCTGGCCAACAAGTTTAGATACATGGCATTCACGAAGACGATACCAGAGGCGATCCCGGATAGCATACGGAGGACGTCTAAGGCGGTAACGGAGATGATCTTGAACATATTCATGAAGATATTCATCTAGCCAAGCAGGAATAAAACTACTGATTATCTTAATTATCCTGAAATTATAAATTGTATATTAATAAATAAATTATAATGACACTATAATATTTATATGTGTATACTAACTTCTAACTTATGCATCTTGACTATTCAATTTGTCGGACTAGAAGCTGGCCAACAAGTTTAGATACATGGCATTCACGAAGACGATACCGGAGGCGATCCCGGATAGCATACGGAAGACGTCTAGGGCGGTAACGGAGATGATCTTGAACATATTCATGAAGATATTCATCTAGCCAAGCAGGAAGAAAACTACTGATGATCTTAATTATCCTGCAATTATAAATTGTATATTAATAAATCAATTATCATGACACTATAATATTTATATGTGTATGCTAACTTCTATCTTCTGCATCTTGACTATTCAATTTGTCGGACTAGAAGCTGGCCAACAAGTTTAGATACATGGCATTCACGAAGACGATACCGGAGGCGATCTCGGATAGCATACGGAGGACGTCTAAGGCGGTAACGGAGATGATCTTGAACATATTCATGAAGATATTCATCTAGCCAAGCAGGAATAAAACTAATGATTATCTTAATTATCCTGAAATTATAAATTGTATATTAATAAATCAATTATAATGACACTATAATATTTATATGTGTATACTAACTTCTAACTTATGCATCTTGACTATTCAATTTGTCGGACTAGAAGCTGGCCAACAAGTTTAGATACATGGTATTCACGAAGACGATACCGGAGGCGATCCCGGATAGCATACGGAAGACGTCTAGGGCGGTAACGGAGATGATCTTGAACATATTCATGAAGATATTCATCTAGCCAAGCAGGAAGAAAACTACTGATGATCTTAATTATCCTGCAATTATAAATTGTATATTAATAAATCAATTATCATGACACTATAATATTTATATGTGTATACTAACTTCTAACTTATGCATCTTGACTATTCAATTTGTCGGACTAGAAGCTGGCCAACAAGTTTAGATACATGGCATTCACGAAGACGATACCGGAGGCGATCCCGGATAGCATACGGAGGACATCTAGAGCGATAATGGAGATGATCTTGAACATATTTACATGTACATATTGGCGTTATTTTTGATGATACTAGGATGCCCTTAAAGAATATTGTTAAACATTTTTCAAAGTTTTAAAATATATTTTATTTATAATAATTAAGTGGCGGTTTACTGGTATATAATGATACTAAATAAATCGTGTATATATATATATATATATATATATATATATATATATATATATATATGTATATTAATGCTGTAAACTTTAAAATACTATATTAATTAATAATTATAAAAATAATATATAATTAATAATTAATAATATACAATTAATTGTTATTAATTAATAATAAGTATTGATAAATAATTAGTATTTAGTAAATTATAATTGAATAATCATTAGAATAATATATAAATAATAATTAATAATATACAATTAATTATTTTTACTTAATAATTATAATTGAATAATAGTATACATAGTATAATATTTATTTGTATAGTATATACTTAATATACCATATATGGTTACACGAATATCTGTGTATGTACATCGTACACTGTACACATGTTTTTATATGTGAATATATATGAATAGTAATCAAGCAAGCATTGTATAATTATAATCCCTTGCTGACCTAGATAACGTTGTGCATAATAAATTATCTTATGATTATTATTCATGTTTCACTGAGTCATAGTTAAATATAGAATATTCACATAACTTATAAGTTATAGCGCTATAGCGCGTAATAATTATTAATAAAATAATATAATAGAATTATATATAAATAATAATTACTAATATACAGTTAATTATTATTACTAAAAAATTATTATTGATAAATAATTATCAAGATAATATATAATTAATAATTATTAATATATAATTAAGTGTTATTAATTAATAATAAGTATTGATAAATAATTATTAATTAGTAAATTAGAATTGAATAATTAATAATTATTAAAATACTATATAATTAATAAGTAATAATTTTACAGCACTAATGTATATACATATATATATATATACATATATATATAATCATATTATTAATAGTTGTATGTTATCTATAGATATTATAATTATAACTTATACACATATTCCCATATAATAATGTTTATATTATATATTTATACATATTATAATATTTATTTGTATATAATATACTTAATTTAATATTTGTATACTATATATATATAATATATATTATATATTATAATAAATAAGTTATATTAAATGATCAAAATAATAATGTATTTATTGTAAAATTCTAGGTTTTAAAGATTGTTATTAATTTGTATTTGCCTAGTTGTAAACCAGTTGTAATTTTATAATAATGCATAATACATATTTACCCATGTTAAACATAATTTGACACTTTGATATTATATATAATATATAGTATAATATGGTATAATATAGTATAATATTAATATGATTTTTTCATAAATTTCTAAAAAAATGCCTTATGTTAAAATATTATGTTTTAATATATTTTTGTAAATAGTTTTACAAAATTGAGTAAAAATGGCTTATATTAAAATATTAAGTTTAATTACTAATAATATATACGACTTGAATGCCGATTTATAATATACATGTAGTACTAATGGTATATGTATATTATAACAGGATATATTACTACTTATTAAATTATTACTGCAGTAAACACATTAATTTTGAATATATTTAAATTACTACTGGTATATGTATGCAAGGTTATGCATTGTTATACAATTACAACTGAGCAACAACATATTAATAACAATCTTTAAAACCTAAATTTGTACTATAAATACATTATTATTTTGAATATTTAATATCAATTATTGATTATAATATATAAATTATAAAATATAATATATATTATATATATATATAGTATCAAACTATAAAATTAAGTATATTATATACAAATAAATATTATAAAATTACAACTGGATTACAGCTGCGTTTTAGTACATCCCATAATATTAATATATAATTATGCATAAAGGACATAGAGCTAGAGAGGTTTTCTCTAGCTCTATGATAAAGGATAACACTTAACAATTATATAAGTATATATGTTTATATTTAACAATAAGATTATTATATTACCTTATTAAATCAACTCGTAGTATATATGATATATAATCTAAATATTGGTAAGTTGTCTTTAAAGGAAGTAGAATAAAAGGAAGTGTATATATAAGGAAATAAATAAACAATACCGTTGATTTCAATTTTCGCGCCATACACAATAATCTGCGCATTGGATGATGCAATGGGTGATGCAATGGGCGACGCCCTTTGGGCGTGTCTTGTCGTAACGCTTCATTTCACACATAATCACGACATGTATGCTATAATACAATCGTATTATGCTCTGTACATCTATTTATAGATATGTTGTAGAACAACTATATAATATATATGTATATCTATAATATATGTGTGTATGTTTGTGTATGTATCTGTGCGTGTGAATATATATATATATATATATATATATATATATATACTATACTATACTATACTATAGTATCAAAGTATACAATTAAGTATATTATATACAAATACATATTATAAAATTACAACAGGATTACAACTGCGTTTTAGTAAATCCCATACTATTAATATATAATTATGCATAAATGATATAGAGCTAGAGAGCTTTTCTCTAGCTCTATGATAACGTATAACACCTATCAATTATATATGTTATATTTTTATATTTAACAATACTATTTTATATTACCTTATTAAATCAACTTGTAATAAACAATCTAAATATTGATAAATTGTCAATATAGGAAGTTTAATACATAGGAAGAATTAGAAAATAATGAAGTAATTAATCAATACCGTTAATATCAATTTTCGCGCTAAACATAATTTCCACAATAACACACTCATCGATATAAAGAAAGTCACTTTCTTTATATCGAAGAACACACTTACCTGCGCACTGGGTGTGGTGGGTGACGCAATTAGCGTGACTTTTCGTAATGCTTCATTTCATACAGTATTTACGACATGTGTGATATAATACATTCGTGGAATGTTATGAACCTCTATTTATAGATATGTAGTAGAAAAACTAGCAAATATCTAATATTTATTGCGTATTAATCATATTATTTATAGTTATTTTACCTAATTATATCTTATATACATATTCCATTATAATAATGTATATTTACAAACTAATGAACTAATTAGTTTGTTAGTGCATTAGTACTTTAATGTGGGATGTGAAATAAATCACAGAAATATTAAACAGAAATAAGTGTATAAATTAATTAAGATTGTATATATATATATATATATATATATGTTTGTGTATGTGTGTATGTGTGTGCGTATGTATATATTATACAATTATATTGATATATAATTCTATTAATAATAATTCTTATTGATACGAGATATATTTTATAAAATATAATATTTCACTATAGATATCGCTGTTGTAATATCCAATGTATTTATTTGACTTATACAATTATATATATTAATATACAAATTTGAATATATATTGAATACATAAATTAATGATATCCAAATTGTTTATGTGACCTATAAAATATACAAAATGTGAACATACATTGAATACATAATATATTCATATCCAAAATGTTTATTTGACCTATAAAATATACAAAATTGGAACATATATTGCATAAATAAAATAATTATATCCAAAGTGTTTATTTGACCCATAATATATAAACTGGTGGAACGTTGTTATATATTTTACGTTGACGCGCAACGCGTTTGGTTGCTTGGGTAATACCTCTCCCCTTATTTCACCATCACCCAACACACCCCTCTCATTTCCTTCACTTCCCTTTACTCATACTATCCCCACCCCTCCCCACAATTAACCACCCTCCACCCCACCTTATTATACTCAATGCTGCTCTTATCAACGCACGCTCTCTTCGCAATAAAATTCCTTCTGTAATTTCCCTCATGACCGACCATGACCTCGACATTCTCTTTATCAAAGAAACCTGGCTATCTCCTCTGGATTCTCCTCACATTACTGCTCTTAACACTCCCCCTACTGCTTCATTCACAACCCTCGCGACTCTCCCCATCCCGGTAGTGGCACCGGAATACTTTACAAATCTTCTCTAACTATCTCTAATATTTCCTATCACTCGTTCTCCCACTCTGAAGCGCTTAGCTGCGCCATCAGCTCACCCTTCTCCCGGACCTTTAACACTACCCTTTTCTACCGTCCTCCCTCTCCCTTTATCGACCCATTCCTAGATGAATTCCGCCTCTTCCTACACACAATATCCCCTAACACCATTATATTAGGTGATTTTAACTTCCCTAACCCACCCTCGATACGGTCCCTCAACAATCTACTTACTTCTTTCAACCTTATCCAACACGTCACCTCCCCCACCCATGTTCAAGGTAATATCTTTGACCTCATAATTTCCCCCAAAACTAACAAAATCATCACCAACCTTACTATCGGACCACCCTTCTCCGACCACTTCATAATACTCCTCAACCTTAGCCACCCCAAACCAACTCGACCCTTAACCACCAGAACCTCACGAAAAATACACAACCTCCCCATTCCTGATTTCATTGCTGATCTCTCCTCACTACCTACCACTACGTCCGCTGAACTTCATCAATCCCTTTCAACTACCCTTGACAAATATGCCCCTCTCGTCACTATAACCACCATCACTCGTCCTGACTCCCCCTGGTATACCTCATCCTTACTAAAACAAAAGCGCATTCTGCGCACAGCTGAAAAACACTACCTAAAACATCCCTCCCCTACTTCACTTACTTCCTACAACAACCAGAAAAACATCCACCGTAAAGCCATCTCACATCACCCTAAAATTCAACAAACTTTCCAATGATAGTAAATACATACACCGACTCTGCCCAACTACTTGGTCGCTCACTCAAAACTTCTATCCCCACTACCACCACCGAACAATTACATCTCCTCTTTGACAAATATTTCAACGATAAACTTTCCATCACCCTTTCCACCCTTCCTACCCCTGTCATTCCCACCACTCCCATCACCTTTCCCTTCTCCCTTGAAAAATTTGAATCTCCCCCACTTGATCAAATCATCTCCCTTCTCAAATCTACCTCCTCAACCTCATCCCTTGACCCTCTTCCCCTCCCAATACTAAAGCAAATAACTAACACTGTTGCAACTCCCCTTCATCAAATCATTTGCGGTTCACTTTCTTCCGGCTCCGTCCCTCCCGATTTCAAAAAAGCAGTCATCACCCCTATCCTTAAAAAGCCCCACCTTGATTCTCTGTCCCCCCCCCTAACTACCGACCCATCTCTAACCTCTCAATCCACTCTAAGATCCTTGAACGTGTTATCTCCTCCCAACTTATTACATACCTTACAACCAATAAAATCACCAACATCTTCCAAAGCGCCTACCTCCCCCACAAATCTACTGAATCCGCCCTAATCATCATTACCTCCGACCTACTCTCTGGCCTTAACAACAACCGTGGCACCATACTCGTCCTTCTCGATATGTCCTCCGCTTTCGACACCCTTGACAACAATGTCCTAATACACAGACTCTCCGCTATAGGCATTACCGGCATTGCCCTTGACTGGTTCACCTCCTACATTACCAACCGCTCTTCCTCAGTCAGGATTAATACACACTCTTCCCCCTCCCGCTCCATAACCCACGGTGTCCCCCAGGGCTCTGTCCTCGGCCCACTCCTCTTCAATATTGACCTCCTCCCTATGTTTGACATCTTCACTGACTACCCCGACATCTCCTTCCATACTTACGACCTTCAACTATATCTTAACTGCACAGACTCCCCTACTTATGCCCCTGACCGACTCTCCTCCTGTATAAAGTCAATACACCACTGGCTTACCTCCAACTCTCTAAAACTTAACCCCACTAAAACGGAAGCTATTTTTCTCCACTTACCCTTACGCTCCTCCTCTCTCCCTGATCCACCTCCTATCACTCGACAACACCTCACTCCCCTACTCTCAACACTTCCGAAATCTTGGCTTCCTTCTTGATACCACCCATTTCCATGACTCCCATCTTATATATATGCACAAATCCATCCACTACCACCTACACTGCCTCCGCTTAATCCGACGCTCCGTTCCCCTCCCCATCGCTATTACCATTGCCTCCTCCTACATTATCCCCCTATTCGACTATTGCAACTCTCTTCATCCTGTTTCACTATCTATGTCCAACCCTCTGTAACATCATCTTATATTCCCAAAATGCCATTACTGTCCCTTCTATTTTTAAACAAGCAATAATCACTCCGATTCTTAAAATTCCTTCACTCGATCCCGAATCACTTCTCAATTATCGATCATTTTCTCAGCTTAGGTGAATAATATTTAGGAAAGAGTCGTTTCTCATCAACTAATCTCATATTTAACTGCCAATAATCTCCATATTTATCAAAGTGCATATTTATCAAATTTTCAAAGTGGTTTTTGCCGATGCTACTCCACATAACAGTACTATTGAATGTAATTGATGTTACTTAATACCCGTTGTACTAATAATTCTGTAAACTATTCATGCTGGACATATCCAGTGATTTCGATACGCTTGACCACCAAGTTATATTGTCCATTTTAAGCGGTTGGCATACAACTATAATTGTTTAATTCAATAAATCATCACCAGGTCTCAATTCTCAACTCTATAATTGGGTTAATGACATTAAATAATGGCTTATTTCTGATAATCCCCTATTTAATTCATCTAAAACTATATTGTTGAATCTTTCACCATCTCCTACATACTTCCCTTCTTTTATGATTTATAACATTGTAATATATCCTTATCCTGGTATATCAAACTTAGGTGTACTTTTAGATACTACTCTTTTCTTCATTCCTCATATTACTACCATCACTAAACCTGCAAATTATCATCATTTTATAATTAAAAAATACGAAAAAGAATTACTGAATCTCTTATTAAAATTATAGTTAATTCCCTTGTCCTCTCACGTATATATTACTATTAACCACTCCTCATCACTATTCCATTATCTTCTATCTCTCCCATAAATCGATATATTCGTTCATCAGTCCTTATAACATATAACCTATTTATTCTAAATCATTCCTTTGTTTGCTCATATAAACACTAAATTCACTGGTTCCCATTTATCAATTGCTCTTCTTATCGCATACTATCTATTGCTCATTCTTCAATATACTCTTAGAATTATCCCTTATATTTCTCTTTCTCTTGTACAAATATCTTCCCTTCCATATTTTAGAAAAACTCATCTTATCTTCTATCTACTCATATTATCTGTCCTTAACATAAAATACACTGACCCTGAGTTATATTGATCCTAAGCTATGTAATTAAATTCGCTAAACACATTCAAGAAATATATACAACAATTGATATCAGGTGATAACCTTTACTACTAATATTTGTAGTCATTATTATTTTCCTATTATCTATTAATTTCCTTCTGGTTTATTCTATTTTATTTTATTAATATTAATTTTATTTATTGTTTTACATACTTTTATTAATTGTATTTCTATATATATATATATATACTTATGAGACATTTATGATAACATAAAACATTTATGATTTATCTAATTGTTTAAATACATTTTCAATATACCAAATATATACATTATTTATATAATAGTTTATATTATAAATACTTCAACAATAGCATCCGTTACGAATGTTATTCAACTCAGTATAAATATACTATATAACTACCATATTTATATAATATTTATTTAATAAATAATAATATAAAATATAATAGTTAATAATTAAATTAAAATGTTATTATAATTTTTGTTAACATTTAATGTATTATATAAACATAATAACTTTAATATTTACTATTTCATATAGATTACATTTAACTATATCGTATAACACTATTATAACACAATAGATAATATTATGTTATGTGAGTGTCTTTGTTAGGGGTACTATATCGAAAAGTTAATATTTCCAAGCAATATTCCTTGACCTTTCCACGCCATTCGATATCCTTGACCACGATATCCGTTTAACCCGAATAGAACAAATAGGAATTACCGGAACTGTGCTAAAAATGGATCATCTTCGCGATTTACCTACCACCCCTCTCAAGTATACTAAATACCTTGCCAAATGTTCACTACACACTCTACGCCGACGACATTGAATTACACTCCGGAAACCACAAACTCTACTGAATTACAACTCTACATGGATACTATACGCAACTGGATACCATCTAACCACTTACAACGTAACGCTATTAAAACGGAACTATTCAACAATAACGCTAACTCCAACTTAGACAATTTTCCACTACTCTACACGACTCCTCACCACTCACTCCGTCTTCTATAGAATGTATACCGTTAAGTATCTTGAGATTACCCTCAACCCTACATTAGAATCTGATGATCATATTACATCACTAATAAAGAAGACCTCGCACTATCAATATAATATTAGGAAAATTCGACATTTCATTGACTTCCTTAAGGCCAAACTCCTCACGCACTCACCTGTTATCTCTAGACTACACTATTGTAACACCTTCCTCATTGGTACAAAAACTGCATCTATTACTAAACTAGACCGAATTATCAACAAATCTATACAAACTATATACCAACTAAAAACTACTGACTATACTACTTATGTGACCAACCTGCGACTATAACTTAACTAGCTTACTACAACTCAACAAATTAACTATAAAATACTGACTCTTCTTCATAAAATACTGATAACCACCGAACCCACTCCAATATTTGACGACTTTATATATAGTAATAACACCCGTTTACTGCGATCCTCCTCTACACCAATACTAGAAGAACCACCTTACAAATTTACCAAATTTGGAAAAATACTTTTCACAAGAAGGCGTCAATGATTATAATAAATGCACATATATACAATATTTATTATTTGAAATCATTCATAGATCCCTTATATCATCTATCGTGCCACACTCCATGAAATATTCATACATTATTCCGATTAAAAAAAAACTACTATTGGCCAATCTAATTTATCCTGTTCTCAACCAATATCCCAGTTATCAAACATAGCTAAGATATTAGAGCGAATTGTGTTCACTTATTAATTATATTACGTCCAATGATATTGTTGATAAATATTAAATTGCGTATCTTTCTCATCGTAGTACCGAAACTGCCCTCACTTTGATTATTAATGATATTCTCATATCTCTTGATAATTATGTTATGATATATATATATATATATATATATATATATATATATATATATATATATATATATATATATATATATATATATATTAGATAATCATGTGCATGAATATATGATTTAGAGTCTTACAATTATATTTAATTATTCTATAGTTATTTAGTCATTTTATATACACTTAATATTTGTATTTTTATAAAATTATCCAAAATCACCGAATTACAATAACTTAAAGATCCTATATAATATATATAGTATATATATATATATATATATATATATATATATATATATATATATATATAATATATTTATCGCGAATACAACAAATTATCAACTTTTATTTTTATTTTATTATTTATAAGAATTATTACTAGATAAAAGATGTACTTGTTTTGACTTATCATTTATAGGTAGAGTATATTTATTTATGTCGGCATTTTTCGAAATATTAGTGGATAACGGGTGCGCGTAACTAGATAAATGTAAGTCTTTCGTGTTTGCTTTTAAAAGTTGTGCATGATCTTCAATGTTCCTAAATATTCATAATTTATAATTTACAAATTTAAATATTATGAGTATATATAAATATATATATATATATATATATAATATTATAAATATGAACGCGTATATATATATATATATATATATTACATATATAAATACATATTATTCTCGTTGTTCTCTATAGATTAACTTTTAATTATTAGTAATGTATATGGTAAATATTCGAATATTCTTTTTTATGTCGTCAATAATATATATAGTTATTCTATATGTATTGCAAAATAATTATAGTTACTTGCAAAATAAATATATTCATATAATTAATATAACATACGTGAGTATCATTAGAGTATATATACTAGTAGAGAGTATACTATAATTTATATATAATATACTGTTTCATATAAATACATTTGTAAATTATTAAAAATATCAATGTATATTTTATTTTTTTTTATTTAATTTTAATAGTTAATTGTTATTTATGATAATTAATAATTAACATTTTATACAATTACTAAATCAATAACACCTGAAGCCAAAATATATATACACTTTTTTTCTATTCTCAAATCATTATTCAAAAAATTTGTTTTATATTTTCAATACTTTTATGAAGAACCAAAATTGTTAAAATTTAAGTATCATATTTGAATACGTCATTCATACTTATTGTTTACATAACTTTGATTAATAACTTATATAATTTGTTGTTAATTATAAAGTTACTTATTCAAATAATCATAATATAAAAATAAACTATACGCAAACATATTTAGGTACACATATAATTCTAAAGTTATCTCTATTAAAATACCGAATTAGAATACATTGTACATATATGAGTACATTTGGACTGAATTCTGTATATAAATGTATCGGCATATTACAGTATTAATATTTTGTATTATTATGATATATATATATATATAAAATTCGATTTGAAAATCTAAATATCATAATAATATTTATCATAAAGTAAAATATGTGTATCTTAAATTGTTTAAAATTTGAAGAAGCATTCATAACATTATAATTTATACGATTTTATTGTATATTATTTATTTATTATCAGATGTAGGTACAAGTACCTGGGTAATTGTAGAAGCATTGCTGCTTGTCGAGACAATTACCCTTAATTTAACTTGTTGACAGATATCAAATAATTTAATTCCATTATATAAATATAATGGCCATTCCGGAATGTGAATATTGTGGAATATAAAATATATATAATAATAATAAGGTTGACTTCCTGTTTACACTAAGATAAATATAATATGATAAAATTGTGATATCTGTCAACTCGTTATTGATTAATTCATCATTTAATAATTAAATAAACTATAAAATAAAAGATAAAAATAAATAAAATTAGTGTAGGTATAACAAAATAAAAATACAAAAACATCATTAAAATAATTTAAATTTCGATACTAAATAATAATACGAATATAATAAATAAAAATATGAGGAAACTATACTCAACAACAAAAAAAAACTAAGATTTATAAAAAAATATATAAATAAAAATTATATAGAAGTCAAAAGTGATAAAAAGTAATTTTCAATAAATGTCATTAGAATATAAATAAAATAACTATTTATTAATTTGTATATGAGTATAATTTTTATATAGAAATCTAAAATTATTAACAACAAAATATTGTATTATAAAAGGCAGTAAGAAGATTAACATTATTATTATTATTTTTTTTTATTTTTTTATTTTTTTATTTTTTTTAAAGTTGCTATTTTTATATAAAGGTCAAGTTAAAAACAAATTATTTTATTAAAGTCATTAAAAAATATTTTGTAAGGATTTTTTAAATTTTTATATAAAGGTCAAGTTTAAAATTATAACTGAAAAAAAAAGAGCAAAACAATGAGGATCATTTTTATATAAAAGTTTAAAAGGATTAAAAAAAAATATATATTTTATTATAAAAGTCAATAAGAATAAAATTATTATTTTTTTAAAGTTTGTTATTTTTATATATAGGTCTAAAGGGTAAACATAGTTATTTTACTAGAAGAGTAATAAAAACAATTTTTATATAAATGTCAGGTTGAAAATTATAACATAAAAGAAAAGATAAAATATTTTTTTTTTATAAATGTAAATGTTTGAATTATTGGATTAATTGTAATTATCGATGAATTTGTCATGAATTTTTTTTCCGAAAATTGATTTTGAATATATATATATATATATATATTAAAAATATTAATAACCTTTTATATGATATGCAAAGAATTATATTTATAAATATACATATCAAACAAAATAATATCATAAAAGTATCCACTATTATTTTTCCTGTTTCGATGAAGTATTTTAAATTTAATAATCATATATACATATTTTATATATATTATATTATTAGATTCTTATTTTTTTAAATATTTTTATAAGTTTATTTATATATATATATATATATACATATATATATATATATATATATTACAATTATTACATAATAATTATAATATAATTAGATAATATTGAAATATAGATAAATATGTAATATTTCATGAACTAAGATCAATATCTAATATGTTAATGATTATTTATGTATATGAAATAATTATGTTTTTAGTTAACTTAGAAGAATTAAACTTAGTAGCATTGAGTTACCTATTTTTTAATATTTGAGAGAAATGTCATCATATTTATTTGTGAATACAAGTTATAATTGTAGATGTTGTAAGTCACATACTTAATATATGACATTTTGTAATCATTACATAATATTAATATATATATATATATATATATATATATATATATATATTTATTTGTTGGTATATAAGTAAATATGGTATTAATAATACTATATTATTTAACGTTATACATCATGAATAATTAAGTTGAAAATATATCGTAAACCTATATTAAACATGACATTGTTCCCAATATAAATAGCCTATCATATAGTAGTTTCTAGTAGTGACCTTATATATCTGTATACAATCAGTCTATACATGTATATTTGCATATTATCTCTCCAAAATACAGTCCATATACTATATATATATTTAATTAAATATACACTTTCTTAACTTCTAACAAAACTATTATAGAACATTTTTTACAAACTGCTATTTACTACTCAACCGTAGACAACGTAATTAACAATTTCAAATACTTGCATATCTACCTTTAAAAGACACAACGACTTATCTTGTTATTTATAATATTATTTCTAAAAAAACTATTTATTCTAGAACTCTATTCATAGTTACCTGTTACCTGTTACCTAATTGGTTTAGGCACTTCCATCAACTTCTTTATTGAAGTTTTCGGACGTGCTTTCAATATATTATTGGGCAAAAAGGTATGTTTTGAGCTTTGATTTGAATGTTATATAGATTGTTACATAGTTTCATAGTTAATACCAACATATATATGTACTTGTGTACATACTAATATTATTGTTTTATTATAATATAACTTGAACATACAGTACCATTCTATTTACATGTTATGATATACTCACTTCCGAATACATTCCCCGATTTAATATTTCTACAATGGTAATTACTTCATATACTTAGACGCACTAAAAATATTTAAATTATACCTATATATAATACTAATGGAAAACAATATGAATTGAATAAACATTGTTATACTTAAAGTCTCAAGTCGCAAGTATTGCCATTGATTGATAATTTATTTAAGCAAATACATAGCCGAAAATATAATCGAAAGTATAAAGTATAAATATTTGATAACGATAACATACGTTATAGAAATAAACAAAGAATAATACGAAATTAAAAAATTAAAGAAATTAAAACGTTTTACAGTTTACGTTACCGCCATTGTTCTTATTTTTGGAACAAATAAGATCCCTAAGGCATTGGACCTGACTCACCTATATCCCCGAAGTTGATACACCATCTATCCTCATTATTTACAATTATTGTTGGCTATACTGGATATGAATTTAATAATTTAATATCTCTGATTTTTTTTAAATGTATTATTCTAATAGAAAACTAAATAATTTAATTTGTATTCATAAAGTTGTTATTTTGTATATAACTTTTACTAAATTAAAATTTGTATTATATTTATTTTTATATTACTTTTACTATACTTTTCTCATCATAAGTGTTCTTTAGGAAAGTGAAACGGGTAAAAAAAAACTAAATTCTGATATTATTATTATTATATATTAATATAATATAGTATATTTATTTAAATTAATTTAGAAAAATTGATTTTTCTACAATATTTATAATGTGATACACTATATATATATATATATATATATATATATATATATATATATATATATATAGTACATTATATATAATATAACATACTTGTTTCATCTGGTTCTGCTATAGTTATATTTATTACAGTTCGTATTTTATTCGTTTTGTTATAATTAAGTACACCTATATTAATATATACATATATAATACATGCAAACTATAATATATATATATATATATATATATATATATATATATATATATATATAGTACATTATATATAATATAACATACTTGTTTCATCTGGTTCTGCTATAGTTATATTTATTACAGTTCGTATTTTATTCGTTTTGTTATAATTAAGTACACCTATATTAATATATACATATATAATACATGCAAACTATAATATATATATATATGATGACGATGATGATGATGATGATATATGTTTTATTAGGCACTAAAATAGGGTAATATACAATATATATATATATATATATATATATTATATATACTACTAATGTATATCCATATAAATGTAATTAATATAATAATTGTTCAAATTTAATTTAGGTAAATATATAAATTAGTTATATTAATTATCCAGTTTATACTAATTATATAACTCGCTTTCATATTCTATTTAAAAATTTATAAAATATAACTATTTTAATTGTATATAATGTAAATACCAACAATATATTGATAATATGTTATATATCTTATCATATTATTTTATTATATATATATATATGTGCGTGTGTATATATTTTCATATACTAATAATGTATATATACCTAATTTTGTAGTACTTTGTAATTTAGTAGTTGTTATTTCTATGGCAGTAGTAGTCTCTTTTATTTTATAAGAAATGTTAATATATTATATTTATATTAAGTATTAGTAAATAATATTGTACTATATAATTTATATCAACTATTTGTATTGTATTCAATATATATATATTTATATATATATATATATATATATATATATATGAGATTTAAATGAATACATATTATTATTATTATTATTAATAATAGCTAAATCTATGACGTCATTAAATATTACTTTCAAAAAAAATCATATATAAATAATTAATATATTATCTAAATAGTTCTTTTTAAAATTTAAAATTATAGATATTATCAAATATAAAATAACAATATAAAATTCTTTTATAATATTATACTATTAAATATATTCAATGAATAATTATACTATTATATGTATTATTAGTTTTTATTATTATTATTTATATATATATATTTTTAAAATGTATAATATTATTATTATATTATAGCATTAATAATTAACTAATATTACAGATTTCAAAATTAGATTATCTGGATAGATTGCAAGTATTTATGAAGTATACTTCCAGTTGGAATATCAAAAAAAAATAATAATTACATCAGATTCTTCGTACCCAGTACTAATCATATTTAATAAACGAATGAGTAAAACGTAGTTATCATTCTGGCTTTATTTTTATTATTTTAATCTTTATAAACTAATACAGGGAAAATGAATATAAATGTAAATAAAAAAATAAATAAATAAAAAAAACAATTAATTATATTTACTTCACAAATATGAAATAATTATTATATTTTTAGATCATTACAATATATTGAAACCTTTAACTATAATATAATACATAACATACGAAGTAAATTGCATTTAGAAATATGTATACCCATTGGTTATGTGGACACTTACGTTAAATTGTTAATGAAGCATATAATCACTAGATATCAATATTATATATATAATTATTTAATACATTTCAGGTTATAAATATCTAACTAATAAACTATACACAAAGTTTAAATGCAAAACAATTAAATTGTAGTGTTAAAATAAGATCAGATGTAATAATTAAAATTATAGTATAATAAAACATAGGAAACACAAATATATTATAAGGAAAAATATACATTATACATATAAATACATATTTTGACATCTAAGAGTTACAGATATATTATATTTAAAAAGTAAATAAATATATATATATATATTAATATATTATAAATAAATAAGTATATACCTATATAATTTGTCTCCACTATAGTGTCATTTATCATCGTATTTATTATATTTTGAGTACTTATACCTATGTTAAAATATAAATATATAATAAATATTGAAATATAAAATAATTTTTATAAATATAAATTTAATTAATATAATTAAGATGTATAATTTAGGATAATACATTGATTACTCTACTTATGGATTGTATATTCAGTTTATATATATATATATATTAGTAATCTTGTTTGATATACATATTTATAGATTAAACTATTTAAAATAATTTGTAAAAAATTATAATATAATTATAATAATAATTTGTTTGTATGTATGTACTTATATACTTAACAATAGTCTATATATGTGAATTTAATAAAATTATTACTAATTATATTATGGGCAACAACAGAAAATATTAATATTATTTTGAAGCCATTTAGAAGAAAACATTATATAAATTTTATTGTAATTTAAGAGGAAACAACATTACAATTCGTCTAAAAAATAGTATTATTATTATTATGAATAAAATAAATGTTTCAATTCAAAAAATGACAACAAATAGTTAATATTTAAAAATCTACAATAATATTAAGATAAACTTAAATCATTTATATATATATATATATATAGTTTATAGCTATGTTAATTTAGTTATTTTATTTACTTATTTTATAATTATGTTACTTATTATTTTTTAATTTTAATTATATTATGAATTCTTTATACAAAATATTGATGTTGTTATTTTTTATTTTTGAAGAATATTCAATAGTAGGGGAAAGTAACCGTATACGAACAGTGCCCGTATATGGACACTCTCGGTATATCAGAAACCATAAATCCTACAAAAAAATTGTTAATGAATTTTAATGAATAAAATATTCATAATTATATAAATAGTCTAAATAAGTATTTTTTATTTTATAATTAGAAAAAATAGTGCTGATATATCCAATAAACTTATTTTTTTATTACGTCATTTTTTTAAATTGTCAAAACGAAATATTTCAACTTAAAACCTTAAAAATATTCAAACGATTCGATATAAAACATAATAATATATTTTTTAAAACTAAATCATTCTAAACATTATATACATAATTGTTATATTTGTTATATAATATTAATTAAGTTATAATCATATATCTATATATATATATATAAGTTCATATAAGGTCATATAAGTCCCTAATACGGACACTCTAGATCTAGATGTCTTAATAAAATAATACGGACATCCTATAACCAATCAGCGCGCAGCGTGTAAACTATTCTGATTTTCATAACAAATTACGTGAGTTATAATATTAATACCACCAATGATGCTACATCTGCAATTTGTATTATGTAGATACTTTACTTGTATTATTTATTAAAAAAAGAATAAAAATAAATAAATTATTAACTAATTAAATTCATAAAATTAATTATAAATAATGTAATTGTAATTTATCTGATTGGTTCATCAATAATATATAGTTTATCTAGTGGTATATAGGGTTTCCGTATTATAACACAGGGTGTCCGTATTCGGTACCCATGTCCTACTTAGTTAAGACCACTTATTGTTAAAGTATCCGTATTAGGTGATTTTCCGTTATATACGATAATATAGTATAGTGAATATAATTAAAGTCAATTTTGTAAAAGTTATTATATTGGTACTTTCAAAATGTGTATGCTTTTTATTATTAAATTGCTATATATATATATATATAAAAAAAGTAAGTACTAGCCATTATCACAATTTATATTCTGGATAGGTTCACATTGTGTTAAGGTTTCTGTATTATTATTATTAAAGAAACAACTTAAACTTACATTTATTAATAAATCACCGACACATAGATTATCATTATATATATCTGCTTTCAATGAATCTTCCAATTTTAAAATCCAAAACATTGGGCACTTACACATAAGCGTATTATCATTGACTCGCAATGTATTATTAATACTCATATTTCCGCTAATATATGCTTTAAATGCAGATTCTTTTAAACTTGTTAACTTGTTGTATTGAATGTGTAAGGCGGTTAAAGAGGGTAATTTACTTAGTTCGAATTTAAAGTTTTTTATTTTATTATGAGAAACATCTATACGTATTAATTTAGTATTATGATTGAATATTTTTGATCCTATTACTGATAATAAGTTATATTTTAAATTAATATACGTTAATTCCGTTAAATTTAAAAATTGTTTAGTATATAAGTTAGTAAGATTATTATTACTTAATACTAACACCTTCAAATTATTGTAAGAACTAATTATATTATTAATTGAAAATGAAAGGCGATCTAGTTTCAAAATAGATTTATGTTCGCATACGAAGTTAGTTGAATTTTCTAATCGTATAGCATTTGCTATCAATGTATTATTTACAATGGCTTTTTTCTTACAATTCTGTAATAAAAATTAATGTAAATTATTGATGATTTATATATATATATAAATATATATATATTTATATATTATAAAAACATATAATATATATATATATATAAATATATTTCTTTAGTTAGATTTATTTATATTTCAATATTTTCTTAAATAACATTGTATTAAACTATTATATATATATATATATATATATATATATATATATATATATATATATATATATTAGTAGTATTAATGGTATCGAGTAGTGTCGGTTAGTTTCAGATAATTGACTACCCGGATGGTGTCGGGTATAAACATATGATTTCGGGTCGGTTTCTAAAATGTCGTGTCATAAAGGTTTTGTTTCGGATTATTCTGGTTTTTGTAGAGTTTAAATACTAATAATATCTTATTATCATTATAAATGGTTATTAGCACAAATATAGTAAAATAAATATTATGCAATATAAAATAATATCTAGAAATATATTTTGTTATCAATTAATTTAACAACAAGTTTTTTATCAATGAGTTAATATATAGGTTATCTATAGGTTATCCTAATCCATAATGTTATGAACTCAATTTACTAAATATTATTGATACACTATTTTCAATATCTTAATAATGTATCAATATATTGATCAATAGTAATATATTTTTATATATCATATATATTATATATGATACTGATACGAATGTATATATGTATATACCTAAATGTACATTTATCAATTATAAATAAATGTTAAGCTTTTATTAGGTTACAAATTCGAATTTAAAATAACGTTAACTAATTATCTCTATTTCGCGTTAATACTTGTAAGTATATACATATTTTATACAAAATTGACTTATTTATATTAAGTATCTATCGATTACCAGAATAATTATTTGGATTTATAAAAAAACTCTATGTATATGATTGTAAGTAAATATATAAGATAATATATAATTTATATGTATACTATTTGTGGTATATTAAACATGATAACATTTACATCCATAATATCTAATTTTATATTCGTTAGTACTACATTAATTATACTCATTAAGGTATTTAATAAAGGTATTATAGAATTTAATAATTCACAATTAATAACAAAATAGTAAATTAATAATGGATGATATTTATTAAAATATTAGATTAATGGATTTTTTAAGATATTAGGGTATGGTTTTGGAATTAGGTTTTCTTTTATACATTTCGAATTTTGTTTTAATATTGGTATGTAGTTAGATTTAGTACTACTATTGTGATTATATTTAGGTGTTTTTATTATTTATAAATTTTAGTTATTACATATATTACCCGTTAAGTATAATTTAACAAGTATCCAACATGGATCGATTTTATATAAATAAGTAAATGTATAATGCATAGACAACACCAGACTAACTTTATTTAGTATTATATTCCATATTATTAGCATTTAGTATATATTATTATATATACATTCTGATTTTTGAATTATACATAGATTTATTTATGCATAACGATATCTGATTTACATAATTCAAGTTTACGTGAATTTTATTATTTTAATTATATTATTATAATATAAAATATTATATGTAGTACATTTAAATAATTAAATCGTGGTTTATGATTATAATCATAAGATAATTATATTTATATGATATTTGTGTTTTAGTGGCCATTTAATGTTTACTATTGAAACAGGTGTCCCCCATTCTTGTAATTATAATACGCATATAATTGTTTGTTGATATATATATATATATATATATATATATATCTTATATGGGTTTGGTAGGCATTATTTGCATATTAATATCCAATTGGTAACTATAAATATTTGATATTAAAGTGTATACCAAAGAGTTATAACAATAAAATACCAATGTCGGTATACGATGTGTTTAATGTTTAATTATGAATATTTATGTTGATATTATATATATATATATATTACATAATCATATTTATAAAATTATTGTATTAAGGTATATTAATGTATAGTTGAAAATGTCTCTATATATTGGATGCCAATTTGTACATATTTTATATACTATTTTATACGAAATATTATCTATAAAATAGAGTTTTTTTAATAAACATATTAATAAGGAATTGCTTATCGAATTAACGAAAATTGAACGGGTCTACTAATTATACTACTTAAAGATTATATATATATATATATATATATATATATATATATATATATGTATATATATATATATATTTAATACAAACAAATATTCTATAATTAATAACAATATATAATTATTACTTGTAATCACTGAAAAACTATATATATATATATATATATATATATATATATATATATATATATATATATATATATATATATATATATATATATATATATATATGTGTGTGTGATATTATTAATTCTCTACATACCTGAATATCCACATATCCAGTTATATATAATGATAGTATTAGTCTACTCTATTTGCTAGAGAACATTTATTTTACTATCAGTCTGGATATCTACCGGTATGAATTCAGACATATATGTCTATATATGGTTATAACCAAACATATGATGTACTTTATCAACAATAAACTGAATTTTCAGAGATAACATGCTACGTATATTTCCAAAGTTAATTGCAATGCGCGGATAAATGCATACTATTTTAAAATCACACTAATAATAATATAACATCTGCGGTTAAAGAAAGCGATTGTTTTACCCATAGATTTATAGTTTACATAGATCGGTAGTCACGTGGTTTTTCATGGGCATACATGGTACCTGGAATGGGGATTTTGGATTTTTAATTGTTGTAAACTTAAGATGGCCGACATCACGTGACACATGATATTTCATAACAAATATTTAAATAAATAATATTTATTTTTTACATACATTTAGATTATGTTTCTATATACGCTTATAAAATGAATTTCGATTAAATCAAAATAAACATTTATATTTATTTATATTATATATTTATAATGCAATATAATCGCAACACGTAATATGCTTAAATAATACTTTATATAGGTAATTTTAAATTACAATTTATCGGTGCATTTTTAAATTCTTAGATCGCTTTAATTTTTTCTATATACGCTTATATAGTGCATTTCGATTATATAAATATAA
The DNA here is from genome assembly GCA_964019155.1 of Osedax fenrisi. Taxonomy (NCBI): domain Eukaryota; kingdom Metazoa; phylum Annelida; class Polychaeta; order Sabellida; family Siboglinidae; genus Osedax; species Osedax fenrisi. The sequence goes on along the minus strand of OZ025240.1, from coordinate 24,393,287 downwards.
ACATTTATATTATATATTTATACCGAAATATAACTGCAATATTTAATTTGATAAATAATACTTTATATAGGTAATTTCAAATTACATTTTATCTGTGATATTTTAAAATTCTTAGATCTTTTAAATTTGTTTATAAATTGTATTTAAATTATATCAAAATAAACATTTATATTAAATTGTATTAAATATATAAATTACAGTATAATAAAAAACTTTAATTACATAAAATAATACTTTACATGAGTAATTTAAAATGTGAAAATGCAACAGTACAATTTTAAATAGCACTATCTAGGTTAATTTCATTACTAATATTTAAATATTACAACTTAATTAGATAAATACACATTTATATTAATTTATATTATATACTGCAATATAATTACAATATTTAATTTGATTAAATAATACATTATATAATTCTAAATTACGACAACTATAAGAACGCTATTATTTTAAATATTTAAAAATTCTTAATTTATCGATAAATGTTGCTCTAATAGTATACTGTTTACGTGTATACACGTAATTGTCCAGAAGGAATAACTATCTACAAGTTTGTATTATATAAATACATTTAAATATCATTTTGAAATTCATACAATTATTTAATTAAACATTTAGATATTATATCTAATTATGTATGAAGTCAATAAATGAATACACGCTTAACGTATGAAAATCAAATAATCATACGAAATTTAATTTTAATTTCATAATTATAATTATTATAATATGTTACACGATTATAATAACAAAAATCATATTAATATTATACACAATTATTATAAAAAATACCTATCATATTAAGATATAAATGATATATGATATGTAACGATGTTAATGAATGTAATGAAAATGCATAAAAAGTCTATCGACTTACTAGAAATTAACCAATAATGCACCCTACATATAAATTATATATATTTAATTCTGAAGACGCATGTATCAGGTACCTATTTTAAGATGTACGCCGTACATTGTACGGCTTACGCCATAGCTAAGTACATTATATAAAAAGTCTTAATGTGTTATAGATGTATCGTGATTATTATAAAAAAAACTTACATATATCTTTATTCTTTTATATACGTTTTATATAATTTTAATAGTATATAAATAAATAATGAAATTAATAAGCTATTATAAATGGGTAAGTCATTATAGTCGTGATAAGTTCACAGTTCTATAGTGGTTCTAATGTGTCATTACTAGCTATGGAATAATTTGTTGTACATAATATGGATGTTCCATCAAATATACTGGCATTTCCATTCGATTTTATAGTTGATAGTTATAGTTGATAATTGGAGTTAGAAAATAGCACAATAATTAGAATTTATAAGCTTTAGTATTTTTTAAATCTAATTGATTATAGCTATATATGTAAGCTATATATGCATAGTATTAGTAAATTAAAATCAAATACAAATTTATACTTATCATGTTATATGATATCACCTAGGTTATATCATATAGTAGAATTATACTTCCTATCTGAACCCTCTTTATCCTGCTTCCAAATTAATGATATTAATTATATTACATTTATTTAATTTACGATTATGATTAAATATAAATATAAAATAGTACAAATATATTAACTATATTGAAATTATAATTTATCGTATAATTATTATATTAATACTATTATAATTTAAATATAATAATAGTAATATTTACATGTATGTAAACTTCTCTGAGTTACGATTTAGAATATATCCCTATTATTGTAGTGGACAACTCACATACATATTCAAGGAATGATGCATGTGTCGTAAGCCTTACATCTTAAAATAGGTGCCTGATACATGCGTCTTCAGAATTAAATATATATAATTTATATGTAGGGTGCTTTATTGGTTAATTTCTAGTAAGTCGATAGACTTTTTATGCATTTTCATTACATTCATTAAAATCGTTACATATCATATATCATTTATATCATAATATGATAGGTATTTTTTATAATAATTGTGTATAATATTAATATGATTTGTGTTACTATAATCGTGTAACATATTATAATAATTATAATTATGAAATTAAAATTAAATTTCGTATGATTATTTGATTTTCATACGTTAAGCGTGTATTCATTTATTGACTTCATACATAATTAGATATAATATCTAAATGTTTAATTAAATAATTATGAATTTCAAAATGATATTTAAATGTATTTATATAATACAAACTTGTAGATAGTTATTCCTTATGGACAATTACGTGTATACACGTAAACAGTATACTATTAGAGCAACATTTATCGATAAATTAAGCATTTTTAAATATTTAAAATAATAGCGTTCTTATAGTTGTCGTAATTTAGAATTATATAATGTATTATTTAATTAAATTAAATATTGTAATTATATTGCAGTATATAATATAAATTAATATAAATGTGTATTTATCTAATTAAGTTGTAATATTTAAATATTAGTAATGAAATTAACCTAGATAGTGCTATTTAAAATTGTACTGTTACATTTTCATATTTTAAATTACTCATGTAAAGTATTATTTTATGTAATTAAAGTTTTTTATTATACTTTAATTTATATATTTAATACAATTTAATATAAATGTTTATTTTTATATAATTTAAATACAATTTATAAACAAATTTAAAATATCTAAGAATTTTAAAATATCCAGCTAAAATGTAATTTGAAATTACCTATATAAAGTATTATTTATCAAATTAAATGTTGCAGTTATATTTCAGTATAAATATAAAATATAAATGTTTATATTTATATAATCGAAATGAACATTATAAGCGTATATAGAAAAAGTAAAACTATCTGAGAATTCAAAAGTTCACCGATAAATCGTAATTTAAAATTACATATATAAAGTATTATTTAATCAAATTACGTAATGCAATTATAGTGCATTATAAATATATAATATAAATAAATATAAATGTCAATTTTGATATAATAAAAATGCACTATATAAGCGTATATTGAAAAAATTAAAGCGATCTAAGAATTTAAAAATGCACCGATAAATTGTAATTTAAAATTACCTATATAAAGTATTATTTAATCAAATTACATAATGCAATTATAGTGCATTCTAAATATATAATATAAATAAATATAAATGTTTATTTTGATTTAATCGAAATGCATTTTATAAGCGTATATAGAAAAATAATCCAAATGTATGTAAAAAATAAATATTATTTATTTAAATATTTGTTATGAAATATCATGTGTCACGTGATGTCGGCCATCTTAAGTTTACAACAATTAAAAATCCAAAATCCCCATTCCAGGTACCATGTATGACCAATAATTTTACGTTGGCAAGATATAGCAATACCGATCTATGTAAACTATAAATATATGGTTTTACCTCTCGGTCTGTTATCGCTCTCTATAGAGATGCATTATAAAGCATTAACATTGTGTATGTATCCCCATCTAGAACCTCAAGTATTGCATTATCATATGTTAATATTCTACTAATCCATAATTTGAATACAAATTGAATACAAATTGAATACAAATACTTCATTAAAAGATATTTACTCTTCAAATAATACCCACTTTTAATATAATATAGAATCGTTTATTATCGTTAATATTATTAATGATATATATATGAATATATATGGATATATAACTAACACGAATATATATATATAACATACGATATAATATATTTTATTAAAACAAGAATAACGCACTGATAACCAACCTAAACCACAATAACACACTGATAACTGAACTTAAATATGAATAACGCACTGATATATAGCTTATCACGTGACCGATACACAGACAATGGACTTAGCACGTGACCGCTACACAGACAATGGACCTAGCACGTGACCGATACACAGACAATGGACCTAGCACGTGATATACTCACTAATAACGGGTATATCGCATATTCACGGATAACGGACCTAACTACTGACCGATATACTGATGAAACAGATAACCTGTGCATACCTATAAACTAAATAAGTGGATGCTTTACGTGTTATAGATCAGTTGGTGCGTTCTCTTTATCCTATGACCTACACGCATAATATGCGTCGCATATATATATATATATAGATACACACATCATTATAGAATATAATTCATTATAGTATAGATATGAATTTGTAGGTAATATATTTTAAACTCATAAAATATATATATATATATATATATATAAATACACAATTTAGTTATATAGTAATTATTTATTATATACATATACATTATATTATTGATAACCTCGATGTTTGCACTGTATGTTAAATCAAGTAATAACACTAACATATATACTATAATAGAGTTATACATTATTATTATCTTATATTCGTTATATGTATATTGATATTATAAAGTTATAAATGTTAATAAAGAATTAAAATTTTGGAAATCATTTAGTTTTATAAATACATTTTAAAGTATACTTTAACCTCTAGGTTATTTATATTATAATGTTACTGATATACGTTATAATGAAACACTTAACATATAATATATTTTTAATATGTGGATAGGATATATAAATTAGATAAATACGTATCACGGTGAATAATATAAAAAGTTAAACATTTGTCATAATACTATGGTGAAAATATAAACTATTATTATTATTAACTTAGCGACTATTTTAATAATACGTTAATGCATTATATGATTCTGGATTAAGGGTGTGTTCGCAGTTGCCTATTAGGGGTTCAGAATCTATTCTATAGGGAAGAATGCTAATATTATAGCGTTCGCGGTTACCACTATTGCGTCCGCGGTTACACTTATTATGTAGGTGAAGAATCGATTCTGTAGGCAGAACCTATAATTGTATAGTATGTATTACGTGCATACTAACATACATACACGCATATATACACATATATATATATATATATATATATATATATATATATATATATATATATACATATATATATATACATATTAACGTATATACTATATAGTATATAGTATATACGTTAATATTTATATAGTATATACGTACATTATCTGTTGCAATGGCCGCCTGTTATTCTGTTAATCAAAAACACATATTCTCAAATAGCTATGAGTGAGAGCCCTTGGTAATGGATATTTGAATAATATCACATGATGTAAACCTTGTGTTCCATTGGACAACACGTTGACACTCTGACATGTATCTATAGAAAGTACGCTTCGCACATTCTTCCGTACGCACGCCATTTCAAAAACATTCTGCACCTCGATTTCAAAAGGCAGAATCGATTCTGTAGGCACATAATCTCTGCAATGTAATAGGTAGGCTCGATTATGCACATTTGAACCGCTTCTTAACCTACATAATCGATTCTGCACCTACAGAAACCGTTATACACCAACCGCGAACACACCCTAAATGAAAGTAAATGAACATTTCTAAATACTATGATTAGACTAATACAAAATGAGCAAACTAATACTGGTAAAAATACATAAGTGAATGCATTTAATAATTATATTTTCAATATATATATTGATATAGGATATAATCTTAATAACAAATTATAGTATTCAAATAATAATGATATTTTGGATTATATGAATATAAATTTAATACATTTTTTTAAATATCCTACATCACCTATCGTAGTGGTTAATATACTAAAATATATTACAAATAAATATTATCATTATTGTTTTTATATTAAACACAAATATTATTAAAATGATATATGATATAATTATATAAAATGTAATCTATTTATTTAATCTAAGTACATAGTCAGGTATAATTCCAAAATTATTGATAATTACGTACATTTTAATTATCTTTAAGACCGTTAAACTACATGTAATATGTTATATCTCGTTTACCTAAAATTTATAAGTTTTATGAAAATTACTGACAAATTAATTAGTTATATTTATGAGTTATGAAATATACAACTTATGTTATAATTGACGATTTGGTTTTCCATATATACGTTACATTCTGCTCTCATTAAATATCATCGTAAGATACATATTTAACCCAATAGTATTATGAATATATCCATTCTATAACGCGCATATAAGTAAGCAAATAGTTAAATATATTGAGTATTTTATACGACATCATATCACTTAACATAGATACATATAATTTAGAAAATGATATTAAGGTAGATTATATATTGAGCTAGTTCAGATATAATACACGATAATGTGATTATTTAGTTTATCTTTTAATGTGGTCGTTGATGTATGTGTAGATGAAATAATATTCGTCCATATCGATTAGTAATTCATTAAAGTTGGTGATATTTTTGGATCGAATAATCTCCGAAGATTATAATAATCGAATAAGTATATTAGGTGAATTAATATCATTTTAACATTTTAACTTCAAATTAATATATTTTAATTTAAATATGTAGATAAATATAGATAAATATACATATAATATTTAAAATATATCTATATTACAAAGTGCCCGTTTATAAATACTCGAAATTGTATTTAAAATACCAGTATTTTTAATCACATCATCAATATTTAATATATATAAATATATATATATATAAATATATATATATATATATATATATATATATATATATATATAATATATATATATATGTGTGTGCATATATATTATATAAACACATTACCCCAATCATAATACAACTCATATTCTTTTTAAAATAGTAATACTAGTAATGTTCCTCTTAACAATATATATATATAAAAGTTAGAAAATATTGGCATCCGTGGTATACCACTAAAATGGTTAACAAATTATTTATCTGATCGATCTCAAATTGTATTATATAATGATGTATACTCAGACATAGCTACTATAAATTGTGGAGTACCCCAAGGAACTATTCTTGGACCTATTTTATTTTTAATATATATTAATGATTTAGTAAATGCATATAATATATTTAAATTTACCATGTTTGCTGACGATACCATATTATTTATTGATGATAGTTCAATTGTTTCATTATCAAGAATATAAATATGGAATTATCAAAATTAAATAACTGGTTTATTGATAACCGGTTATCATTGAATACTGATAAAACCAATTACATTCTATTTAATTGTAAAGAAAATATGAATATACAAATAAATAAAAATAATATAAAAAGGGTAACAAATATAAAATTTCTTGGTGTAATTATTGATAACAAACTAAGTTGGAAATATCATATTTCATATCTAAGAGCTAAACTGAATAACATAATCTGGATAACTAGTAAAGTCGCAAGATTATTAAATTTCAAAGCTCTAACAATGATATATAAATCTTTATTCCTTCTTCACTTTAATTATGCTAATATAATATGGGGCAATACATATATATCTAATACAAATTGTATCCTCTTACAACAACAAAAAATGTTGAGAATAATTTGTAATAAAAAAATTCATGACCATACTAATATTTTATTTTAAAATATAAATACTCTTAAATTTTGTGACCTTGTTGAAAAAAACACTAGTATATTCATGTACAATAAATTCTACTCGTCTTCATCATTATTTTTAAAAAAGAAAAATATAATATATAATATTCGTGATTCCTTAATTTTTGAAATAAAATTATGCAGAAAAAAAGTCTTATTATTTTCTTTAGTTTTTAATGGACCAAAAACATGGAATAATATAAACTCTGACATAAAATAATCAAAATCAAAATCAATTTTCGCAAAAAAAATTCATAAAAAATTCATCGATAATTACAATTAATCCAATAATTCAAACATTTACATTTATAAAAAAAAAATATTTTATCTTTTCTTTTATGTTATAATTGTCAACCTGACATTTATATAAAAATTGTTTTTATTACTCTTCTAGTAAAATAACTATGTTTAACCTTTAGACCTATATATACAAATAACAAACTTTAAAAAAATAATAATTTTATTCTTATTGACTTTTATAATAAAATATATATTTTTTTTTAATCCTTTTAAACTTTTATATAAAAATGATCCTCATTGTTTTGCTCTTTTCTTATCAGTTATAATTTTAAACTTGACCTTTATATAAAAATTTAAAAAATCCTTACAAAATATTTGTTAATGACTTTAATAAAATAATTTGTTATTAACTTGACCTTGACCTTTATATAAAAATAACAACTTTAAAAAAAAAATAATAATGTTAATCTTCTTACTGCCTTTTATAATACAATATTTTGTTGTTAATAATTTTAGAATTCTATATAAAAATTATACTCATAAAAATTAATAAATAGTTATTTTATTTATATTCTAATGACATTTATTGAAAATTACTTTTTATCAATTTTGACTTATATATAATTTTTATTTATATTTTTTTTAAATCTTAGTTTGTTGTTGTTGTTCAGTATAGTTTCCTGATCTGTTTATTTATTATATTCGTATTATCATTTAGTATCGAAATTTAAATTATTTTAATGATGTTTTTGTATATTTTTTTTTTACACCTACACTAATTTTATCTATTTTTATCTTTTATTTTATAGTTTATTTAATTATTAAATGATGATTAATCAATAACGAGTTGACAGATATCACAATTTTATCATATTATATTTATCTTAGTGTAAACAGGAAGTCAACCTTATTATTATTATATATATTTTATATTCCACAATATTCACATTCCATTATATTTATATAATAGAAGAAGAAGAAGACATTATATTTAGACATCGTTTAAACAATTAAGTTAACAATAATGTATAATGAAATAATAAGAAAGTTATAGTGTAAATAAATATGTTTTTAAATTCTTTTTGAACTTTTCTGAGTTTCTTTCAGCACGGAGTGTTGCAGGTAGTGAGTTCCAGGCTATCGGTGCTTGTGACGAGAAGGCGCGTGAACGGGCAGCATTAGAATGTATTGTCGATCTAGGTCGTATACGATTAACATGATACGGCCTGAGACTTCTTGTCTGGTCGATTCTCTCTATCAATTCATATAAATATGACGGCGTTTCAAAGTGGAGTGCATTATGAGTCATAAGACATAATTTATAGATGATTCTTTATTTTATGGGTAGCCAGTGTAATTCCTTCATTAATTGTGTGATGCTGATATGCTTATTTTCTTCTTGATGAGGTAGCTTGTGAATTATAAGTACAGCATATCGTTGAAGGGATGTAAGTTCAGCCAATGTGATAGCTGGTAGACCTATAAGCAGCATATTACAATAATCGTAAACTCCTAATACTAAACTAGTCACTAACATTTTGCAAGTAAAGAAATTTAAAGATTTTCAGATTTGTTTAATTCTGTACAGTTGAAAGTTTACTGAACGAATTTTTTCTGATATAAAAGATTTCATGTCGTGGTTAGAATTCAAAATTACACCCAAATTCTTTATCGTTTGTGATGATGATAATAAACACTTGTCAAATGAAAAAGTGAACGATGTTGAAAAGTGTTTAGAAGTGTTATTGACGTACATTACTTCAGTTTTTAAAGGGTTCAGTTGTAATGAGTTTTCGTGAAACCAGATAGAGAGTTCACGTAGACAGTTCTGCAAACGTATGTGGGCAGATGAGTCATTTTCATTATCAGCATCAGTAAAAATGTGGATGTCATCGGCGTATGAATGAAATTTAATCAATGGATGGTTGGCGAAGATTTTGAAAACAGGTGGTAAGTATATCGAAAAAAGTAGTGATCCTAGGACTGATCCTTGTGGTACTCCGTGAGTCATCTTTTGATATTCGGAAGAATAATCACCAATACTGACTCTACTCATTCTATCAGAAATGTACGATTTTAACCAATCTAAAGCTTTCCCAGAAAATCTACTCTCGATTAGCCTTTGTATAAGAATCTTGTGGTTGAGCGTATCGAGGGCAGCAGATAAATCTAAAAATAACATGAGTGAGCCGGTTTTATTGTTGAGAACATCATAATTTATACGGCATAGGGCTGTCTCTGTGCTCAGTCCGGTCATATAAGCACTTTGATGAGGATGAAGTACTTTTGCAGCTAATAGATGACTGATTATTTGTGTAGAAACAATTCGTTCGAGGAGTTTGGAGAAAGCAGTAAGTTGAGAAATAGGTCGATAATTTTTCAGGATATTCTTATCGCTTCCAGGTTTCTTGATAAATGGTATTATTGATGATATATAATTGAATTAAATTATTTGATATCTGTCAACAAGTTAAATTAAGGGTAATTGTCTCGACAAGCAGCAATGCTTCTACAATTACCCAGGTACTTGTACCTAAATCTGATAATAATAATAATAATAATAATATATATATATATATATATATATATATATAAAATGTAATTATACTTACTAGTTTAATGTATACATTAAACTATTAATATTAAACTAACAAAGATAATTATTTATGTTTTCATATCGTTTCCCTGTTCATAACGTTTAAATATATATATATATATATATACAACTATAGTTGTAGTATATATTATTATTCTAGTTCTACCTCCAATTCCCTCTCCATTGGGATTATTGCCAGGTAATTATTTAATTTACCATTAACATTATTACAAGTAATACTATTATAAAGGTTGACTTTTTGAAAACGATAAATGTTTATATTCGTCAAGTTGATATAATTAAACAAATAAATAAATAAATACACGAATAATAATAAAATTGTAAATAAGACATTATAATGATAACTTATGTGAATATAGTCGACATTTGCAAGTGATAAAGTGATAAGAAATAACATTCGCTATAACGGCGTTATCATTACTATTATTAGCTTCAAGCATTTCACCTGTATTATCTTTGAATTCATATAATGGTTAATAAACAACATATATAAATAGTGTATAGTTGCATCAGTTAATATGTATTTTCTAAGTATTATATGTTATCATTGACTAAGTTATGAGTAATATCTTATAACCTATAAAGTTAAGTTACTAAATATACGCCATCGCATGTTTAACGGTCAAAGGTTACCGCCCGGAAAATCGTGGTCTACTAACAACACTATAGTCATATATGAATGTATCGTCCGCATATTATAGTAACGTGTCACCTATGTATTTCCTATGTAAACACACATATAACGAATGCTATAGTTTGTTTATGTTTACCATGCGTCACGTTCTGTCATGCGCACGATCAATAATTAAGTTATAAAGTTTTAAAGTTATTTAAAGTTATTTAAGTTTTAAAGTTAATACTATTAATGGAATATTGTATTAATGTTATAGTATACCCTTTAGTATACCATTGTACATATTCATACAATTTAGAATGTTCACTATATACATATACATCTACAACATGATATATATATATATGAACATACCAGATTTGGTTGACATTTCTTGCATAATATTAATCATTTGGTAGACATGATTATTTGGAGGACAATTTCGTGTCCACCAAATAGTTTAGGGCAATAATTTATCACTTTTGGTATAAATTTGACTTTTAATAAAATTATATAATTAATATATAGGAAATAAAGTTGTATATTATTTATTAATAATTTAAAAATCAATAGAATGGGTAAGTTTAAATAATGATTGAATTTTCACTCTATATATATTGAATCCATAAAAATAACTGTTTAGTAGACACACCATTTTCAATGAAATACGTATTATTGTTGGATATATGTCTATAGGGAATTGATGGATTTAGACGTTATATTACATATGGATCATATATATAAAATAAAAAAATAAAATATTATATTAATAAAAAATATACATTTTAATTAATTTATTATTTATTTTTATTATATTTTGAAATAATAAATGGAATGATTCATAAATACTAAGGTAATACAAGTATTTTTATTAATTTAAAATTTAATATTTAAAATTTAATAATCTTAAAATATATATTAAGATTATTATTAAATATTTACTTAACATTTAAATAGAATAATGTTTAATTGTGTATTAAATATATAATTATATATATCCATAATCATGTGTATTAAAATATAAATATTTATAAATACTAAGGTAATACAAGTATTTTTATCAATTTAACATTTAAAATTTAATAATTTTAAAATATATATTAAGATTGTTAAATATATACTTACTATTTAAATATATAGAATAATTTGTAATTGTGAATTAAATATATAATTATATACATTCATAATGTGTATTAAGTAATTTATCGTGTAAGAAAAAAAATGTAAGATTTTAAATTTTACCAGGTAAATTTTTAAATATTCTATTAATAATTAATTTAATTGAATTGGGTTTTACCAATAGTAGTTTCTAATAGTACACATACTATTAGTTGTTATTGTAAACTTTATATGGATAGTTATATTCAATTTACTAATTAAATATAACATTGCATAATAGGATTATTATAATTATTATTATATTATAATGATTATAGTCAAAATATAGTTTAAAAATAATCAACACACTAAAAGCCCACATACTTCATTATACGAATTAGTAATTACATAAATATATAGTATTCATGTCATTATATAATTAATATAATATTATAAGAATACTCGTGTAATTTAAATAATTCGAATAAACATGTTACGGACATAGACTTTATCAGTGATATACTATATCAGATATAGTCTATCATATAGTCTGATACGTTAATATCAAAGAAGGCCGCCGATTATTATTATTATATTGAGTTCAATTTTTATTTTGGGGTTGTTTAATTTATTTGTTGTTTTATTTTTCTGTATTTTTTAGATGCATTATAATGAACTCTGACATTATTATAATAACAATCGGCGGCCTGCTTTAAGATAATTCTTTAATAGACTATATCATAGAGTATTAAAAAAATCACGATATTTAACCTAGTACCAGGTATATTATATAATATATATTATATTATAAATTATAATTTATAATATATAATTATTATAATATTATTATAATATTATTATAATATTATTAAATAAGATATACAAAATTGTACATTCTTTTTTTTAATTTTTATACAACCTTATATTTATTTACATTTTTAATATAATTACTACTATATACTTCCACTATATATATATATTATATACATGGGAATACGGACGTTAGGCAAACATTAAATAACTATAAATATCAAATGTCACAAATGTGGCGCAAGGCGTATGTCGCTCTAATTCATTATATGCTCTAAGAGCGTATAATGTACCACTATAGTGCACACGAAAATAAAATCTTAATGAGAAACATGTATATATGGAATAATTCCTTTTGAAAAATATATTTATAAACCATTCGTATTAATATATATATATATATATATATATATATATATATATATGATATTTACACATACGAGTACCATCCTATTTGCGTATTAATATTTGTGGGTTGTTTGATTTATTTTGTTTAGTTTTATTCTTCCGTTTTTTTAACAAGCACGCCTTGTGCGCCACGTAATGTTGCCATTTAATTTTTACCTACCATCCGTATCATCCTATATATATATTAACCTTTATATGTAATAACATATATATTAACAACATTTTTAGATTATTATATTATTGAATGTATTAAATATTAACAGGTAATGCCTTGTACCTATTGTTATATATTGTATTTATTTATATGCGACGATATTGTACATCTACGTGATATCAGCGAATATACGCATAGTGCCTGGTATCATAATGCACGTACATTCCTTCCATATCACATGACCCCCCCCCACGCGCAGACGGCTGTGTATATATAGCGGACCGCCGCTATGTATAATCACTTGAAGAATAAGTATAACCAATAAACATACATAAGCCTTGACGTAACATCAATAAGCGTCCAACCTCACGTCCAATGAATATCATCCTGCCACGTCAACCAGTGAGAGCACGTTAGGAAACATCTACCCCCACGCCCAACGACTATAAACAATCATGAACCCTACACCAACTCCTTCCTTCGATTAGCACAATGAAGATCGGCTAGACGAGCTGAAAATGTTGTTTAACATTTTATTTACGTCCTCGTCATTGCCCACTACATCCGGTATGATATCCTGTACACCCTCGCCGTCACTCATGACCTCCGTGACGCCCCAGCCACTACCCACGACATCCGGTACGCTTTCGCCCTTGCCCACTATATCAGGTACATATTCGGTACGCCCCCGCTGTCACCCACGACATCTGTGACGCATCCGACATCACACATAATACCCAATATGTTCTCAACATCACCCGTGACCCTCTCGATCTCACCCACAATATCCGTGACCCCCTCACCATCACCCCCACCATCCGTGATGCCATCAGCACCATACACAACGCATGTATTGCCATCCCCATGGCCACCTCCAACATGATATCCTTCTTCCATACGTGAGAAGAGGGAATGACCCCAACCCCTCTTCGATAACCAATAGGGAGAAGAGGGGATGTTATATATTTTATTTATATATATGCGTCGATATTGTACATCTACGTAATATCAGCGCATATACGCCTAGTGCCTGGTATCACGATGCATGTACAATGTACGTTTCTGCCGTCTCGCATTACTGCCCCACGCTCAGACATCTGCGGTGGTCCGCTATATATAATCTCTTGAAGAATAAGTCTAACCAATTAACGTAAATAAGCCTTGACATTTTACTCCCTATATATACACACAACTTAACAGTGTAATATATTAGTATTACACAACTTAGACAGTGATTAATACATAACAACAATTTATATATATATATATATAATAATAATTTTATATAATATATTATATGTATACACAAATATCCATGCATATATATATATATATATATATGACTAATTATCTCCTCTTCAACAATGATGGCGTACATACCGACCCCAAGTGTGAGAAGTTAATTCAACAGATAACCTCACAAGATTCTCCGCAAGCCATTGATAATTATCATTATCATAATTATTACGCCATTTCTATGAATTATAATTCATAGTTATCGCGAACTACATGTGGCCCTTTAATAAAGACCTGTCACACCTTACGATACTTCTATGTTAACTTCTCAAAAAAGATGTCGAATACCTAATATATTCAATAACATGGAAGAGTAAATATACTACTCTATCATATTATGCCACAAAGAAGAAGATAACAATTCAAGTAGACGCTTCATACGATTACTTTGACGCCATCCTCCTACATCCATCCAACAAGACGAAATCCCCATCACCCATCATCTAAGATATTCAGCCCCGCTGAGACTCGTTATGTAAATATCGAAAAATAAATGTAAGCCGTAATATTCGGAATCGAATGGTTTCACATTATTAAGTCTGACCACAAGTGCAGATGATCACCAGTGTTGGGGTCAAATACACTTTATCAAATACAAATACAAATACAAATATTATTACATTTTTATACAAATACATATTATCAAATACAAATACAAAATACAAATATTAACACATTAAATATTAAATCATTTGATTTAATCATATTTTAAATCATATGATTATATTTTATATAAAATAATAATCCTTATCCCTAGATTATATGTATATATATATATAGACTATTGCATGGTTAGTGATTGATATGTATTGGATATATGCTATTAATAGGTTAATTAAAGCAATGTAGATAGGTGGTATAATTTTTAAATATTAAGGAGAAGACGTAGAATTAGAGTAATGAATGGATAAATGATATATGAGTTCTAGAGAGAGAATCTAATATAAATATAAAATACAAATATTAACATATTAAATATTAAATCATAAAATAATAATTCCTATCTCTATACCAGATTGCATAATAATTAATTGAAATCTATTTTAATATATTTAATTCCTAAAGAAAATCAATAAAATAAAAAACTGTAAACAATAGACTGATTGATTGGGATATTATAAGTTATAATTTATAACACATACATATTCTATATAGAATATTAATTTATTTATATAGTATTCATAAAATTATTGTTCTATTATATTATTTGTATTATTTAATAAATGTATTCTTTAATATAAATGGTAAATATTTTGTTAATTTTTTTACATTCATAAAGTAATTGTTTAAATTCTACATTCTATTAAATTATTAAATTAAAATATTTTAAAAGTGTATTTGAAACTGTATTTGATCAAATACACGAAATACGACACTCAAATACAAATACATCACTAAATAATTATTCAAATCAAAATATAAATACGTATTTGACCCCATCCCTGATGATCACCCAGAAAAATCTCTTCACAGAACCAACCCGAGTCCAAAAAATGCTACTACGAGTGCAGCAGTAAGATTTCACGCTAATATTTTTAAAGCCAGGAATAGAGCTACGGATAGATTTTCACCTACCATCAGATGCCAGTGAACACATAGACCTTGATGTCCAGATAAGCCATTGAAGTTTGGGACACAGTAGATAGAATATTTAAAATTAGAAACGGGAGACGAAACCCTTCAAGCCTTAATTTCTTCTGTATAAGTAACCTCTATTGCCATATGACACACTGACGCACTCATGGCAATACCTAAGTATACATTTTGTCCACTATAACAATATCACGTACCTCATTATATTTGATTTTTATACTCAATTCCCATTCATATACACTATGCGTGTGCCCATAACCAGCGCAACCATTGTAGATCATCTAAAACATGGTATCCTAGAAATGTTATTTAGCGACAACGGAGGACTATATTCGTTACAAGCGTTCCGAATATTTGCATCCGAATGGGGATTCGACCACGTGACAAGCAGGCATACCACTTCCTAAGTAACGGCCTAGCCGAGGAACCATGCAGAGCTTGAAGATTTCTGAGAACTTCCAGATGTCGACACAAAGCCCCACCGAACTGCTCTACAGCCACAAGTTAGCAAACCCTTTACCTAGCACCTAACCCGTAGACTTGTCGAATGAGAATAAATTATCATCCAATATGTCAACCACACGATACTAGTAAAAAACAAGACTCATTGTACCTGTCCAACATAACACCCCTCACAAACATTCACTAGCGTGACCACATATCAAAGACATGGAAGCCAGATATGAAACTTCGGAGTTACAACATCCGCAGTATGGATTGTTCTACCTTCGGGAGAAATCTATGAGATATCCGCCTTACTTCCCCGTCGACGCCCTGTCAGGAGGTAGTACAAACACACCGAGATGCATCAGAGAATCACTCAAGACCTCTTGCCCTACCCTCTACTCCACCGATACTCGGTTCAGATGTATATACTCCCCTCCGTAATGTGTCATTCTCATCCCAGGGATATCGCACTCACAACTAGTCCGTTGACACCCGGTCCGGATCTAGATAATCAAACCTCGTCAACCATAGCGCTGCGTTGATCTAACAATAATATACGATCCCCACTTGTATTATTGACTTGTAGATATAAATGTAGATATAAATGCCAAACTTATTATTGTAGCCTATAGACTGTGACACAGTCCGATACAGAATTATCTGTACATCTTATACACATCCCTAATTATTATATATATATATATATATATATATATATATAAATAATGTCACATATTACGACATGGCTATTGTTCACAATAAATCTCAGCATTATTATCCTCTCCTTCTTTCAAATATAATATTGTGTATAAACTAATGGATTTATTATACTAAAAAATCAGGAGCCGGTTACTTTGGAAATAAAATATTTCCTATCACTATCCAGAGACAATCTCTGGATAATTCTCAGTAAACGGGGTTGTTCTGGACAAAAATACATATATTACATATATATTACAGCAAAAAAAATAGCCTAGGATAGATAGAGGATGGGTTGTTCTGAGAATTGTTAGCTAATTTTATTCGCGTATGACATTCGAGTAGATCTCGAAATACATTTGTATAAAACTTGGACAATTTTATAGTACTTAGGATCACAAATAGATGTCCTTATTACATTTATAATACATAGGATAAAATATTAAAATATGAAATATAGGTCCTATATAGTCCTATCATATATATATATTAGGGATGTTCACGGGTCGGTATCGGGTTTTATGAAATATAATGGTTTCGGGTTTTTAATCTGTTTTTCGGGTCGGTTTCAGAATTGTATTGAATATACTGAAACCGGTTTTGGGTTTTGAATACATCATATGATATATAATTTATATTTAATATAATATTATCCCAATCCCTGTCACATCATATCTCGCAATGCAAACATTATAAATTCACATTCGCCATTAATAACGTAAACAAATACAGATTGGATTATTTTACTGAATTTATTTATATTTATATAATTAGATTTTGTATAACTATAGTTTATACCTAACGTATACATCAATATAAACCAGTTTTATTTGATAAATGTTTGAATATATTGTATAGTATATAATGGATACTATACATATATAATATATAATTTATATCATCATATTATATTGTAGGTTGTTTATAATACTTAAATAATAAGTAAATCATTCATTAATAACTAAAATTATTTTTAATTCAAATAAAAATTAATTTAATATGTATTGTAATTTTTACCTATCCCATAGTATTAAGGGCGAGGTAGATTTCGTCAACATTTTTTTCCATCCCTCTCTATTTTCTTCAGCTCTCATCGCTTTATTTATATCAAGACCGGTCCATTTTACGATATTATCTTGCCATTGCATTTTTGGCCTACCTCGTCTTCTTTTACCTTCAATAGAACCCTGAAGAATTGTTTTGGACATTGAATTTGATCTTATCACATGACCAAACCATCTCATTTTCTTCGCGATGACCATTGCTAGTAGTTCCGAATGTGATCAATTTCTTTGGTAACTCTATTGCGTACTTCAATGTTAGTAATTCTATCTCTGTATGATATGTTCAGTAATCGTCTTAAGCACCGCATTTCTAATGTTGTTATTTTTCTTTGCAGTTCCTTCGTTATTGTCCTTGTCACACGCATATAAGAATAAGAATAGTATTGTAATATGTAGCCTAATTATCATATACTATTCAAATATGTGATAAATATGTAAACTATTATTATATATTTAACCGGGACTAGGTTTGGGGTTCCGATTAATTATTTCAAATATATTAAAAAATATACATCTTTTATCATAATTTTGTTTTAATAAAAATTAACAAAAACTACAATATGATTATTATAGAATATTTTTTATTATACTAATAAAAAATATTATTTTTAAAAAATATTTCAAAAAAATGTTTACAAATATTTCAAAAAAATGTTTAAAATATTTCAAATTTTTTTTTTAAATATTTCAAAAAAATTAAAAAATATTTCAAAAAAAATTAAAAATATTTTAAATTATTTCCAAAAAATGTAAAAAAAATATTTAAAAAAAGCGTCGATGAAGATTATGACAAAAATCATTGTAATGGCAAAAAGTCAATTTTTCTGGTTTAATATATTATTTATTATAAACTTTCATTATCTTGAGAGTCGAGATAATGAATTTTAGTATTTGATTGTCTCGATATAATGAAAAATGGGCCTATATTTCAAGGTTTAGGTTTTGAAACATTGTCGCCTGGTTTCATTATTGGTTTCGAAACTACTGAATTAAAAATTTGTTTGTATCGAAACAGTTGGCTCTGGTTTCGAAACATCACAATTGTGACCCGTTACATCCCTAATATATATATATATATATATAATATTATAATAATTAACACACTATATAGTGCTTCGAAATAATTTCTTGTTCAACATATTTCATAATATATAATATTTTTAATAGATATGATAATAAAATATTAAATAATAATATTAATATTTAATAGAATTTATTTGTTTTGTTTTATATATGATAAGTATGCTAATTATATAATTAATATGCTTTTTCCTTGTAAAAGGCTTTACAATAATTTCTAGTAAATAGTAATATTATTATTATTATTAATATTAAAAAAAAAATATATTATAAAATAAAAAATATACCCCCTGAGGGCATCGTAACCAGACCTTCTGCGTGGCATACACCAATCTAACCACTATACTATAGTAGTATACTATACTATAGGTATACCTAACCGATTTTATTATAATAATTAAATCAAAACTAATAATATTATTTGTAATTATATATAATTATAATTATATATAATTACAAATAATATTATTAGTTTTGATTTAATTATAAATAGAATTAGAATATAATTATTTTTCACATAAAATGTAATGTATTATTTTGTTATCATATCATACAAATATTAATTATTATATCTAGAAACTATATAGATATCCTGTATAATTGTAATATTATAATTAATAGTATGCAACTGAATAACATAAATTGTATTAATATTTACTTTAAGTAATACTTATTAGAATTATATAATGATTATAATAATCTATTCAACACATATTATTTCGATATTGAATTGATTATATAATTGTACTTATATTATAAACTATATGATAGTATAATTAATTAACCCAGGAAACAGTTATAGACTCATAATATCATATATAATAGCCTCGAATGTTTATATTGTGCTGTAAATGTATATTAAATATAATATTTATTAAATAATTTATTTAATAATATTATTATAATATTATAATAATTATATTATGCTGCTATTAATTTGTCATGCTATTATAATAATTATGGTGCTATTAAAAGTCTATTATGCAATTATTATGCTGCTATTAATTGCATAATAGACTTATAAGAGCATGACAAATTAATATAAGCATAATTATTATGCTGCTATTATGATAATAGACATTTAATTATCTATTGGTTATACTTGAAATTAAATGAGCTTTCCGAAACTATATAGAACTATTATGTACATCCTTTAATAATCGAATTATAATTAAGTAATATTTAACTTAGGTACATTATTATATTTTGAATATTTTTAAACATTCAAAAATGAAATAAGGATTAGGAATATAGAAATATTGCTGAGCTTGATCTCGGCTAAGATATGTTTACAAAATGATTTTGAAAATCCCAGAGTAACCCAATAATACCTATAAATAAGGTTTGTCCTTGTTTCGATTGTCTCTGGTCAATCTCAGAGCAACCAGCCCCTGGCCCAGTTAATATGTGCCAACTTTCAACATAGCTTATTTTGAAAAGCCTTTCAAAATATTTTTGTAGGGTTATTTTGAACATTTAAAAAAATTCAAATAAGTTCAAGTTAAACTTTAACTTTAACTTTAACTTTAACTTTAACTTAAAGTTGTTATTATTCATCATAATTTTCGATTTATATTATATAATTAATAACTATCATATTATATACTTAGTATAATACTATATATATAATAATTCTATAATTTATCAATACTTTATTAAATTTGTGAAATATAATTATATTCTAATTCTATTTATAATTAAATCAAATCTAATACTACTATTAGTAATTATATATAATTAATAAAACTGGTTTGGTAGTATAGTGGTTAGATTGTTGTATACAACACAGAAGGTCTGGTTACCATGCCCTCAGGAGGTATAATTTTTATTATAAATAATAATAATAATTTTAATAATATTACTATTTACTAGAAATTATTGTAAAGCATTTTACAAAGAAAAATGATATTAATAGCATACATACCTATATACTTAGCATAAATATCATATATATAAAACAAATAAAATTCTATTAAATATTAATATTTTTAATTGCAGATGTACCATAATGGAAGCTATTCTATAAATTCTTTTAATTAATTATATTTCTATAAATATTCACAAGTTGTACTTATAAAGTGAATCTGATTATAATTATTTATTAATTAATTAATATTATATATATCTTGTTTCGAAAACAACTGTGTTATTTCTTTATGTGTAATAAACTAATATAAAACCATTTTCCTTTCAGGTTAACAATGTTTTGATGATCAATTAATTATTTATTTTGTATTAAATTTTCACTAAATCTGCTTACAGATTCAATTTCTTTTTTAATATTTCGTAACACTATACAAGATCATATTTTAAATATTTGTGGAATATACTACATTTTGCTCATTCTCAACATGTATATATTTTATTTAAATTAATAAACTTATATATTTCAATAAGTAATAATATATAGAAAATGTTTATTGATATGTGTTTAAAGGTACTATTCATTAGTTACATGTAAAATAACATCTTTTCAAAATGTATCCACTTATAATATTAAAGTTTTTGTAATAATTATTTAACAATCTTATTATAAATATATTTGAATTTATTTTAAATAATGATTAACAAATAATATAAAAATGTATCACTAATTTACTACATATATATAGAATTAATAATTTATACTGTTCATTTATATATATTGTGAAATTTAAAGAAAAAATATTCAATATGTAGTTAATGAGATATACAAAATAATTATTCTGACTAAATCAAGTTTAAAGTTTTTTTTAATTTAATTCTCACACTATATATAGTTACTAATATATATATTATAGTTTAAATGATATTAAAAATATAATTATACATATACAATTTATTTTAATTATATGTTTGCACATCCTGCAGCATATGAATTGTCTTGATGTTTCATCTTCTTCTTCACCTTTGTAGCATCCAAGCATCGTAATCTGTCTTGTTGTACTGCATATTCTGCAACCGATTATAATGAATATCCTAGCAATCCATCAAATGCAGATGAATAGGCCTGCATTCCAAAGTTAAATGTTCATATTTTGCTTTCTTGTAAACACAATAATCTCCACATAATTTCAAAGTCAATAACGTAGCCGGTGTAGTCGATAACTGTAGCAAATAAATTAATTAAAATCAATTGAATTCATATAATATATTCAATAAAGAATTTGAGCAAAAGTTATTTAAAAAATAAATATAAAAAAATAATCCATTGAATATGAAATTAATTATATTTATTATAATTTACTGATATTAAAAATAAAATACATGAAATTGGATTACGTAATAGAAATTGTAGACTTTAAATAGATATGTAGGGTATGTAGTAGAAATTGTAAATAAATAAAATAAAATATAGAGTATATATATAAAGATATTACATGGTTAGTGATTGATATATATTGAATATATCAGATTTATAGGTTAATTAAAGAAATGTAAATAGGTGGGTGTATACGGTAAGTGAAGATTACTTATAGAATAATTGGTATATAAAACCCTGTAGAAGCAAGATTTATCATGGATAAAATTGAAGTAGTATGATGTAGATAGCGTGGAGTGGGAAAGCCGAAGAGTGAGTTTATAAAATTAATATATTATAAACATTTTTCTTAAGAATCAAATATAAATACAAATATTAACACATTAAATATTAAATCATAAAATAATAATCCCTATCTCTATACCAGATTGCATAATAATTAATTGAAATCTATTTAAAATATATTTGATATCTAAAGAAAATCAATATGATAAAAAACTGTAAACAATATACTGGTTGCTTGGGATATTATAAGTTATAATTTATAACACCTATACATTTTCTATATAAAATATAAATTAAATTCATATATATAGTTTTTATCAAATACGAAAATCAAATGCAAATACATCCAATTACTGGAATGTAGGCTTAGATTATGAACGGAGATTAAGTGAGGTAGGTAATAGCTGGTGTAGAAACGAGATAGGATATCAACAATTACATTTTACGTGTCACATGGAATATGTCATATGGCGATTTGAATATCATATGTATATAAATTTGAATTTTTTAATAGATATTAAATAAATTGAACAATTTTTAATCAAAGCAAAATTTTATAAATATTAATCATTAATTTGATATTTTGAAATCGATAATATATAAATGTTACTAACTTTATCATATAGTCGATTTCTAGAATAGAATCCTGACCATTACTTTTATATATCAAAATTTATTATTTGATAAATCCAGCTTTAATAATAAATTTCCTAAATCGATTCAATAAAGATTATATATTATTATAATAAAAAATAATGAATATATATTAAATAAAATTAATAAAAATAGAATAATACATTTGATTAGATATATAATTGAATATGATATTTTAATAACAAATAATGAATATACATATATTTAAAACAAATATATAAATAAACTTTTATTTTATATAAATACTAATAATGAATTACTAACATGTTTAAATAAAGGATCTTTTTTAATAATGTCTTGACCATCATGCATTTTAGTTATAATATTATTGAATTCTGGATCTTTAGTGATTTGATATTAACTGGTATAGCTTTAGAGTAATTTCTCTTTAATTTGATTATAAAAGTTCTTAAAATAAATGTACTACATTCTGTATTAATTTAATTGATTAAATAGGTAATTTATATAATTTAAAATACAAACCGTTGCATAAGTTTGCTATCCTACATGTTCAATTAGTATGCCTTGAAATTTACCGGCAGCAATCAAATTTGTATTATATTCCAACATAGCTTTTGTTTTTACTCCAAAAAAGACTTTTCTTAAATGTAATTATTCATCACCTGTAATTAATTATATATTTTTATCTTATATATTATGTTCCATATTATTATACTACTATATTTAATATTTGTATGTACATGTGTGTACATCAAAATATGTATTGGATACTACTGATTACAAAATAAATAAAGTAACATTAAATTATTGAAAATAAATTAATAAATTTATAATAATACACCAATACAAATACCATATAAATAATTATTAATTAAAATATTATTATTTTCAATTACAAAATGTTAATAAATAAATATTATTGACATGTCTAAAATATAATATAATTTAAAAGATATTAACAAAGATTTTGCGAATCAAAGATATAACACTAGCTACCTACGCAACATGATTAGTATTCATACATCCCGCTTCTAGCAGCAGTATCGAAATCGATTTAGATTTGCCGCAATTTGCATACTACAATGTTTTCATTACTCTATTAAATTACATGCAATATAAATTAGCTTTTACTTGCCACATAGATATTCATAGGATTTAAAACCAACATATCCTATTTCTATATATTAGTAATAAACACTTAATAAAATAATAATTTAAAGCATATTATTTTTCATTTTAAAAGTTTGATACAAATTTACATTATAAACACATAGTTTCAAAAAATGACCTATATAGGTGGTGCTGTTGGTTTTTGTATACAAAATTTAATTACACGATTTCTCATGAGTGTTATATCTTTCATTAGAAAAATCTTTGATATTAATATGAACAAATTTAGTATCTAAAGTTGGATATTGGATGTAAAATAATTATATACAATTATTTATTAATTACATATTATTATTTGGTATCCAGTGTTCTCGTGCGAAGTGATTTCATGGGGAATGATATTATACGGATTGGTGATTTCGTGTGTAGTTTAAATTCTACTATTTATAAATAATTATTTATATATATTATCATTTCACATGAGATCATTCGCCACAAAATTACTTCACACGATATTATTGGTATTCTATTATTTAACTAATTATTTTTTATTATATTACACATATCATTGATTATATAATTAAATAAAAACCATTCGATAACTCCTGTTCTGTTTTGCACTTGATTCTAAAAGATTATTATCATAAAGTTAATTATATATGATATTATAGATTAAATATATATATATTATATATATTACGATATCTATAAGTTTTAATGTTAGCAT
Organism: Osedax fenrisi; assembly: GCA_964019155.1. Lineage (NCBI taxonomy): Eukaryota > Metazoa > Annelida > Polychaeta > Sabellida > Siboglinidae > Osedax > Osedax fenrisi. Next base: position 24,367,785 of record OZ025240.1, on the reverse strand, counting down.
GATACTACTATAAACAGTGAAATTAACAGATATAATTAAGAAGAAATTTACAAATGATAAAGAATACAACCATACAAATGTAATTGTGGAATTATAAACTACTAAATACCAATACAGTATTAATATAAACTACGAGATAATAATACCTTACAAATGTAAAATAATTATACAATAGGCATTATTATTTAAATATTACATATATATGTATTATATAATAGTGTTTAACATAATATATATTATGTAGTAATGTAAACAATTTGATTATTTAGATTAGAATATTAAAAAAGTATTCATGGCATTAAAGTAGTAGTATTAATATTTTTGTGTACGGTATTAGTATAGCTGTTATTTCATAATTGGAATTTTCTGTTTTTCTATAAGCAATAAATATTGTATATTAAGTAATCATAGTATTATTTAATACTTTAAAATATTAATAATTTATTACTATAATATTAATAAATATATGAATTATAATATCATATATATATTATATAATATACATAAGTATGTTAAAAATGGTTTTCGCCGAAGATTACAAATAAACTACCCTGTTTGGTTAGAACGGACAAACGGCAATTGTATTTAAAACTATATTTATTAAATTACTTTTATTTCTATATTAACTAATGCTGATTGTATATTTTTCATAATGTATAACTATTATATTTTTAACAATATTTAATTTGATATGGTATTATAATAATCATATAATATATATACAGGAGAAGCAGGCCGCCGATATATTTAAGAACCACCCATCGATGTAAATATATGTTACGCTTGATTTCACACGCTAAAATATTCCATATGAGTAACATACATACGTTGTTTATGTGTATTATCATATTAACACAAATATATATTATAATTATATACATATATATTATACATGTATAATAATATTAATAGTAACTGTACGGATTATGGTCAAAATCTTCGCGATTGATGCGCGATTTGTACGCACGCCAACTTATTTAGTGATTATACAATAGCTTATGGTTGGCAATTATAATTTTCGTATGTCTATTTATAGACTATCGGCTACGCAACGGCTTATCATTAACATTTGTGTGTGTGTTTTATAGGCTCACTCGGGATGTAATGCAGCTAAAAATACCTACCAATATTAAAACTAAACCCAACAAAACCAAACCAAACAAGTGAAAATAACTAAAACTAAACATATTAATGTTTTTACAAACAATCATACGGCGTATGATTCATACGCTATTGTAAATTCACTAATTCGAATAAACAATTTTGCAGGCATTCAAATCGCGAAACTTTTGACCAGGTACCAACTGTACAATTAAATATTTGATTTTTTATTAAATTTCAATTTTTACTATTAGAAATTATAAAACTATAATGGATAACATATCGATGGATTATATTATTATATATATATAATATATTGGTTCTACTTGAAATTAAACGGACATTCTAAAACTATATCGATCTCATGTGTACGTAACATATTCGAATAATAATCAAATGATTTCTAATAGTATAAATTAAAATTTAATAAAAAAATCAAATTTATTAACAAATATTTAATTGTACAATTACTATAACGGATAACTATAGATAGATATATATATATATATATATATATATATATGGATTATATTATTATAAATATATATAATATATATTTGTGGATTTGTTTAATATGATATAATACACAAAAGCAGTTTATGTATGTTACTCGTATGGAATATTGTAGCGTGTGAAATCAAGCGTAACATATTTACTTTAGTGACATATATTTATTAATTGGGCGGCTCTTATATATTAGTAAGACCGCCCAAATTGAACTCTTAAATATATCGGCGGCCTGCTTCTCCAGTCACCATATATATATATATATATATATATATATATATATATATATATATATATATATATATATATATATATAGGTTGTGGTTCATGACCGGCGCCAAAAATATATGACTAATAGTTTATTCGATATCGCAGCTCACGCTTTCGGAGTTGAAACGTATATATATTGAGAGAGATACGTACTTTATATACACACACACACACATACACACACAGTGTGACACGCACACATTTATTCACGAGTTTTTTAACAAAGGAATTATGACTATAGTTATATATGGAATCATAGGTTTATAGTTTACCTTAGGCTAGATATAGAAATAACGATCTAGGTCAAATACTATCTATATATTATGACACGTCTATATCTAGAGGCGGGAGTCTCAATTGCGAATGCGCGCGCTCATATTATATTGATATTGATATTGAATAAAGTATTAATCATAGATTTTTGGCGCCGGTTATGAATGTGTTCCATATATATATATATATATTCAATGAATAATATTGATCAATAATTATACTTATTTAAATAGTTTTATTTTAATATAAAATGCGTGTTAAAATGTATATTTTAATGAATAAACACAAGAATATAATAATCTATTGATAATTGATAATTAAAGTTAACTTATGCTATCATAATACCAACTATATGATACATTTTCATAATTAAAATGTCATATTTTTATTTTGAAATAAAATTTACATTAGTTCGTATAGAGCCCGTTTTTATATCTAAGTAATTTATCTAATAGATATATTATAATTATGCTAACATATTATTTAATAATAATTTATTATGATATAATAATTATAATATAATTATAATTTTAATAATTTTACATGAACACATGTTGTGTTTTTTAAATTATTATCCGAAAAATTCTTATATAAACATAATATACAAATAAAATACATATTTATTTAATATAATGAAGATTTTATATGATATAAATAATATATAGTTATTTTAAAATATAACTAACCATATATGATGTGTTTAATATTGATATCAAAAGCAAAATAGTTTAAATATAAAAAAATTTATGACATTTAGGAGCGCTGAAAATTAAAATTTGTCATGCGCGGTCATGCGCATTTCATTTTTGTTTATCACTAATATAGAACATATATCAGAAAATAATAAAGTTGGAGCGAAATCTTTAAAATTCAGATGTCCACAAAATAATTATTTTATGCATAACTTAATATTGGCAACAAAGTAGTTAGCTTATACATAATTTTTATTTGGTAGACAATATTTTTATATATATTTTATTATTCATTACTTTGAAAAAATAATTAGATATATTCAAAGAGTATATCATAATTAATTAGTATGTAAATTTTCACCTTCATGGCTATCTTATAAAAAATGGTTACCAAATGATTATATTTTGCATTGTCCACCAACTGGTTATATTACGACTATATATATATATATATATGTATATATATATAAAATTAAGAGGACTATATATGTGGGCTATTAAATATATACATATATAGATGATTTATTTATACATAAATATAACAAAGATAGTTCTCATTTGTATTTTAGCAAAATAATAATACATAAATAAATATATGATAAAATAATAATTTAAAAAAATAGGATTGTTAGATTAATAAACGTATATTATAAATATACGAATATTAAAAATGACCAATAATAAAATCTTTACTTTACTTTTGAAACGGTCTATGGATGTAATAAGTCTTAGACTTGTTATGTAGTGTTGATATGTTGTATACGCTAATATAAATATATATATATATATATATATATATATAAACATAAACTGCCTGTGTGGCTCAGTGGCTAAGGCGTCAGACACACAATCAGTTGGACATGGGTTAGAACCTCGTCCGGACCATTAATTAATTTTATAAAATGGGTCTTAACATATTATTTAGAAGTAATCTTATATAATTGTGTATAAATAAATGATCGGCTCTTGTTAAAACCATGGATGCCTTAACATGAGAGCGGCTTCGAAGGGACATTATAGCCATATATGGTTATAAGTGAAAACTTCATCTAATTTCCTGGATGGGATGAAAGGACTCCACCAAATAAAAATAACAATATATATATATATATATATATATGTCATAACTATATGGTATTTAAATGAAATTATTCACAGGAATACTTACATAGTGTTCATCACAATTAGGCTATATGTTTATCAATTTATGTTATATGTATCGCATGAATGAGTACGTATCTCAATAATTGATCAAATAAATTAAAATACGATATACATATCCAACATTTAGTTTTTATAAATTTATATATACTATATTTAAATATACTATATTAAATATTATATATTTCTTAATATTTCCATTAATTATATATTGTTTTTTAAATACAAATATTGTGTTGCCACCGAAAGAACTAATATAATAACCATAGTTAAAATTGACATTTTAGTCAATTTAAAATTGCGAGTTATCATAATTGTTATTTATAAATCATTAATATTAATTATATTTATAGGATACAATATAATAATGTATAGATTTTAAAATTTAATATTTTACATGTAAAAATAATATTTGTATAGTAAATGTAATGAGTTAATAATAATTAATAAATTATAATAAATATATATTAAATTTTAGGTGTATATATTAATTTATATATTAAAATATAATATAATTATAAATTAAAAAAGTGGGTGCTATCCGTACTAATTCAATTGATATTAATCGCATTTATTAGATGTCCTCTTTATTATAGTCCTGTTTCATCCATCTTATCTTTAAACAGTATCAACTGATCATCAATACTATCTATTTTCAATATTAGACTTGCCATTGCATCTTCCATTACATTCTATATATATATATATATATATGATAATAAGGTTTATTAGCACTTATCATAGGTGTATACACCTTAAATGGTTTTCACATTACGGATATTCCGGCGATGCCCGCCTCAAAAATATCTCAAAAAGCGATATATTTAGCGATAGATTTGGCGATAGATTTAACTAAAAATGATCGATACTAATCACAAACTATTTGTCATTGGCGATGAAAAATGCGATAGGTAAGGCGATATAAACGCCTATTTTAACTGTGATTTGTTAGAAAACTAGGTCAACTTTTCTTTCGTCGTTTATAAATTTTATTTATAATAATTTTTAAATTTAAATCTTAATATTTAAAAAAAATGAGTGATAGCATTGCTTTATCCCACGAAAGAATAATATTGCTGATAGAGCAATACAGATTACATCCTGTATTATGGGACGTTAAAAACCCTATTTATAAAAATAGGGTAAAACGCAATATAGCTTTGGAAACAATATCAAAAAGGATAAATTTACCCAGTTAGTAATTAATTTTCTTTGTTTAATTATAAATAATCATTATAATAAGAGTTTAATGTATTTTATTAGTCTATATAGTTTATAAGTTTATTATAATTATAATAAGTATATATTATTGTATTACCTAATCAATTAACAACATTAATATTAAATATGATAAGTATAATATATATTTAGTATAATTATATTTGGAAGTATAAATGTTAAATTTAATTTACTATTTAATAAACATATAATGAGTATATATAGTATATAGTATATAGTATATAATACGACATTATATTGATAAAAGTTTAATTTTAATAATAATGTAAATAAATTATTGTATTTTAATAAATATTATTTGTTACTATAGTATATATACTCTACTTTATATAATAGATAAACAAATATTCAATAATATCCAAACTCAAAATCAAACTTAGACCGAAATAAATATAAAGGCAAATCATATCATTATGATAATCATATGATATGAATATTATATTCAATATATATAATCATAATGATTATTCTTTTCTATTATTCACTTCGCATCCGATCCATAATATAATTATAATAATATGATAATAGATTATTAATGAATGTAATATATATTCATTATTATAAATGTATACTTGAAAAGTATCAATAGATATACATTATGTATTACATATAGTTAGACGCTGTATACTGAATTACAATAATATATTATTTCAAAAAAAAACTGAATTAATGTGAAACCCGATTTAACACAATTTTCAATATAGTTACTAGTATGATAGTATTTTTATAAGTTAACTTACATTATAAATTATAATGTAGTATTTATTTATTAAAATATATATTTTAACACATCTTTAATATGATATTAGTAATAGTTGAAATACATATTACTATATAGTTATTCAATTAGATGAATATTATTCATTGATAATATAAAGTATATGATTATTATAATATATAATATGATATTAATTATGATTTAACAATATTATAGTATAAAATAATTAAATATATACATAATATATACGATCAGCATTAGTTAATATCGAAATAATAGTTTTTTAATACATATACATGTTTCAATAAAATTGTTTAATCCGTTGCAACCATTTAAACATACATTGTCGTTGTTAACTAGTTAATTAGTGTTACTATATAGTAAATTATATAGTATATTATACCAAGTATATATATATCTGTTTAATTATATTATATATGAACAATATTTATTATATATTATGAAATAGTATTTTAAATGAATATATTTTTAATTGATATTTCAAATAAATATTGCTCAGTCAAATATTATATTAATAATGTAGATAGTAATAATAAAATAATAATAATCCTAATTAGAAAATAATAATAAGAATATACAATAGGAATAAAAATATATTTATTAGAATTGATTATTTGTAAATAATGTTTTATTATAATAATTTTTTCACTATTGTATAATAATTGTGATATAAATTTAAATTATGTTACCTAATATTTATGAAATAATATCAATCATTAACTATTCTAATATTACCATGTATTATATGCTAACACATTAAGTAAATCAATACATAATAATTAATCGTATGATTGTAATGGTAGTGTATCGCTTGTAATTGTAATGTAGTTCCTTTAAACACGACATCGTGGTACTATCCTTGATGCGTACCCATAACCTCTTCTGTTTATATACCGATATCGATGCTGAAAATATAAAAATACACTACACCTATAGCTAAATAATCATATTATAATTGTAACGTAGTTTCTTTAGGCACGTCTTACCCGTCCCACCACCCACCCGCCCTTATTGTAAGTTTTGCGCGAGTTGTATATTTGTCATCGAATTATGATTAATATTGCGTTATTCATCTATATCCTATATCGTAATTGTGATATTTATTTAAACAAAATATATCAACAAATCAACAAAAAATACACATTGTATATATTATAAAGTATACTATATATTAATTATTAGTTTACAATATATTTATACAAGTAATAATTTATATGAATAGTATACTTTTTCACTATTGTATAATAATTAGTGATGTTGCAATCAAATTCTTAATTCAATATATTCCTTAACTATTTGAAAGTATAAATATCCTATATTAAACTATTCTGAAGTATATGCTCTTATTTGAAACCATTAGAAAATCAATAGATCCTATAGTTAATATATAAATATATTTGAATATAATATATAAAGATCATATAATTGATATATTAAATTTATATCTAACAATTATCGAAATCCTAAAAATTCCAACATTTACATCACTATATAATAATATTAATACATATATTTCAATATAGGTTTTTAATAAATATATTTATATTGAATATCAATTTATGTAAATATTTTTTTATATAAAATTATGTTTGCTATTGTAATTATTTTATAAATATTGTTTATAACTAAAATATAATTAACATTCAATGTATATTTCTATATTTTAATTACTATAATAGTTAAGGGGATTAGCGCGGGTTGAAATATGATTAATATTTTAATTTAAAAAAAAAATGATTACAAATTATCCAATTTTAGTATCTTATTTTATCACATTGTAAAAATGGCAACTTATTTTTAGCTAATTCTATCCATGGACAGTGTTATAATAGACCATATGAATTAAAAAACTTACGAAAGTGACATGAAATTAATTAATATTATTTGTATTTTTATAAAATCTTGTCATTTATGATGTTATATTGCGATTTATTAAAATAAGTATTTTATTTGAAAATTTCTGTTTTGAATTAATTGATTATAGATTAAATAGCATTAAAATAAATTTAAAAAATCACATGTCTATATAACTAGATATCATTGAAATTATCATATCACGTGGTCAAGATTATTCAGCTGGTAAATTGTAATTGTATGTGTTTATAAAAGTATGTATATATATTTTATATTATATTTCCTGACTGATGTATATATGTTTTTGATTAATTGTTTTTCTAGCTTAACATTAATTAATTCTAACCTATTTTATGTGTATATAATATGTTGTTGGTGGGTTTTTACCTATTGTATGTATATATAAACTTTATGTATATATTATATTTGTATGTTATATTATCCTTGTTGTACTTGTTCACTATTGTGTATACAACGATTTTCCGAAGGAAAGATATAACACTACGCGAAATCGTGTAATTCGAATTTGTATACAAAATACCCCAGTGCCACCTATAGCTGGTTACTTTTATGAACTTTGTGTTGTTTATAATGTAATTTCGTATTTAACTATACACTTTTAAAATGTTAAATAATATTCTTTAAATTAATATTTATATGATGAAAACTAAGTGTTCATTACTAATATATAACACACAAATATGATATTTATGTTTTAAATGCTATAAGTATATATTTAGTAAGTAAAAGCTAATTTATATTGCATGTAATTTAATAGAGCAATGAAAACATTGTTGTATGCACACAGAGCCGAACATAAATCTATTTCAGTGATTTCGATACTACTGCTAGCAGTGGCAGGGGATATTACTAAATTACGTTGCATGCATATGGAGTGTTATATCTTTGCTTCGCAAAATCTTTGGTATATATATATATATTATGTGATTTTGAAAAAAAACTACTCTAATTATCTCAAGTTTTTACTTTTTCACTTTTAGGCATATTTAAAAGCCTAAAACTCCTTTGATAACGAATATTTTTATCTTAAATTTTTACCATCTATGTATAACATATATATTTATAATTATTGTGTATAATTATCATGTACAATTATATATTCTTATTCTAACTTTATATTATGATAAAAAGATTATAAAATACTGTTTATTATAATTAAAAAGCTACAATATAAATATAAGGTAGAATTAATTCTATATTATCTATTGAATAAAAAAAAAATTATTTAATTATCTTAAGTAGTTATTTATAGGTTACGTTCTAACTAGAGCTATAATTAATGAATATTTACATTTCAATTGCGAACCCTCACTAATCCCCTTAAATATAAATATGTTAGTAATTTATTTACATTGTATTTAATATAATTATGATTAATTTTACTACACTTTTTAATACATTTTTATTATTATTCACAGGTGAAATTTGCAAAATAAAATTAAAAAGTTTGAGGACTTCTTTCTCGAGATACAAAAAAGAGTATAAGCAAAGAATTACGATTGCAACAAAAAGTGGAGCAGGTACAACCGATGTAAGTATATGTAATAATAGCTGTAAATAACTAGTATTTTAAATATATAATAAATTCTAACAAATGATATTTGTAATCAATTAAGGAAATACTCATTCCGAACTGGAAGTATTATGCTGAAATGACTTTTTTATCAGTTTAGAGACTCGAAATACTGTCTCAAATTTTGAGAATATAGGTTTGTAAATATATATAAAGAAAACTAATCCATAATATTAATAACTTATAATTTAATGTATTTAATGTAGTCCTATATAATAACTAGTGATATAAATGAATAGTGTTCCACAATTCGTATTCTATTTAAAAAATAAACTATTCTATAACTATTCGTTTCAAAAAGTTAATTGAACTATTCGTTTATAATTAAGATAGAAATATCGAATACTTTGAAATGAATTGTTGTTATATTTGTTATTAAAATTGTACATATTATTTAAATAATATATATTTTATAGTTTTATATAGTAAAATAACAATAATTCCACGTTTTCTGTAGTTAATATATTCCTTCTTTGTGAAATAATGGCATCTTTATACCAGAAACAAATATTTTGCTTTCTACAGATGTACCCTGTGATACATAGTATTGCATACAATTTTTACTTTTGTTGAAAGTCCACAGATATTAGTCAAACTGCTTGATATTTTATAACTAGTTCTAAAAAAATGCTGTGGAAAATCTAGCAAATATTTGTCATCTTCTTTCCAAAATACAATACAATTTTCTAAACTCATTCTCGCGAATATCCGTGACCTAATATCTGCCAGGTAAGCTGGCTAATTTATTGGTGTGAAAGCACATTTAGAAACGTTATCAAATTTAATTATTTTTCGATAGAATTCTATGATGTCAGTATTTTGAGAGTATCTTTATTATATTATTCCCCCCTATTCATATATTGTAATACTATAAATATTAGATATTTTTAAAATTAATATTATTTATTAAAGTCCAAATTTTAAAACGATTTTATCATATAATAATTGTATCATTTTAGCTAATGTACAGCCATATGGAGAAAATCAGGGAGTATCGGAGAAAGAACCAGATGGAATGACACAGGGAGATAATGCAGGAGAAATACAGGGAGATAATGCAGGAATAGTACAGGGAGATACTCATGAATTCACATCGGAGAATGCATATATAGATACAGAAAGTGATTCGGATATATGCCTATCGTCATTCCTTCCAATCGGAACTAATGTCCATGATATATAGAGGTTAATAGTTATAGACAATAACAATAAAAAATATCATTCTAGTTTGAAGCCTTTATAATCAATAAGAACCATAATATTTGATTTCATATTTATTTTATTATAAACTACAAATAACTTCTAATAAATAATAGTTATTTTTATATTGATATAATTATAATTTTGTTAACAAATATGAATTTATTAGTATCGAAAATCAAATCACCTTCAGTGAATCAGCTGAGAAGTGGGCACCAAAAAGGAGAATTGCCGTATATAATACGTTAGTTAATAATATTAGATAACAAAGTTATTAATTATAATATAATTATTATTAGAAATGAACCATCGCCTTCGAAAAAGAAGCCTGATCCAATAGGAAAAATCGATGATGATATATCTTCATTAATCGGGATCCTTAATACAACAAATAAATCGGCATATTATTCTATAGGGGAATATGTTAGAAAAGAATTGGAACTAATGGATTTAAATACGGCATCTAACTGTATAGAGATTATTATTAAAATTATTCATGAATATAAACTAAATAAATAAATATAATTAATATGCATTATTTTATAAAAGAAATTTAACATTACAAAAACCAAAAGTATAAATTATTAATATAGAATATTAATATTAGAATACTGTTTAAAATAAAAACAATAGTTATAGGTATTAATTTTTATATTATAAAGAATGTTAATACTATTATATAGAAAAATAGTTATATTATTTACAATAAAACATGTTAGTAATATTATATACATAAATAGTTAGTTATATGTACAATACAAGAGTTTTAGTAATATTATATACATAAATAGTTAGTTATATGTACAATACAAAAGTCATGGTAATATTATATAGAAAAATAGTTATACTATTTACAATAAAACATGTTAGTAATATTATATACATAAAGAGTTAGTTATATGTACAATACAAAAGTTTTAATAATATTATATAGAAAAATAATTATGTACAATAAAACATTTTAGTAATATTATAACATATAGGAATTAAGACAGTAACATAAAATATTAGGTATTGGTAATACTATATACAATCATTTTGCCAACTAACAGCACCTTCATTTGAATAATAATCTATTAATTCATTTCATATACTTTGTGAATATGTTGTTGATGAATTATTATGTCTTGATCGAGGTAGGTTTGTATTTATATTTGTGTTACTTGTGAATTCGTGTTTGGAGGTTTTATTTAATAAATTATGTAGGCTGATACATGCCATTAAAATTAGATCTACTTTATCAGGCAATAAATTGATAGGTTTTTTAAAGATCTGAAACCTTGAAACTAGTTGCCCAAAGGCATTTTCAACAATGCGTCGACCTCGTGATTGTCTATAATTATATTATTACTATTATTATCAGATTTAGGTTTACACCAGGGTTTTTGTAGAAGCTAAAGCTTATCGAGACAATTACCCTTAATTTTAAAGCGAGTTCAAAAAAACTAAATAAATAAAATATTATAAAATATTAGATGACTTCCTGTTTACATAGATACAATACAATGAATAACATAGAAAAATAATATAAATTGTTTGAACCTGCCATAAAATTATGAAATCATCATTTAATTATTTATAAATAAATAACTAAAATAAGTAATAAGTACTATAAAATAATACACTAAACAAAAATATAGATGTATTAGTATAAATGAAGAAAAAATGAAGTAAAATGAAGTAAAACTTAATAAAACTGAATAAAACATAATATAAAGAATATTTAGAAAGATGGTAAGAACTGTATGTAACATTTTTTTTTTTTTTTGTTTTCATAAATTTATTTCAGTAAATAAGTTTTAGAAATTTTTTAGTAATACTTTAGAATAATGTAAAGAATATAAAATATTTTTTAAACTAAAATGTTAGTTTTGATTACTAATTTTTATATATAGAGAATAAAGAGAAATAAAAGTTAATAAAGTTGATAAAGAGAAATAAAACAAAGAAGTATAATCAAATATACAAGAAAAAAGATTCAATACAAAATGTTTATGTAATTAAAAATAAAGTCAAATAATATTATTAGTCAGAGGGAAATAAAAAATACTAAAAAAAATACTAAAGAAAAAATAAATACCTAAAAGTATTTTTTAATTTTATTATTTTTATATAAACGTCATTTAAAAAGAAAAGAAAGAAAACATGAAAGTAAATTCAAATATAAAATGAAAAAATTCAGTAAAATAATATTATTAATGTCGGGGAAAAAAATATTGTAAAATAAAACACTCAAAAGTATTAATTTTTTTTTTAATTTTTACATAAACGTCAATAAATTAAAATAAGAATAAAATATGGATCTTAGTATATAATACAATATTAGATAAAAGTCATGATAAAAGATTTAAAATTAGATAAATGATATTTAGATTAAAATTATACTGAGTAAGAAGATAACAAATTTTTATACATACGTTTCCTGAATAATTTATAATTGAAATATTTTTTTAAATATTATCAAGCTTATTCCAGGTAATTGGTCTAATGTATATTAATGTTCTTCTGCATAGTTCTTTTTTGAAATTAATAATTTAGAAATTATTTATGCTCCTAGTGTTGTGAGATGATGAAGTTACAGAAAAAAATGCATTTGTTATAACAGGATGAAGATCATTGAAAATTTTAAACATAAATTCACATGTACTTATATATGTAATTTCATTTATTTTTAATAAAGAATTATCAATAAATAGTCCACTAGTATGATGTAAAAAATGTTTTTTACATATAATCCTTATCATTCGCTTTTGAAGAATATATATGCATGATACATTAGATTTATATGTATTTCCCCAAAATATGTTACAATACTTTATATGAGGCAAGAATATGGAATTATATATATGAAGTAATGCTTTTTTATTTATAAATTTGGAAATAATGTTGGTAATAAATATGATTTTTTTTAGTTTTGATTTTAAAAACAAGATATTGTTTCCAGTTTAATATATCGTCTATAATTAGGCCTAAAAATTTATAAAATGTAACTCTTTCAATATTTCTGTTATTTAAATTTATATTTATAATAGTTCTTGAATTAATAGACATAAAGCAAGTTTTATTTAAATTTAATGATAAACTATTATAGATTAACCATTTATTAATATTTTTTAACTCAGTTTGACAAATATAATTAAGTATTTCTGCTGATGTATTTTCAAAATATAAAGTAGTATCATCTGCGAACATGGTAAACTTACATAAAGAAGATGATTTTGTAATATCATAAAAATAATTTAAAAATAAAATGGGTCCTAGGATGGTGCCTTGGGGTACACCCGTTATGACTTTTAGTTTATCTGAAATTACATCATTATATATACACTGTTGATATATATTTGTTAAATAGCTCATTATCCAGTTAAGTGCAATGCCTCGTACTCCAATATTTGTTAATTTAAAAAGTAATATTCTGTGATTAACTGTGTCAAATGCTTTTTTTAAATCAATAAAGATTAAACGCCAACATTGTTATTATTAAAACAGTTACTGATTTGTGACTGGAGGTTAAATATTGCATGTGATGTACTGTATCCTTTCCTAAAACCAAATTGAGAAGGAGATAATATATTAAAAGATGATAAAAAACTATAAAAGCGAGAATAAAATATTTTTTCTAAAATCTTTGCGAATTGGCGGGTGAGAGAAATTGGACGATAGTTATTAAAAAATGTATGATCACCATATATATTCTATTTTGATTAGTTAGTTTTCTATGTGGTATTAGCTTCATTAGGTATTTTTTTAGTGAAATGCATCGTCAGCTGTAATATAATAGGGGATCGGCATACTTCTACCAGGAAGGGGTTTAGGATCAGGAATATTTAATTCATTATTTGAAGAACTCAATAATTTTGATAATGTACAATTATCAAAAACCCCTCCATCCGATATTCGCCCGTTACACCCTACATCTACATAAATAAATTTTGCATCTGCATCTACGAGTGCCATTACAATTATTGAATTTGTTAATTTATAATTAAAGTAAAGAGATCCTTTACTTCTGATTGCTTGTATTTCGATATGCTTCCCATCAATAGCTCCGATACAATTAGGTGTTTGCCATAACTCCTGAAATTTATCGGTAATCTCTATCCATTCTTCTTGGGTATTGGGTACCTAGAATAAATATAATTTAGTTAATTTAAATTAATTTAGTTAAGTTAAATTAATTTAGTTAATTTAAATTAATTTAGTTAATTTAAATTAATTTAGTTAATTTAACTTAATTTAGTTAATTTAAATTAATTTAGTTAATTTAAATTAATTTAGTTAATTTAAATTAATTTAGTTAATTTAAATTAATTTAGTTAATTTAAATTAATTTATTAAATTTAATATTATATTTATTTTTAATTTCGAATTTATACTTTTAAAATTAATACATTGTATAATTTAAAATATACTTACTTTCATATATTCGTCTTTTAACACACTATAAATAGTATTCAGTACAATTGGTATGAATGTAGAAATAGTCGAAATTCCCATCCGAAATTGAAAATGAAGACTCGTAAATGTTTCACCGGTTGCAATGTACCTCAATGTTACAGCCAATTTGTTTTCTACGGAAATACACTTTCGCAATTTTGTATTTTGCCTATAATTTGAGTCAATTTATTGACAAGATCGTTAAATACATTTATATCCATCCTTAAAAAATTAAAATAATCTCTTTTATGATCATTTCTTAGTTCTGTTATTAGTCCTGTAGAACCAGCACTAATCCTATCTCGCTGTCTTATCAACTCTTTCACCTATATTCTTTTTCTCTTAGTTTTAATAATCCTTTTTTTTAAAAGCAATATAATAACTGCAGTAGTAATAATTTGAGTATACATATTCTTAATATAAATTTCGAATTCAAATTTGTTAACAAGCTATATTTGTATTTTTGAATTTTTGTATTAAATAATGTATTGTAAACTATCGCATCCTAAGTGATAAAAAGAATAATTGCATTGGAAAATTTATTAATTTTTTCTTTAATGTGAA
The DNA here is from genome assembly GCA_964019155.1 of Osedax fenrisi. NCBI lineage: Eukaryota > Metazoa > Annelida > Polychaeta > Sabellida > Siboglinidae > Osedax > Osedax fenrisi. The sequence goes on along the minus strand of OZ025240.1, from coordinate 24,352,154 downwards.
ACCATTTTAATCAATTTGAGCGATATCGATTAGCGCGCGACACGCCTCCTATCACGCCTCCTATCAATAGCGATATCGCTAAAATCATCGCTAGAATATCCGTAATGTGAAACCCGCTTTATATAACAATATACATATACACATATATGTATATATATGTATATATATATATATATATATATATATATGTATATATATATTTATATATAAAAAATTAAAGTTAATATACACTGTAAATATACCAAATACATGACGAATTATATATTAGAATATAATACCATATATGGGGGGTTTAATATGCATATATGCGTGTGTATGCATTACATATTATTTATGTATAAGTGATTGATGGGTTAATTACACATGATACGTTTGTTTATAACACATGATATAGTAGATGTTCCATATCATCGTAATATATCATCGTTGGTAATTGTATATATTAGTCGTGTGATTAGCTATCTGAAATATAGACCACAATAAAAACATTACGCTGGTATAGATACGACGTATCGTGTATGGGTGACCTACTTATACCTCATAGTCAGGATGAATCATAGCATAGTCATCAGTGATGACTCATCACTCAATGGACGCTAGCGACTATGTAAACAAGGGTAACGAGATATCTCCTATCGGTACCATTTCGACCAATAAGTTGTATCCGTATTATGTCAACGTTCGAATTATAATTCGCGTTCGAATGATCTAGTATATAACCTATAGTATATAACTTATAGAACTCATGTAACATATATAAATGTACACTATATCGAAAATTCTATTTGTGCTCGAATAGGCAATAAACATGCTGTAAAATAATATAAAATGCGGACGATACAATATAGTGTGTTTCCGGTATATATTATATGGGTGTATATATTATAATACCATAATGTGTATACGAGGCATAGAGTTAGAGAGAAATGTCTCTCTAACTCTATGATACGAGGACAACGGGCGGTAACCTTCGACCCTTTACCACGTGACGGCGTATATTTACTATAAATACGAGTGCTATCATTAATTAGCCATATTACCTACTACTACTTCACCATTATAACATACACGATATTGACAACGACTATGTCGAGATACTTTATAGTTACCATATGTTTATTGGTAGTGATTTGTGACGGTTCGTTTATATTATAATATAATACTAATACACTATATGCATATGAAATAATACCATATAATAATAATTATATGACATAGTAAACTTTATAAATCTCACTATATATCCTCTATTTACACTATATATATAGTATGTATCGTAAATTAACATATATGTTGATATACGATACATATATGAAGCAATATAATTATTTATATTATAAGATTATCATATTATTTATTAAATTTATATAAATTATATTAACTATTAGAATAGAAAATACAATTAAGTCGAATCCCGTAATATACATTGTTATGTTTATATTTACATATATACTGATAGATTAATTATTGATATATAACTTGTATACTATGTGAGCTAGGGGATTTCTAAATTAGTTTATTTAGCGGCAGTTTATATATATATATATTATATGTATTTTACGTTCATGTCTTTTATATTGTTTTTAATTAATATTATTTTCAATAGGTTGTATTAATTTCAAACCTAAAAAGCCTGAATGTGATAGTTGTACAGAAGGAACATATCCTACTGAAATAAAAGCTGGAGTGTGTGTATGCAGAGATCCATGCAAGGTTAATAAAATATCATTATATAACTATATATAAAAACACAATATATATATTGAGAAATTACATATATGTAATTTCTCAATATACTAATTTTTATATATTTTTGTATCAAATATTTTTATCTATTATATTTTGTATTATATGTGCTCAGCATACAATATATATATATATATATATATATATATATATATATATTCAATTACATTATTAATAAAATATAACACTGTTATTTTAAAATATTGGATTCATTATCTAATATTTGTACACATATTAACACGAGATAATATTGTTTAAATATATCTATAACATATAAAGTTATAACCTATAGGTATATATAACATAATATATAAGTAATCGACTTAAATACAAAGTAATAATTAAAGCTATTAATACGGATTATATATATATATATATATATCTATATTCATTCATCCATTCATTCATTCATTAAACTATATTGTCCTGTTTAATATTACGTAATCAATGATAATAACAACACTACATGTTGATATATATAAATACTTCATATTCATTAATGCTTTAATAAAGTAAATTATAAATTAAATACCATAAAATCAATATATATATATATATATATATATATATATATATATATATATATGTGTGTGTGGCACTTTAGTGACTTATAACGAATAAACATATTATGTTATAAAATATAGTTTATACTATAGTATTACTATATATCACATACTTTAGGTAGTAGGCTATAACCGGTGTTTAAGGAAGTATTTATATATAGGATGATACCACATTATGATATTATATTATACATATATGTATAATATAAATATATATCAATTATACTTCATTACAGAACTTCCAATGTAACGACGATGAAGCATGTTTCCCTGATTTCAGTGTGTTATGCGTAAAGGCGCCATGTCCTCCACTACCCAAGTGTGAACGTTAGTAGTATTGTCGTGTAATTGACGTGTCTTTCTCATGTCCTTATAATACCCGTTGTATGTCTTTTATTTCCCATACCATGTCCTATGTGGGCTTTATACCTAAAAGCTGTTAACCTTTAATGATATTAATATATATATATATATATATATATATATATATATCATATACATATAAACATACTACACATATAATATATATATATATAAGCATAGTATATATATATTAACACCTACAATCATAAAAAGCCTATATATACATAAAAGTAGGTCACTAATATTGTAAATCAATCACTAAATAAGTATTTAAGTATTACACCATGAACACAGGCTAATGATAATGAATAATATATAACAATAGTAATATCATATATCATTAATTTGTATATATTATTTAATGACTCGTATTGTAAAATTATATATATATATATATATATAATAAACTTTTATGTATTGTATATATATATTAGTGATCTAAAACGAGCCGAGTTTTTCGAGTCGAGTCGAGTTTGATATTGGCTCGAACGAGCCGAGCCAGTAATATAGCTCGAATATGTTTATTATCTTTGGAATTTTAAAGAATTCGCTACATTTATAAAAATTAAATTAAATTGTATAAATATTTTATCAAATGGATTATTTTATAAACGATGTCAAGTAACAATCACTAATATGTATAACTTATTTATAAACTAAGCAAATACATTTAATTTATAATAATATATTAGTTAAATGTCTATAAAAATGACTTTTGAACTATACAATTATATTAAAATTTAATAAATATTGTATATAGTATTTACTAAATACGGAAATATAATATTATAATATTATTTCTTATATAAGTTTGATTTATATATATAATCTTTATATTATAATATAAGCAAAGTAATTGAATTTATAATAATATATTAGTTAAATATCTATAAAAAATATTTTTCAACATTTTGTTAAATATATTTTGAAATATTTATTATATTTTAAAAATATTATTAGATATTTAAAAAAATATATTTTGTAATATTTTTTTATATTTTTTGAATTTTTTTTATATTTTTCCTCTAATTTTTGAAATATTATTTTAATATATAAATATTATATTTTTTATATTATTTTTTGAAATTTTTTTTAAAATATATTTTGACATATTTTTTGTATTTTTAAATTATTTGTCTACATTTGTTTGTATTTTAGCTAAAATTTATTTAATTGTATATACTAGCAATGTAGAATCATGAATAGCTATACTTAATAAATAATAGATAGGCAAACAATCAAAAACTGAGCAATGACCGGTTGGGTATGACTATTATTTACTATTTGAAGCTTTCGAAATGAATATATTCACTATTTGAAACTTTCGAAATGAATAATTTTCATTTTTTAACCTTCGAAAAGAATAATTTTAATATTTGAAAACTTCGATTACATAATTTAACAAAAATAATACTATTTGAAACCTTCGAAATGTATATAATTACTATTCGAAAACTTCGAATGAGTGAACAATCTGAAAATGTCCAACATACTATAGTGTACTGATACAATACTGATAATTAACAAAATTATTTATGATACTGATACGATACTGATACTTTGATTTTTTGAATTGATACGATACCGATAATTATATTTTTTGAATTGAATGATACTGATACAATGAAAGGAGGGTCCGGTTACAACACTAATATGTCGTATTGTATCTGTTATTCTTGGGATTCTGCCGTACAACTCCTTATTTGTAACGTGATCTCTCCATAACTTGTTAAGCGCACCATGCATGTATATACTTTGTACATACGCATCAACTTTATTCTCTAATATTGAGGTTAGAGCCATTCGAAGCGACAAATTAGGATGTTTCAGATGTTTCGAAACATATATTTTGGATTCTGTTCGAAGCGACACTAGTATGATTCGAATGATTCGAATCATATATTTTGGATTCGGTTCGAAGCGACAATTTAGGATGATTCGAATGATTCGAATCATATATTTTGGATGTTTCAGTTGTTTCGAAGCAGAGAATTTTGGCTCATTTTAGATCACTAATATATATATACATACATAAAGATAAATAAATAAATATATATATATATATAATATATATATATATATATATATATATATAATATAATATTTCTCTTTATATATATAAATATATATACGTATATATATTATATATATATATATATATTTATATATATTAGACAAATATTATATTATATATATATACATATTATGTATATATATATATATATATATATATATATATATACATTCCTATTTCACCGTTATATCTCCATCTTTACATATATTATGTTCCCCTTTTAAACTATTATCATCACATGTACAACACTATAATCATTATCGTACTACATACACTACTGTAATAATTATTACTAAATTACACGATTAACATTAATATTAATATTTACATTAAATTACATTAATATTACACGTCAATTTGTTAACCGGAACATTATTAACATCACCGTATAGCTAAATGTCCAGCCGATCAGAGGTGGCAAAAGTGCGCTTCCCCGTGCGTGGAAACATGCCAGGAAAGTCAACCATGCATAATGATGTGTAAAGAGAGGTGCGTGTGTAAACCTGCCTTTCCGGTGTGGCACGATGGCAGGTGTATGGCTCGATCTAAATGTCCTCAGTGATGTCCGCTCGCATAATCTCGTATAATCACGCATACTCTCGTCGAATCTTTAAAGAAGATGACGGTGCATTTATATACTCTATTTATAATCGAGAGAAAAATGTGATAATAATATATAGCGTATATACGTAATTAAGTTATAAATATACAACATATTAATGATATTATTAATATATGCACATCGTTTGTATAACGTGAACATGTAATATATTGTATATATGCATTTATATAATTAATATATATTTAAATATACTTCATGTATAATCAGCATTAAAATACCCTTAAATTTAAATATATATATATATATATATATATATATATATATATGTGTATATGTTTAAATCCAATAAAATAATGTTTTTCACAAATATATAATTATTTTATAAAGTATAATATAATAAATTGTTATATTATCACTTAAGTGATTATAATTATAATATAAAAGTATTAATAATATATATACATTTTTTTTATTATCTGATAATATTAAATAAATTAAATGATAAAGTTGATTATCAAACTACAATAATTTTCAATTTAACAAAGAAAATAATATATATAAAGAATCAATTAATAATAATCAAATACAAAATAATAATAGTATTACTATAACCGATATACTTAAGGATATTGAGAAAAATAAAGATATAGCATATAATATAATATTTACAAATACAAATATAGATTCCAATTTAAAAACTGATTTTAATAATACAAATACTTTTACAGATTTTATAAATACAAAATCGGATACAAAGTTATCATATAATAATATATTACATATACATAAATTAAATACTAATACCAATACAAAATCAGATGATGATTCAGATGATATAGATACGTGTACTAAATATATAATTAAGTTCGATAGTTTAGAAACTAAATTAAAAATATTTAAAAACAAAAATAAATTATATTGATACTAATTTATATATAAGCCAGAAATTACCTCACAATACACATAATATATTTTATAAAACAAGACAATTAAGAAAATAAGGAAAAATAAATAAAACGTGGATATATAAAGATACTGTATATATATATAAATAATAATAAAGAAGATTAAAAATAAATAATCACAATAAATATTATTAATCAATTGAATGAATATATTAATTAAATTCAAATATGTTGTGTATAATTTATTATATATTTCGTGTCATTACTTCATTGATTATACTTATATTGCATTCATACTTTATATTTAATTCTGGAATGTACATTCATAAAATCAATATATATATATATATATATATATATATATATATATATATATATATATATATATTTAAATTGATTGCATTTACATATACAAGTATTAAACAGTTATATATTTTAATTTATTTTTTACTCACATTAGGTTTATTCAGTATTACATTTTTACATTCCATTAATTAATAACATTTAAAATGTATTGCATTTACATACACGTTTTAACAAGTTTTTTTAACAAAATTTAAAATTATCTAGTTTTTATTTCATTTTATTCAATTCAGGTTTATTTTGTATTCACTCCAGGCTTATTCAGTATTACATTTTTTTTCTTCAACATTATATAACTAAAAAAATTATTCTTATAAATTGTATAAATATATTTTATTTATATATATATTAATAATTATTTTTATAAATTGTATAAATATATTTTATTTATAGGATATATACAAAGATTTTCCGAAGGAAAGATATAACACTTACGCGAAATCGTGTAATTCGAATTTGTATACAAAATACCCTGGTGCCACCTATAGCGGGTTACTTTTAGGAACTATGCGTTGTTTATAATGTAAATTTGTATTTAACTATACACTTTTAAAATGTTAAATAATATGCTTTAAATTAATATTTTTATGATGAAAACTAAGTGTTCATTACTAATATATAACAAACAAATATGATATGTATGTTTTAATTATATATTGCTATAAGTAATTATATATTGCTATAAGTATATATTTAGTGAGTAAAAGCTCATTTATATTGCATGTAATTTAATAGAGCAATGAAAACATTGTTGTATGCAAACAGAGCCGAACCTAAATCTATTTCAGTGATTTCGATACTACTGCTAGCAGCGGTTGGGTATATTACTAAATTACGTTGCATGCATAGGGAGTGTTATATCTTTGCTTCGCAAAATCTTTGATATATATATATTTATCATTTATATAATTGTATGTTATTTGTTAAATATACATGATGTAAACAGGTAGTGGTACATTTTATATAATAAACATGCCTGGCTATATATTTAGATATATTAATACTAATTATACTAATGATACTGATAATATGCAATTACCAAAAGAAATTAAACTTTACTATGATTTTGAGGAATTAAATGATTTTTTCAAAACAAGTTTTACAAACGAATTTCGATTAAAAATGTAAATGCACGAAGTATTATCGCTAATAATGATAAAATTAGTAATATGTTAGACATGGTAAATTTAAATTTTCAGTTATTATTATAACTTAAACATGGCTTAAAATAAAAAATAAAATCTTTATAAGATACAGAATTAAATTCAATTCATACTATTCGTAAAAAAGGAGATGAGGTGTTGTATCATTGTATATTAATAATGATTTAAAATATGAAGTAATAGAAAAACCATATTTCTCCGATGAAGGGATATGTGATATTGCAACAATACAAATATTTGATAATAAAAAATATTTGTTAACTAGTGAAATTATTATAAGTGATATTTATAGATCTAACCAATATTTCTGTGGATTTCATAAATAATATACAATTCATTTTTTATTATTTACCAAATGATAGTCAAATAATTTTAGGGGGGGATTTTAATATAAATTTATTTGATCATAATCGTTTTAATGATATAACATTGTTTATTGATTTAATGTATTCTTTAAACTGTTTTATTTTAATAAATAAAGCAACACGAGTTGTAAAAAATAATAATATGATATATGAAACACTGATCGATAACATATATACCAATATTAAAAATTATTCTATTAAAGCAGTAATAATATATTCGGATATTAGTGATTATTATCCGATTTGTTAATGTTTTAATTTATATTGTAATAATAAGTATACTACATTTAATCAATTATTTGATTATGAGCGTATATACGCTTAATAAATAATTATAGTATCATTTCCTTGCGTAATAACATTATAAATTTTGATTGGAGTTGAATGATAATAAAAATACAGATTTAAATAATTTGGTTAATATATTTTTAAACGATCTTTCTAATATTTACAATAAGACATGCTCATTAGTTAAAAGAAGAAAAAAATATAATAAAAAAATAATCAAACCTTGTTTATGGGATTCTATCATTAAATCAATTCGAGATAAACATAAGTTGTTTGTTAAATACAAAAAAAAATTATACAGAAAGTAATGAGATAATATATAATATACACAACACCAGTGAGGGTAATCTTGCTTTACCATATTTGGTGTATAAATAAACCATCCTGTCCTATATAAGAAATATAAAAATATATTAAATAAATTATTAAGATTTAAAAAAAAGCAATATTTTCATGATATGTTTGATGATAATATAACAAATTCATTATTATTAACTTGCTTAATACAAAAAATAAAAAAAATAATAATGAATATATAAGTAGTAGTAAAGAGCCTCATTTTGATATTTAAAAAAAATCAATATTACCATAGGTAATATTGATACAAAATTAGCAAATTTAATAGATGACCAGATAATATAAATATATATGATACTCAATGCGAAAGGAATAATTATTCATTATTAATAACTTCTATAACTTCCGTAAAATTGTTAATATAATTGAACTATATAACTGAATATAACTGATATTATTTATATGAATATGATTTATTTTAAATATATTAAATCCGAAATGTATGTTATATTATCCAATATTTTTAACAGAGGCTTAGTTGAAGGAGTATTTCCCAGTGCGTTTAAAAAATTATACCATTATATAAATCTGGTTCAAAAAATGATATGCTTAATTTAGGCCAATCTCTCTAAGGCCTCAAATAGCAAAGTTATATGAGAACGCTATTAAATATCGTTTAAATAACTTTCTGGAGAAATATAACATAATACATAAGTCTCAATATGGTTTTAGATCAGGCATATCGACAGCTGATGTAATAGAATGTATACATTATTAATATATTAATGACATTCTGGAAAATTAAAAAAATGAGCGTTAGATCTGAAAAAGGCATTTGATACAATTGATCATGATATTTTATATCAAAAACTTGAATATTATGGTATTCGTGTTCAGCACTGGATATATATAAAAGTTATTTATCAAATAGAAGTCAATGTTTTGAATATGATAACTGTTTATCGGATTTTATTAAAGTTAAATATAGAATACTCCATGGTTCGGTTTTGGGAACGATTTTATTATTAATATATATAGACCTACGAAAAATATCAAAATATTTAAAAAATATACTTTATGCAGATAATTACGTTTTTAAATCGCTTTTTATGGCACATTTTAATTACTGTTCCCATATTTGGGGCAATACGTTTGCTTCCAATAATAAATATATAATACAATTACAAAATCGAGCAATACAATATATATCGTATAAGAATAATACATAGTCATCTTCTGAATTCATATTCAAAAAAAGGATTTGGTCATTTGATACTTTATTCAAATGTAATTCATTAAAATTTATATATAGAGGATGTAATAATTTATCACCACTTAATATTCAATATAGGTTGACAAAAATACTTATAATCCAGATAAATGTATTCGTGGTTCTTCTAGAACATCACGTAACCTGTTTCGAGTAACTAATATTGGTGTAAGTCATTATTTACCTAGTCTTTATCGTCTTTAATTAATATTTATATTTGTTATACATATATGCATATAATTTAATTTGATTATACCTTACCTTGTTTTTTTCATTTACCTTTTATCATGTTACAATTATATATTATTTTATTAAAAATTATGAGTTAGAGATAGAGTTTCGTTTACATTTTTATGTTTTTACCAGTTTATATAAACTTCCTTAATTTATATTTACATTTTATTATACACATTTTATTTTATTATATCTTATCCATTATATCATTTATAATTATATTTTATAATAGTATCTATTATTTTAAACATGATGAGTTAGAGTTAAAGTTTCTTTTATATTTGTAATTGATATTGTTATTCAAAAATATTATTTATTTATAAAAGTCTTACACTAATTATATAGTTATGTTTTATATATATGTTTATTTTATATTTGTATTTTATCATCGAAACTTTACTTCTCGATATTCTTGTTTATGTATTTACTCTGATATTAATATTATTATTATATATGTAATAATGAGTGGCCGAAATAAGTGTTTGCAATATAACACCACTCAAAATGATAGAGGAACGTTGTATTTACTCTTTATTTTTAAATCAAAACAAAAAACCATACACTAATGCTGTTTAACATATATAGGTCCTACAGAATTAATATATGGAATAATATAATAATTTACAAGCCTCCACGTGTCAAGGTATAATTATATGATTAATCAAAAATGAAATAATATTATTAAATCTAATATAATTCAGATTATATTATTTCTACGCGACGGTTCATTGGTCCAACCAATTCTATAAACTAAATAACACTAAATAAAAAAACAAAAATCAATATACATAAAATCAACATTTATACTTTTAATTATTCCATAAAAGAAAACAAAAATATAACCAATTAAAAATATATAATAAACTAAATAACATTAACTAAAAACACAAAAATCACTAGACGAAATTAACATTTATAATTATTACATAATACACAACTAAATAAAATAACTAATTAAAAAATATAATATAAACTTAAAAACAACTGTATTGAAAATATATAAGACGCTAGTCTGCTACATATATATACTTTACTTACTTTTTACTTATTTTTGTTTATGGACTGCATCAGTGCGTGAGCAATCGGCCGTCCCACGGACGGTAAGAGTGATCATTGGATAACATTTTGGACACCGTCCGTAGGAGGGAATTATTGAGTGGGAGGGAAGGCAAGGGAGAAGTAATAAGTATTAAGGTGGCGTTTAAAGGATGGAGTTTATGTGTTTGTTCGTAGGTGATTGGGTAGGGACTTCCTGTGGTAATGGGCAGAAAGGACAAAGAAGCGTATATTGGAAGAGTGGAGTTTGTGTAGATGGGGAGTGGTAAGGATAAAGGTGTTGGAGGAACGGGACTGGAGTGGAGTGATGGGTGTGTGTAGATGTAGGAGGGAGGCAAGGTAGTCAGGGGAGTTGTGGTGAATAGCTTTATGGATAGTCAGGGATAGTTTGTACTTTATGCGGTAGGGGACTGGCAGCCAGTGTAGTTGTTTTAGGAGAGGTGTAATGGAGTCAGAAGAAATAGTGGGAAATAAATGGACGCAGCGAACTACAGCGTTATATAAGCATATATATAATAATATCAGAGTAGATACATAAGTAATTGCTTATATTTTTAATTTAAGAATAACTTATCGAAGTATGTATGTTTAGATTAAAGTTCACATGATAAAATTAAAATATATAAATATATATATATAGGATATATATATATTAAATAAAATAAAATGTCTTTAAATCTAATTAATTTTGACATACATTCGGATAACTAGTTCTATTAAATATAGATTAAACATAGATAACTTATTCTTATTTTTCCCGAGCTTTTGCGCACATAAGTTAAGCTCGATACCCAATTAGTAGGTATTGAGATGCGAGATATGATACCTTGCTTAACTATTGCTCGTATCTCGGTTGCCACTTCGTCGTGTATAAGTACAGGTACGCGTCTGGCAGCGTGTATTACTAGTGGGACGTCGTGGTTTATATATATGTGTGGTTTTCCCGGAACATTCCAATTCCTTGGAATCTATCCGAGAAAACTTGTTGTAGATAAGCTAGCGTAAGTGGACGCAGTATAATCGATATAGCACATTTCATTGTAATAAGTGACATAGCAATGCACGCGGGCCCCGCGTCGCGGGGTAACCGATAATAGTTGGTCCTAATGTATCGACTACATACAAATCTAGTTCGTATTTAATATTATAATGGTAGATGCTGAGCCTGGTTATACCGAGCAGTTTGATAGGTTTTTGATCATATGAAAGTAAGGCGGTTGATGCTTTAGTAAGGGAGGGCGCATAATATAATGTTTAATAATCTAATGTTAATAATAATAATAATAATTAAAGAAATACTTTTAATTGTAAGTTTTTTTTTGTTTTTTATAATTGTAGTTTTTTTTAATAATAATAATAATTATTTATAATTAGTGTAATAATTTTAATACGATTAATTACAAAAAATATAAAATGAATTATATTATTGAATGTATAAATCAAATAATAATAAATAAAAATACTAAATAAAAAATATTAAAAATATTAAAAATATTAAAGTTATTTTTAAAATAATAAATATAATTGTAATATGATAAAAGGTAATATAAAAAAACTAGATAATATATAATAAAATTAAAATATGTATAATATAGATGTATTCATACATATAAATTAAAGACGAGATGTTTATATACTCTGGTAAATGCTTTTAAATATGATGAATTAATTATATTACTAGGTAAAGAATTCCAATGTCATACACCAATATTAGTTAATCATAATAGGTTACGTGATATTCTAGAACAGAGGTTCCCACACTTTTTTCTTCCGAATATCATCCCCTCTGTAAGATAATATTTATTACCGACTCATTTGTTACATAATATTATATTTCCAACTTTCAATCATAATAAATATTTATACATCATATTTATAACTACAAAATAACTATACAATTTAAATTATTGTTTTATTGATTGATTGATTGATTGATAATTTATTTAAGCAAATACATAGCCGAAAATATAATCGAAAGTATAAAGTATAAATATTTGCTAACGATAACATACGTTATAGAAATAAATAAAGAATAATACGAAATTAAAAAATTAAGGAAATTAAAACGTAAAAATAAACGAAAAACAATCGAAAGTAGAAATAAATCATATAGTAAAAATAAACGAAAAATGATCAAAATAGAAATAAAAGATAGCGTAAAATAATCGAAAATAGAAATAAAATACATTATTTTGTAAGTGGCATCGAAATATTCAATTTCTACTTTAACTTTATAGAATTCTTCATCTTGTACCCTGTTTTAGTAATAAATTATTAGTTATATAATTTAATATTTAAATGTTAAATTTTAAATATATTATAAACAGAACATATTAAAAATCAAATAAACCAATACTAGAATGAAACAAACAAATAATGTAATACTTACCAAAATCTGTAATAATAGTAGGTACTTTATTAATTTATATTTATATTTTAATTGTATAATAAATTTGAAACATATATATATATATAAAAACAGAACAAGTTATAAATAAAATAAACCAATATACCTATACAAAAACAGTTTATAACAAAACATACCAATAATATTACGAAACAAAATAATATAATACTTATCACTATAATCTGAAATAATAGAAAATTATTAATATTGTATTTTAGTAATATAATACATTTGAAACATATTTACAAAATATATATAAAACAAACATATAATACCGAACAAACAAAAGTAAAATAATACTTCACACTTTATCTGTAATAATAATGAATTATTAATTTTATATTATAGTATATTTGAAATATAGATATAAAAAATCCGAATTTTCTATAACAAAAATAAATTTATAACAAAATATAATACAGAACAAACAAAAATAAAATAATACTTCCCACTTTATCTGTAATAATAATGAATTATTAATTTTATATTATAATATATTTGAAATATATATATAAAAACCTAAATTTTCTATAACAAAAACACATTAAAAAAACCAGAAGAGATAATGCAATAATCTAGATACAAAATGAAACATAAATCAATATAAAATTATAAATTTCTGTTAAAAAAAAGTATTTTGTCGAAACAGATTTTGTTTATTTTATTTTTAAAAGATGAAACAGATACAGATTTTATTATATCATTATTTAATGAATTCCATATATTAACTGATCTATTATTAATTATATTTTTAATTGTATTATCATAATTATGTATTACATTTAATTTTTTACAATTACCTCTAGTTCTACAATTATTCGAAATGTTAAGAATATCAGATATATTTATATCTGTATAATTATTTGAAATTTTAAAAATTGTAGTTAGATCTATTTTTAACCTTCTAAGTTCAAGTGATTCTAATTTAAAATATACCAATCTCTCTATATATGTTTTATAATTAATATTTGATAAATTTGTATATCCTACGCATCTTGTAATTAATCGTCTAGTAAATAATCTTTGCACTCTTTCAATTTGGTCTATGATACTACGAAATTTACTAACCTTTGAAAAAGGTGACCAAATTATGGATGCATATTCTAAAATTGGTCTGCAATAAATTTTATATGCATTTAATAATGCTCTAGGGGATTTTGTAGTAATGCATCTAAAAATTGAATTCAAAGAAAAATAAGCTTTTTTACAAATATAATCAATATGTTTATTAAATAAAAGGTTATTTTCAAATATTATTCCTAAATCTTTATAAAAAGTAACGTTTTCTAATTGAATATTATTTATAAAATATTTTGATGGAGTAACCTTCCCTAAAGTCATAACTGCACATTTTGATAATGAAATATTTAATTGCCATTTATTTACCCATTGTGAAAATAAATTTAAATTATTTTGTAAAAGAAATCTTTCACTCTCAGATGCGTATGAAAAATATATTTTTGTATCATCGGCAAATAAATCAATATGAATTTTTGAAGAGAATATACTAGGAAGATCATTAATATATAATAAAAATAAAATTGGACCTAAAACCGATCCTTGTGGTACTCCAGATTTTACAATAGAACTATTTGAAAAAGAATTTTCAACCCGTGTAATTTGAGATCTATTCGATAAAAAATTATAAAACCATTTTATTATTTTATTAGATATACCGTATGATTTTAATTTAAATAGTAGTTTTTCATGAGAAACAACATCAAAAGCTTTTGCAAAATCAATATATATTATATCTACACATTTTTTATTATTCAATTCATTATACCAAAATTTTAAACATTTTGTTAATTGTAATTCTGTGGATTTTCCACTTATAAAACCATATTGATATTTTGTTAATAAATTATTAGATTTTAAATAAAAAATTAATTGTTTAGAAATAATACGTTCTAATACTCTACACATTACACATGTTATTGAAATAGGCCTATAGTTATTTGAATTTGATGGTTCACCCTTTTTAAAAATTGGTGTGATTATAGATTTTTTCCAAATTTTCGGTATATTACCCGATAATAAAGATGAATTAAAAATAATATATAAAGGCCTACATAATTCATTAGATAATAATTTTAACATAGAAGATGGTATCCCATCAGTTCCGAAAGTATGTGTAATTTTTAATCTATTTAAAAATATTTTAATTATTTCAAGATTTAAATCAATATTATCAAATTTTTGTTTAGTTAAGTTATAAAATTCGGGTAAATTTCCATTATCATTTTGTTGAATTGAACTAAAATATGAATTTAACGTATTTGCTTTGTCGAGATCTGAAAATAAAATATTATTATTTGATATATCAATTAGAGGAGATACTCCAGATTTTAAATTTTGTCTTTTTTTCATAAATTTATAAAACTTTAATTTATTTTTTGAATTAATTGCATTAATCTCTCTCTTAAAATTTAAAGATTCTAATTCCTTGGATAATTTTTTTTTTGCTTCTATCCAATTATATTTATATTGTAAATTAGTTTTAGATTTTCGAAATAATTTTTTTACTTGCTTCTTCAATTTCAATATATTCTTCGGAAGTACCTGTTTTATTGTATTATTTATATTAGGAATATGTGATATAAATAATTTATTTAGAACCTTATTAAAATATTCTACTTTTTGATCGATATTATAATCATTTGAATTTAGATATTCCCAATTAAATCTAGAAAGATGATATTTAATCAATTTTATATTAGCATTATTGAAATCAAAATTGTTTGATTTTAAAATCTGTTTACATGGGTATTTTTCAATATTTACATTAAATGAAACAGAATAGTGGTAACTTATATTTTTGTATAATCCGAAATAGTCTCCAATATTTATATTAGATAGTAATTGTTTTTCATTAGTAAAAAGTAAATCAATTATATTATTATTACGAGTTGGCTTATTTATTAATTGTGAAAATGAATTTTTAATAATCGAATCGTAAAGTAATGCATAACTTTTTGGGTAACTAGGAAATGTATATTCTTTCCAATTAAAATTTGGTAAATTAAAATCTCCTATAATTATAGATGAATTATAATTTTGTTGGGTTATATCAAATAATTTACATATCTGTTCATGAGAAACATCATTACAATTTGGAGGTCTATAGACACATATAATATTAAATGGAATTTTTGAATTAATTTTTAAATGTATATATTGAACATCTATGTGTGAAATAAAATTTCTTACAGGACATAAACTAGATTTACAAAATATCGCAACACCTCTTTATTAGTAGACATATATTATTATATATATATACACCAATAAGATAATTGTGCTTTATTTCCTTAAATCAGTCTATTATATTAGATTCATAATATTATCTAATCTTGTCGTTAATTCTAATATATTTCTTTGTTTTGTTAAAATATACATATGAGCAATAAATCCTAAACATTATTAAATTAACATTATACTTATTAAATAAATAAACAGAAACCTTTATCCTCTAAATATTAAGTAGGAAACGTCATCAAATACATTTTGATATAATGCGGTATTTATAATATGTTAATGAATTATTTATCTAGAAAGAAATACCTGCATTATTATTAAATTCATTTTTAATTGTATTATATTTTTTATATTAATTGCATCTTCTTGTAAATGAAGAAGCTCATATGACATATATGAGGTATCTGGATTAAGTATTATATCCGGAATTTTTAGAATTATTAAATCATTATATTACTTTTTCATATTTTCAATAAGTGAGTTAATTATGGTTATTATATTAGTTCTTTCGGTGACACAACATGTTTGTATTTACTTAACAATATCTAAGTAATGGACATATTAAGAAATATATAATATTTAATATAGTATATTTTAATTTATTATATATGAATCATCTATGGATATCTAACATGAGGAACACATTTAAGATCTGGCCCTTTAATGCCACTATTGAAACAGTTATGTTATATGATAGTTAATGCTAGACCTTAGATAATAAGTTGAGAAAACGGATATATGGATACTATACTCGCTTACTACGTATGGCTCAGATATCCTATGAAATCAAAACCAGCAACGAAAAACTATATAATGATATGAAACATATATAATATCTGAAATAATGTTAACTCTTGCTGGACACTGCATACTTCACAAAGAATAAACGGATAATAACCTAATACATTAGACATCAATACGAGGAAAAAGAAAAAGAGGTAGCCAACAGTTTACGTGTATATTGGCCTACAACTTCAGACTGACCTTGAGGACATCGATGAAATACGATCTGTAATGATGAATCGTGGAGAATGGAAGAAACTGTCAAAATTGGGTCGAGCGAGAATACACGAAATTAAAGTAAGTATATATGAATTTATAACAAAATATATGTTGGATAGTATTTTAATTTATAAAAAAATATATGTTGTATTGTATTTTAATTTACATGGTATTTTTATTTATTTTATAAATTATTAAGATATTTACTCATGCATGCAATAGATATAAACTACATTGATAACAATATAGCCTAATTGTGATAAAAACTAGGTAAGGGGTGTTTGTAAAGTATGTATATTAATCTATATATTAAACTAACTAGGTATACACAGCTGTAACATATGTTTCATCTTAATTATGAATGAATAGTATTTGCATTATTTAAGAATAAATTTAAATTAATACGTAATATATGAATATATATATAGTAATTTATGCTATTTAGGATCAATAATGGCGTCATTTTATACTAAAAATTAATGGCGAATAATACTCATCGATACAAAGAAACTTTCTTTAAATCTATAGTAACACTACTATTAGAGAATGCGTGCGGTATTGTATCAACATTATTCATAATATATATATTTTTAAACTAAAATATCTCGTAAACTATATTATGATATTCGATGATTATTATATTTACGTAAAAATAGTGTATTTATTTGATTCATATTCATATTCATATTATTAAGTGCAAGTAGGCTACTGACATAAATTCATCTGAAATTTAAAAAATACAATTATGATTTAACTTGCACCTACATTTTACGTTATGTAAAATGTTAAAGAAAATTATATTTATAGTACATAGATAAGTATCAATTAAAAATATAGATGTTTAGATTACATGTTTTCTAACACTGGCAATAACCCAAGCAACCAAACGCGTTGCACGTCAACGTAAAATATATAACAACGTTTCACCAGTGTATATATTATGGGTCAAATAAACACTTTGGATATAATTATTTTATTTATGCAATATATGTTCCAATTTTGTATATTTTATAGGTCAAATAAACACTTTGGATATGAATATATTATGTATTCAATGTATGTTCCAATTTTATATATTTTATAGGTCAAATAAACCCTTTGGATATCATTAATTTATGTATTCAATATATATTCAAATTTGTATATTAATATATACAATTGTATAAGTCAAATAAATACATTGGATATTACAACAGCGATATCTATAGTGAAATATTATATTTTATAAAATATATCTCTTATCAATAAGAATTATTATTAATAGAATTATATATCAATATAATTGTATAATATATACATACGCACACACATACACACACATACACAAACATATATATATATATACAATCTTAATTAATTTATACACTTATTTCTGTTTAATATTTCTGTGATGTATTTCACATCCCACATTAAAGTACTAATGCACTAATGAACTAATTAGTTCATTAGTTTGTAAATATACATTATTATAATGGAATATGTATATAAGATATAATTAGGTAAAATAACTATAAATAATATGATTAATACGCAATAAATATTAGATATTTTCTAGTTTTTCTACTACATATATATAAATAGAGGTTCATAACATTCCACGAATGTATTATATCATACATGTCGTAAATACTGTATGAAATGAAGCATTACGAAAAGTCACGCTAATTGCGTCACCCACCACACCCAGTGCGCAGGTAAGTGTGTTCATTGATATAAAGAAAGTGACTTTCTTTATATCGATGAGTGTGTTATTGTGGAAATTGTGTTTAGCGCGAAAATTGATATTAACGGTATTGATTAATTACTTCATTATTTGCTAATTCTTCCTATATATTAAACTTCCTATATTGACAATTTATCAATATTTAGATTGTTTATCACAAGTTGATTTAATAAGGTAATATAAAATAGTATTGTTAAATATAAAAATATAACATATATAATTGATAGGTGTTATACTTTATCATAGAGCTATAGAAAAGCTCTCTAGCTCTATATCATTTATGCATAATTATATATTAATAGTATGGGATTTACTAAAACGCAGTTGTAATCCTGTTGTAATTTTATAATATGTATTTGTATATAATATACTTAATTTTATACTTTGATACTATAGTATAGTATAGTATAGTATATATATATATATATATATATATATATATATATATATATATATATTCACACGCACAGATACACACACAAACATACACACATATATTATAGATATAC
This sequence comes from Osedax fenrisi, assembly GCA_964019155.1. Classification (NCBI taxonomy): domain Eukaryota; kingdom Metazoa; phylum Annelida; class Polychaeta; order Sabellida; family Siboglinidae; genus Osedax; species Osedax fenrisi. The sequence continues at coordinate 24,332,006 of OZ025240.1, read as the reverse complement.
ATAGATATTATATAGTTGTTCTACCACATATCTATAAATAGATGTACAGAGCATAATAAGATTGTATTATAGCATACATGTCGTGATTATGTGTGAAATGAAGCGTTACGACAAGACACGCCCAAAGGGCGTCGCCCATTGTATCATCCAATGCGCAGGTTATTGTGTATGGCGCGAAAATTGAAATCAACGGGATTGTTTATTTATTTCCTTATATATACACTTCCTTTTATTCTACTTCCTTTAAAGACAACTTACCAATATTTAGATTATATATCATATATACTACGAGTTGATTTAATAAGGTAATATAATAATCTTATTCTTAAATATAAACATATATACTTATATAATTGTTAAGTGTTATACTTTATCATAGAGCTAGAGAAAACCTCTCTAGCTCTATGTCCTTTATGCATAATTATATATTAATATTATGGGATGTACTAAAACGCAGTTGTAATCCAGTTGTAATTTTATAATATTTATTTGTATATAATATACTTAATTTTATAGTTTGATACTATATATATATATATATATATATATATATATAATATATATTATATTTTATAATTTATATATTATAATCAATAATTGATATTAAATATTCAAAATAATAATGTATTTATAGTACAAATGTAGGTTTTAAAGATATTTATTAATATGTTGTTGCTCAGTTGTAATTTTATAACAATGGATAACCTTGCATACATATACCAGTAGTAATTTAAATATATTCAAAATTAATGTGTTTACTGCAGTAATAATTTAATAAGTAGTAATATATCCTGTTATAATATACATATACCATTAGTACTATATGTATATTATAAATCGGCATTCAAGTCGTATATATAATTAGTAATTAAACTTAATATTTTAATATAAGCCATTTTTACTCAATTTTGTAAAACTATTTACAAAAATATATTAAAACATAATATTTTAACATAAGGCATTTTTTTAGAAATTTATGAAAAAATCATATTAATATTATACTATATTATACCATATTATACTATATATTATATATAATATCAAAGTGTCAAATTATGTTTAACATGGGTAAATATGTATTTAGCATTATTATAAAATTACAACTGGTTTACAACTAGGCAAATACAAATTAATAACAATCTTTAAAACCTATAATTTTACAATAAATACATTATTATTTTGATCATTAATATAACTTATTTATTATAATATATAATATATATTATATATATTTAGTATATAAATATTAAATTAAGTATATTATATACAAATAAATATTATAATATGTATAAATATATAATATAAACATTATTATATGGGAATATGTGTATAAGTTATAATTATAATATCTATAGATAACATACAACTATTAATAATATGATTATATATATATATGTATATATATATATATATATATATATGTATATACATTAGTGCTGTAAAATTATTACTTATTAATTATATAGTATTTTAATAATTATTAATTATTCAATTCTAATTTACTAATTAATAATTATTTATCAATACTTATTATTAATTATATATTATTTTAATAATTATATACCAATACGTATTATTAATTAATAACAATTAAGTATATATTAATAATTATTAATTATATATTATTTTAATAATTATTCAATTTTAATTTACTAATTAATAATTATTTATTAATACTTATTATTAACTAATAACACTTCATTATATATTAATAATTATTAATTATATATTATCTTAATAATTATTTATCAATAATAATTTGTTAGTAATAATAATTAATTGTATATTAGTAATTATTATTTATATATTATTATAATAATTATTACGCGCTAAGTTAGGTGAATATTCTATATTTAACTATGATCATAGTCGACTCACGAAACATGAATAATGATCATAAGATAATTTACTATGCACACAGTTATCTAGGTCAGCAAGGGATTATAAATATACAATGCTTGCTTGATTACTATGCATTTATATTCACATATAAAAACATGTGTACAGTGTACGATGTACATACACTGTAAAAAATTAGGGTACAACAACTCATTTTTATAGGGTACGGTAATCGCAAAATCGAATATTATGAGTGATGTACCCTAATTAGGGTACACCATGAACAAATGCATTAGGGTACGATGTAACGCTTTTTTAGGGTACATCAATGCTATTAATTAGGGTACACTGTATCAAAAAATGAAAAATGATAGTGATGTACCCTAATTAGGGTACAATATATACAAAATTGTTAGGGTACAGCACTATACATTTTTAGGGTACATAATATCTATTTGTTAGGGTACACCATGTTCAAAAATATAACATTACTCAAATGTACCCTAATATAATAAACGCGCGGGGTATGGTTATAAGTCTCAACTATAGTTGATACCCTATACACTGTTACAAATAAGGGTATAATATTATGAATTATATGGTATAACATATGGAAATACGAGTTATACCATACAATTACGTTAAATGGTATAAGATCACAAATTGTATAGTATAACATTTGTTTTTTTTAGTTATACCATATATCTTAATTTAAATGGTATAAGATTACGAATTATATGGTATAACATTCGTAATCTGTAGTTATAGGTATTACCTACCATTAGCTATTAAATATAATGGTATAACTTTATGAATTATATGGTATACAATATGGAAATAAAATAAGTTATACCATAACATTTTAAAATTAAGTTTATATTTGATTGAAAATAAAATGTATAAGAAATATAATTCATAATAGTATCCTTCATAATATCCTTAATATAACAGTATACTTATTGTTGTGTTTTATTATTATAGACATAGCATTTATTGCTTCTAATTGCAATTAAACTATAGTTTTGAGAAACTATATAGATTCCCCATAGGGAAATATGTACACATATACATATTTCCTATATTTTATATACAAATACTTATAATTATTCGAGTATATATATATATATATATATACATAATTCCATTTTATTTATTAACATATTCTATGTCCATCTACACTCAACATGATAAGCATCTATTTTTTAACACATTACAATATACATAAGGTATTTATACTTATATATATATATATATATATATATATACAAATTATATCATATATATAATAATATAAAAGTTTATATAATATATAATTTTATAATATATTTATATATTATTTATAATATATAATTAAATTGTTAGAATATAATTATATAATTATATATATATATGTTATAAAGTCAAAGTTGTAGATATATCGATTAATGTAATATATATGTAAATGCATTTAGCATTACGTAACAGAAATCGATATATATACATAACAACTTTAATTTAAACTATATTTCGGTGTCTCGCTCTGTGTTAATTACATAGCCATAGCCATGTACATGTTTATTTTTCTGATATTTTATATTTTTATCGTCTGTAAAGTATATTTCGTTATTTTTCTATAGAATAAATTCCACTCGGTGAGATTGCCTCATTCTTCGGTCTGCATCTCATCGGGTAGGTACTATTATTATTATAATAATTATTATTATTTTATATTATTATTATGTTCAACAGGTCTTTACTTTGATTAATAAATTGTATTAGAACATTCACTTTATTACATATATATATATATATATTATAAAGTCATGATAACTATATGCTATATATTAATATGCAGGAAACTGATGAATTATTTGCAGAATTTCAAATTTCATTTAAAATATTATAAAAACTGCCGGAGAGGAATAGTGAGTTGATGGGTATGATAAAGCATATAACGTATATACAAAAATATATAAACGAATATATTGATGTAGCGCTACTAGGTAAACTGATCAAACAGGTAATTTAGTTATCTAATTAATAACATTAGTTAAATATCTATATAAAATAAATATGCAATTATATTTTATTAGTCCATGGATAGTATACTATATATCCATATATGGTCAATTATTTATTTTATTTTTAGCTCACAATGTAATTAAATTTAAATAATATTAATAATAGGTATATATATAAATAATGTTAACTGTTGTACACATATTATCAATATCATTCTATCCTTAATCAAATATAGATATAAAATGTATAATTAAATATATAATTTAATATTTCCTAAAATAGATGCGGGAATCTTATATTTTATGATGGAAGTTTACGAATTATTGAAAAATTAATTTACAATGAAAATAAAGATAAGGTTACTTAATAATTACTTAATAACTATAGATTTAATATTATAGTTATTTTATGATTTTTCGTATGATAATTCAAAAGTATAATATACTCTATTATATATATATAACTGCAGTAATTAATATAATATAGTTGATTTTTCTAATTATAATTCTATATTTTATATAGTATTATCATATATGATATTAACTATATAAAGTTTCTTATATATAATATAAGATCTTATAAGATACATATTTATACTATTATTTTATACTCTAGTATACTATATATATATATATATATATATATATATATATATATATATATAAATAAATGAATAATTAAAATGTGAGTATCCTATATAAATTTATTTTTAATAACTAGCTACAATAATTATATAAAAGAGAATAATTCAACAGGAAAAATAATGTGTTTGAATTATTTAATATATATCTATTAATATAATATATATCATTTAATTTATATTCAATATATTCTCAGAACAAGGTAAAGAATAATACAGACGAGGCTATTATATCTAGTATATGTTGCAGTTGCCTCAACTGGGTATTTACTAGAGATAGAGAACTCACTGCAATCTGAGGAGGAATATGCAACAATGGTGAGTTTTTATATAATTGATAGGTATTATTATTTAATGTATATTTATTATATAAATTAATATTACAAATATAATAATTATTATGGTTGACCTGTTTATATAAAACATGAGTTAACAATAAACACTATTAGTCATTAATAGTTGATATAATATTAAATATAATATATATATATATATATATATATATATATATATATTTCACAGTGATTAGTATTATATTTTGTAAAAAAGGTTGTTCCTATGAGAACATACTTTAATTTGTCAAAGAAATTGTAATTAGATATGTATTAAATATAGTTATTCATATGGATGCATATATATATATATATATATATATATAAATATTTATATTACAATTATTATATATACAATATATACTCATAAACAATAAAGCAATATTATAACATCATTAAAACATGAAATAAACTTTTCCAAAAATTAAAAAAGACTTATCATTTACAAATACCATCCTGACCTATCCCTACATAATATCTATATATTTATTACTAATAGACATTTAAAAAAAATGAGTGTATAAATAAAACTTTAATTAAATATTTATTAATTATTATTATATTTACATCAGCTATATGCAAAGAACATTTAAAATCCTATCAGGTCCTAGATGAGGAGATGTGCTAAAGGAAATGCAACAAAGGGTCAATAGGAGGACAAAGTGACTTGATGATGTTAATATAGACAGTTTAATTTTTAGTTATTGTATAATACACATTCACTTCAATATTTATTAATTATTGTTTTTCTATAGGTATCTGAAAAGACGAATGTGGAGGACCTGGGGGAAATGATTTCTACAATAAATATAATTTAAGATTAATTATTTATTTATTAATACCTAATTACAGAGTTCTCACGCGACCATATCATGTTATTATTTTCCATTTTTCTCAGTCCGTCATCAGTGTTTGTAATTTGTCTTCTTAACAGACCCAATGTTTCTTTATGATGTATATAGATGTTGTGGGTTGTCTCCCTGTTTCGTATGTTGTATAGCATGCCGTTCTTTGTCTTCCATAAAATTAAGTTGTGTACCTTATGCAGTATCCTGCTATTTGCAATTTTCTTTGTTTAATTACCCAATTGATCTTTGGCATTCCATGTACTTTGTATGTTGGTAATATTGTCTTTCCATGATGTGTTTGTTATCATTCTAGCCTATTAATAATTTAGGGTACGGCATCAATAATAAGTTAGGGTACAGCATCAATAATAAATTAGGGTACGGCATCAATAATAATTTAGGGTACAAAATCGTTAATAAATTAGGGTACGGCATCAATAATAATTTAGGGTACAAAATCGTTAATAAATTAGGGTACGGCATCAATAATAAATTAGGGTATAGCATCAATAATAAATTAGGGTACGGCATCAATAATAATTTAGGGTACGGCATCAATAATAATTTAGGGTACGGCATCAATAATAATTTAGGGTACGGCATCAATAATAATTTAGGGTACGGCATCAATAATAATTTAGGGTACGGCATCAATAATAAATTAGGGTACGGCATCAATAATAATTTAGGGTACAACATCATTAATAAATTAGGGTACGGCATCAATAATAATTTAGGGTACAGCATAGTTAATAAATTAGGGTACGACATCAATAATAATTTAGGGTACAACATCGTTAATAAATCAGGGTACATTTAGGGTACAGAAGACTTAAATTTGCTAGGGTACACATCAATCTTTTTAGGGTACAAGTATTCATTTATAGCATGATGGACCCTAATTAGGGTACGGCTATACAGACATGGTTTACACCCTAATTTTTACTACTCTTGTACCCTAATTTTTTACAGTGTACACAGATATTCGTGTAACCATATATGGTATATTAAGTATATACTATACAAATAAATATTATACTATTATTCAATTATAATTATTAAGTAATAATAATTAATTGTATATTATTAATTATTATTTATATATTATTCTAATAATTATTCAATTATAATTTACTAATTACTAATTATTTATCAATACTTATTATTAATTAATAACAATTAATTGTATATTATTAATTATTATTTATATATTATTTTTATAATTATTAATTAATATAGTATTTTAAATTTTACAGCATTAATATACATATATATATATATATATATATATACGATTTATTTAGTATCATTATATACCAGTATACCGCCACTTAATTATAAATAAAATATATTTTAAAACTTTGAAAAATGTTTAACAATATTCTTTAAGGGCATCCTAGTATCATCAAAAATAACGCCAATATTTACATGTAAATATATTCAAGATCATCTCCATTATCGCTCTAGATGTCCTCCGTATGCTATCCGGGATCGCCTCCGGTATCGTCTTCGTGAATGCCATGTATCTAAACTTGTTGGCCAGCTTCTAGTCCGACAAATTGAATAGTCAAGATGCATAAGTTAGAAGTTAGTATACACATATAAATATGATAGTGTCATTATAATTGATTTATTAATATACAATTTATAATTTCAGGATAATTAAGATCATCAGTAGTTTTCTTCCTGCTTGGCTAGATGAATATCTTCATGAATATGTTCAAGATCATCTCCGTTACCGCCCTAGACTTCCTCTGTATGCAATCCGGGATCTCCTCCGGTATCGTCTTCGTGAATGCCATGTATCTAAACTTGTTTGCCAGCTTCTAGTCCGACAAATTGAATAGTCAAGATACAGAAGTTAGTATTTAATGTATACATCCATACATATATATATATATATATATATATATATATATATATATATATATATATATATATATATATGTAGTATAGTGGCTATGTCTACGTATTAATGTTATGAATGAAGTCAATACTGTTCGTGTTTCTAATATAACTTTATTAGAAACTAAATCTTCGCCATGTGGTTACCGATACGAGGTAATTGTGCGTGCTATCGCTATCAACGCGGAATCGAAAAAGCCCGACCGTACCTTTCAGAACGCCCGCCACACCCGCCAAAGGGGCGTTCCAATCATTAATTAGTACCAATAATAATACATGATAATAATACAGTAGAGCTCCAGAAGCATGTCGTATCTTCCCAGCAGCAGCTCGTCGGTCGTCGTCGTGGTCGCAGTCGTCGTCGTGGTCGCAGTCGCAGTCGTCGTAGGGTGAAGATCGGGATACGTGGTGGGGGACTACGTAGTGGGGGAATACGTGGTGGGGGACTACGTGGTGGGGACTACGGGGGGGGGGGGTACGTCGCAGGGTGAAGATCGGGATACGTGGTGGGGGACTACGTGGTGGGGGACTACGTAGTGGGGGAATACGTGGTGGGGGACTACGTGGTGGGGGAAATACGTGGTGGGGGACTACGTAGTGGGGGAAATACGTGGGGGAAGTTATACACAACATCGACAAACACTGACAATATCACTCGCGCCATTATATATTATATATATATATGTTAGGTAACATCCATTCTCACAATCATACTGCCTTAATACCCTACCGCGCCGCCAATCTAATATAACTCATTTGAACACACATTCATACAAAGTACACTACATTACATACCTCCCGGACAACGATTTTAGTGCCCACACTAAACGTACTACTAATAATATAAGGATATGATAATGATAATGATTAATATAATGATATGATAATGATAATGATTAATGATTAATATAATGATATGATAATGATAATGATAATGATTAATATAATGATATGATAATGATAATGATAATGATTAATATAATGATATGATAATGATTAATATAATGATATGATAATGATAATGTGCATGTCGAAGCAACATCCTACGAACCATAGCGGTTCGGAGGTATACCCTTATTACACCTTTCACTCCTTCGTGGAATAATAGGTGGGTTATGATCGATAAGATTATCACAAGGTCTAACGTTCGCCCGGTTTACTACCTTTGTTGTTCCTCGACATACTATTTGATACGTCTGAGGGGATAATCGTTTGGTTATTTGATGCGCATCCGGTTTATACTTCGCTTGTATCTTGTTCCTCCCTAACGGATGATGTGCGACATATACCTTTTGACCTACTTTTAACCCATTTCGCTCTATTACATAGTTTCGCCGCCTTTTATCCATCTCGCTCTGTCTTTCATTAGCTTTCCGCCAGATCTTACTTAATCGTAACACTCGCCCTAATTTCCGCTTTAACAAAATGTCTATTGGCAAGATGGGCTCTCTTCCAAAAAACATGTAGTAGGGAGAGTATCCCGTGTTCGCATGCGGCGTACAATTATACGCATATATTACGCTGGCTATGTGATCCGGCCAGCTTCGCTTTTCCTCATCGCTTAGGGTTCGCAGTAAATTATGAAGGGTTCGATTAAATCGTTCTACCATTCCATTCCCTTGCGGATGATATGGGGTAGTGCGCGATTTAAGTATACTCCTCTCTACACATAGTTCTCGGATTATGGCCGACTCGAAGTTTCGACCTTGATCACTATGGATCCGGCGTGGAAACCCGAATCGGTCGAACCAGGTTTTTAGAACAGCAGCTACGCATTTAGCTGTCTGGTTCCGTGTCGGAATCGCCTGCGCGTATTTAGTGAATACGTCAGTGATCACCAAGATATTTTCTACCCCCTTATCGCTTTTCTCTACGGTAGTGAAATATATTGCTACTATATATAATGGTCCTAGTGCCCGCAATGCGCCCATTTCCGGTTTTGCTCGCGCCGCCTTATTTAAACCACATCGCTTACATGATTTGCAGTGCACACACACCGCTTCCCACATTCCAACCCAATAAAACCTCTCGTTGATTAGCGACCATGTTCTCTGTATCCCTTGGTGACCTAGACCATCATGTAACTCATAGAGTACTGTCGACTTCAGAGAAGTTGGTATAACTAGCTGTCTGTTACAACTACCAGACCGTTCTTTGTATCGGTACAGGACCCCCTCTATTACCTCTAACCGTTCTCGCTCTCGCCATAGTTTTTTCGCAGCCTTAGTCCAACTCCCTTCCTTCTCTAGCTTATTACTAATCGCCTTAACTACACACGCCAACTCACTATCTTCCCCTTGCAAAGCTGCTATCTCGCTTTCATTTATTGCCTCGCTTTCTATTGGGATATCCGGTATCCTCGCTCTCACCGCCCTCGCTCTTAATTCCGTTGGAATATAGGTATGCTGCCTGCTTAATGCATCAGCATTAGCATTCAGTTTTCCCGACCGGAAGTGCATTACTAAATGATAATCACTTAATTGAGCAATCCATCTCATTTCCGTCACCGCCGCATTGGATGACTGAAAATGAACGATGGGGTTATTGTCAGTGTATACATGACATTCTGACCCCGCCAGGTATTGTCGGAAAGCTTGGGTTACGGCCCATTTCAGAGCAAGTAACTCCAACTTCATCGAGCTATAGTTCGAATCGTTAAACTCCGCACCGCTTAGTTTGCGACTCGCATACGCCACTACATAGTTAACACCCTCATGTTTTTGGGAGAGTACTGCCCCTAGACCTTTTAGGCTCGCATCTGTCTCCAGAATGAACGGGAGCTCATAATTCGGGTAGCCTAGAATAGGCGATGTTGTGAGCTTCACTTTGAGGTTATCGAACGCCTCTTGACATCCCTCTGTCCACTCAAAAACTACATCATCCTTCGTCAAGTTAGTCAACGGACTAGCTATCGATGAATATTTTGGAACGAATTTCCGATAATACCCTGTCAGACCTAAAAAAGATCGCACTTCCTTCACTGACATTGGTTTCACCCAATCAGTTACTGCCTTAATCTTATCGGGATCTGTCTCAATACCCTTAGCCGAAACCACATGGCCCAAAAATGTTACACTAGTTTGGAATAACACACACTTCTTGGGTTTTATTTTCAAACCATAATTACGTAATTTTACGAAGGTCCATCTCAACCGAGTTATCATTTGGGCAAATGAATCGGCAAACACGAGGATATCATCTAGGTATAATATAATAGTTTTTAGGTTCTCTTCGCCTAAACACGCTTGCATGAGTCGCGCAAAGGTTGCTGGAGCATTTACCAACCCCATGGGCATTCGATTATATTCATATAATCCCCTTGAACCCGCACTAAACGCAGTCTTATGTCGATCCTCCTTTGCCAGTGCACACTGGAGGAAGCCATGCGCTAAATCTACCGAACTAAATAACTTGGCGCCGCGCAACGCTTCTAGTGCTTCATCGACTCGTGGCAATGGAAAGGAGTCTCTCACCGTTTTCAGGTTGAGTCCCCTGAAGTCGCAACATACCCTTAGAGCACCTGATTTCTTCCGAACTAATACCAGAGGAGCACTATATGGCGAAGTACTCTTGGAAATTATTCCGGAAGCCAAGTGCGCCTGCAGGTAAGAATTGACCTCGTCCCACTGATTTACCGGAATACGTCGATAAGGTCTCCTCACCGGACGCTGGTCCACCAGATCAATACGATGTGGTATTTTATCGCAATATCCCACATCGTGCTCGCCTCTACTGAATACGTCTGGAAACTCACTTAACAGAGCCGTAAACACTATTTCCTCTTCCTCGGACAACTCCCCGACTACCATCTTACTTCGGATATCGCATTCCTTTCCCTTATCTTCCTCTACCGCTTCTACACAATGCACGCGTGCTTGCCAAGTACCCAGTTTACATCCCGCCTGGAGATACGCATCCTTCCGACCCAGATTCACCAACTCTATAGGTACGCAACCCCCCCGCTCTACTACTATCGCGCCGCTCATCATTACATTTACCTCGGTTTCTAACCCTTCTACACATATCGTACCTACGCCCGCTTTAACCGTTCCTTGTACAATTCGTTTCGAATTTCCTTCGATCAGAATCTTCTGATCCCCTGCCAGATGAATAGTCCCCTCTATTTGACTATAAAGCGCCGCTATATGTCGCCACTGACTATTCCTCCATGCTTTAGTATCCCGTGTCGCCCACTGCCTAAACACGTTACTACCCAGTACTACCCCTGGCTTCTGATCTCCCTTCAGCACCAGAAATCCCGCCCGGCACCACCACTGATCCGCTTCTACATCTAACTCTACATACCCTATGTACTCCACTAATTGCTTCATCCCATGAAAGTGCCGGTTATATAATGTCTCAGACATACAGGAGATTTCTGCCCCTGTGTCTAACAGACATTCAACTCGCCGCCCGCCCACCCGTAAGTTACCGAAAGGACAATTCCCTTTCATAACCGCACTTCCATTTTTTCCATCACGGCCTAACTGCCTGATAGTTACCTCAGGAAGCCGATGGCGCTTCACTGAGGGGGACCGTTTCCCTGGCAATCTCGCTCGCTGTGCCCAAACCGGTGACACCTCCGACAGTCGAACTCCCTACACTCCCGGGCCCAATGCCCGTAACCCGTGCACCGCACGCACCTCATATTGTTACCCAGCGGTCTTCCGATTGGTTTCGGGGTCGTCATGGGAGCACGGGGAACCCGTGAACTCTCATGTTGACCTCGAAATCGTTCGAAATCCCTAGTTAGCTCTTCTAACTTGGCCTCAAACCCCCGCGCACGTACCACTTCTTCCTCATATGCCTCGCGCCACGTATCGACTTCGCTACTCGCTTTTCTCTCTATCTCATCTACCTCCTCTACTCTCGCCTGCCTTACCGCCACGCCGTACTGCCCTACCTCGCATCTCGCTTGTCTCGTCATCCCGTATACGGTGTACCCCTCTATACGCGGATAGCCTTTCTACAAATGTAAAAAAAGAGATCTCCCCTGCCTCCCGAATTAAACGTCCCGCCTCGTCCTTCAGGCTGACCTCTCTCACAGCCTCGCTCATCCTTTCCTTCAACAACTCCTTCTTCCGCTGCGCACTATCCGGGACTAACTCCGCGTACCTCTCCCTCAACTCTAGACTTAGCTCCGCTAAGCTTTGGTCAACCCGTTGGACAATGCTATAGAAGTCACCCCACTTTGGTCTTCTCTTTCCATAGCACTGTCTCAGCAGGTCGACTAAACTCGACCACTCGCTCTTCGCGGAGAGCCCTTCGCACCTCAGTTCGCGCAGGGCATCTCCCGATATGTGTTCTAACAAGAACGCAGACCGCTGTGCCTTAGGATAACGGGTGTTCACGAGGTGGAGTTCCACCGCCTCGACCCACGCCTCCAACCTCTCGCCTCGCGCGCCCGAGAACGTTGGCATCTCCTTTCGAGTACAGTTGTACAGTACTTCAACCTCGTTCGTACTCGGTTTTGCATCATCACCAGCCATTATATATATAATATACTAGAACTATCTAGAATAATATAATAGGGGTGACTTCTATATTCTAATATATATAAATTTATAATTATAATTGTTATATAACATATAATTATGTCGAACAATTAATTACAAATATACTTCTATATTCTAATATATATAAATTTATAATTATAATTGTTATATAACATATAATTATATCGAACAATTAATTACAAATATAATTCTATATTCTAATATATATAAATTTATAATTATAATTGTTATATAACATATAATTATATCGAACAATCAATTACAAATATAATTCTATATTCTAATATATATAAATTTATAATTACAATTGTTATATAACATATAATTATATCGAACAATTAATTACAAATATACGATATTTATTTACTAACAATTATATATATATAAATAATATGTAATATGATAAATAATAAGATATATTATAAATATTAATATGGATATTTGTCAGTTATTTGTTCGAATGTTTATGCAACTAACTCGCCTCGTGTTCTCAATGGGATATTCCTTCTTCGTCCTGTTCTGCCAGCGCCAAATGTAGTATAGTGGCTATGTCTACGTATTAATGTTAAGAATGAAGTCAATACTGTTCGTGTTTCTAATATAACTTTATTAGAAACTAAATCTTCGCCATGTGGTTACCGATACGAGGTAATTGTGCGTGCTATCGCTATCAACGCGGAATCGAAAAAGCCCGACCGTACCTTTCAGAACGCCCGCCACACCCGCCAAAGGGGCGTTCCAATCATTAATTAGTACCAATAATAATACGTGATAATAATACAGTAGAGCTCCAGAAGCATGTCGTATCTTCCCAGCAGCAGCTCGTCGGTCGTCGTCGTGGTCGCAGTAGTCGTCGTGGTCGCAGTCGCAGTCGTCGTAGGGTGAAGATCGGGATACGTGGTGGGGGACTACGTAGTGGGGGAATACGTGGTGGGGACTACGGGGGGGGGAATACGTCGCAGGGTGAAGATCGGGATACGTGGTGGGGGACTACGTGGTGGGGGACTACGTAGTGGGGGAATACGTGGTGGGGGACTACGTGGTGGGGGAAATACGTGGTGGGGGACTACGTAGTGGGGGAAATACGTGGGGGAAGTTATACACAACATCGACAAACACTGACAATATCACTCGCGCCATTATATATTATATATATATGTTAGGTAACATCCATTCTCACAATCATACTTCCTTAATACCCTACCGCGCCGCCAATCTAATATAACTCATTTGAACACACATTCATACAAAGTACACTACATTACATATATATATATATATATATATATATATACATATATATATACTTATATAACTTGTATAACATAGTACGTGCAATCCATACGTCGTGCATGTATGTGTGTGTAATTATGTCAAATCTATATATAAACTATTACCGGCCTTTGTCTAATTTTAATCCCCTGATGACCTAGATTAATATACAATATGATGCAATATAGTCACAGAAGTAGAGAGAAAGTTTCTCTCTAGCTCTATGAATATAGTACACATGTTAAATATTGTTATGTTGATATAATTATATTCGTATATATATTTAGTAATAGGGTGTACATGATATGCCTAAGTGTATATAAATTCGCATATATGTAAGTTATAGTATAAAATGACGACCTTGCCATTACCAATGATGCCCTCATCTTCACCCCTGATTCCTGTAATAGTCACACCTCTACCTAAAACCACCATTGGTTCAACATACACCTATATTCAGTTGTAAATTACCTCCTACACACGATGTTCATTTATAAAGTATGCCGCCCGTCATGTATAGCCATATATACATACATATATATATATATATATATATCATGTTGCTATCCGTAATGGACCAGTCTGTACAGCTTAGCATAATGGAACGATCCATGTTATGCTAACGAACTAGATATCGGACGTCCCGTAAGCCGGCTAGTACTTTTTGAATAGAAAAGCACTAGACGTTTATTAAAGGAAATTGCACGTGTATTAAGATGGCATTAATAAAAAAGAACATAATTCAGTAGTTTAAGAGCAGTTTGTGATTTAAAAATATATAAACGAAAATATCCTTGTATTTTCTATAGCTGATTAAAACTGATCTGCGCATGACATAAAGATTGTTTATGTTGCCACAAAATTTAATTAAAATAAATTATTTGTATTTATAGTTTTATATACTATTTCATATTTATAACTCGAATATGAAATTAAGGAATAGTAATAAATTTAAAAAAGAGTTTGGTGCTAGATCTTTCTCATCTAGGAAGCTACCATTATATAGTGATGTTGGGAAACATTACTTAAATATATTAAATCGTTGTAAAAAATCGGCGATATCTGATACTATGGATAGTTTAATAGAGATATGGGTTAGTGCATCACTACCTGTCTGTGGCAAGAACTCAATTTTCAGAAAATTACAAAGATATATTAATCATATTAATACATTATCTAAATTTATCGATCAAGTATTATTCTCTGACAAATGTAGAATTCATTTTGCTAAATTCAATATATTATTCGACATTTCGTCATGCAAATGCGATGTATTAGAACTTTGCCGTTGTCCCCGAGAATTTCGTATACCAGTTGCAGAGAGGGAGTTTATGGTTGATCAGAGAGGATCAAGGAACATGAATATAGATATGGCTTGCACCTCTACAACTATACAAAGTCGTCACCAAGATCTAACGACAACCACGGATATCCATTCTACGAGGTTATATATTTATAAATACGCTGTAAAGTATTGTAAGGTGTCATACACTTATGATGATTATTATATAAATTATATTTAGATATACAATATGATTTATTTTATATATAATAATTAAATTATAAGTAAAGTTTGAATATGGATATAGATGATTTTCTGTAATTATATGTCATATACTTTATAATTATAATAATTATTATAAAGTCTATAATATATAAATAATATTCAGATATACAATATTATTTTAATATATATATTATAATATAATATTATTATATTATTTATATATAAATAATATTTAGATATAAACTATGATTTATTATATATATAATAATTAAATTATAAGTAAAGTTTGAATATGGATATAGATGATTTTCTGTAATTATATGTCATATACTTTATAATTATAATAATTATTATAAAGTCTATAATATATAAATAATATTCAGATATACAATATTAATTTCCACGATAATTTTATATATAATAATTAAATTATAATTATAGTTCGAACATGGAAATAGAAGCATCTTCTTCATATGATATGACTATGGAGTCGACTGATGAAGCTAACTATGATCAGGGTGATTCGGATTACGAACCATTTCAAGAAAGCGATACAAGGTAAATATATAATATATGTTATATTTATAGTCTTTCATTATAGTATAATTATACTTAGTATTTATATATTTATATTAGTGATGTAAACGAATAGAAATATTAAAATTTGATTTGATTCGTTTGAAATTTAAAAAACACGTTTCTTATTCGAATTAATAAATCAATAGTTCAATTCAATTATAAATATAAAAATTACGTATAGTTCGTAATAATTCGAATATAATTTTAATACTCAAATATTGAATTATCAGGAATATGTTAAATTCTTGTCTAATATGTAAATATTTATTAAATGATTATTTTATTATATATTATAACACAATAAACAATTATGAAAATATCGCTATAATTTTTGTAATAAATGATTGAATTAATTAGTGATTGCAATTTTCAATATGTTCTAAGTTTTTAAGAATTTAAAATATTAAAATGTGGTTATTGTGAAGTTCAAATAATGAACATTTGGTGTAATATCTGTATTTAAATGTTGAATTAATTATAAACAGTCTATATTTAATAGTGTTTTAATAGTGTTAATAGTGTTTATGTAACTAAGTATTTTTTAAATTTGCAATATTCATATCTGGTTCAAAACATAAGTCAATTAGGTTATTTATTATTTGGGTTCATTTACAGCCTTGATATATATATTAATTAAAGATAACTATTTTCTATTATCAAATATGTATTATATATGTGTATAAACTACCTTAATATTTAATAATTTATAATTTAAATGCTGATCAAATTAGTAACGTATATTACAAACAAGTAAAGAATAGTAGAAATATTTCAAATATGTAATTTTTATTTAAAAATGTATGTATTTATTATATATATTTATTATATTTGACTATTGATATGTGCTTCATATCTTTTTAGACAGATACATGGTGACCATCATGCGTCGAATAATATAATACTACGGTACGGGATGCCTGAGAGGTCTGCGGCAGCTTTACTAACCGCATTTATGCACGATGAAGTTATGCTGACGGCGAATAGAAGTGCTTGTGTAATCGATAGGAATGTGATTCGCAGATGGAAACAAAATGTATTTTCAAATCAAATCCCCAATAAGATCAATAGTATATACTTTGATGGCAAGATCGATAAGACTAGGCAATCGGATGGTTATTTTAGATCAGAAGATCACATTACAATAATTTCCGAGCCAGGCTCAGAATTTATTACGCACGTTACTCCTACCGGTCCATCTACATCTGCTAAAATTGCTCGTGCCATCATTGAGAAAATCGAAATAAATGATGATTTATCTGATGTTAAGGTTATTTATATAAAAATAAATATTTATTTACTTAGAATAATGTAATAAAATCGATATATTATATATATTATATATATTATATATAGATATTATATATTTA
Source organism: Osedax fenrisi (assembly GCA_964019155.1). Classification (NCBI taxonomy): domain Eukaryota; kingdom Metazoa; phylum Annelida; class Polychaeta; order Sabellida; family Siboglinidae; genus Osedax; species Osedax fenrisi. Next base: position 24,314,200 of record OZ025240.1, on the reverse strand, counting down.
TATATTCCTAGGTAATTGGTTCTGATGGCACCAAAGTTAATACCGGTACGAACAAAGGCATCATTCGACTCCTGGAAGAACACATTGGCAAGAAAGTTCAATGGAGTGTTAGTATACATTAATGAAAAATATTAACTTAATTAAATAATAATTAAACAATAATAAGTAAACAAATTCATAGTCAGTATCATACATTATGCGTTCATAGTCAGTATTATACAATAATGACAAAGATTTTGTGAAGCAAAGATATAACACTCCCTATGCATGCAACGTAATTTAGTAATAGCCCCAACCGCTGCTAGCAGTAGTATCGAAATCACTGAAATAGATTTAGGTTCGGCTCTGTTTGCATACAACAATGTTTTCATTTCTCTATTAAATTACATGCAATATAAATTAGCTTTTACTCACTAAATATATACTTATAGCATTTAAAACATACATATCATATTTGTTTGTTATATTTTAGTAATGCACACTTAGTTTTCATCATATAAATATTAATTTAAAGCATATTATTTAACTATAAATAATAAAAAAGCAACCTTGGATAACTGATGAGATTTTAACGCTATGTGATAAAAGAAGAAGTCTAAAATCAACCAAACATCAGAGTACTGAACATACAGAAGAATATAAACGAGTCCACAACCTTATTAGAAGAAGTATGAAAGAGAAAAAAGAAGATTGGCTTAAATCCCAATGTAATTCAATTGACCACGACCTAAAAAGAGGTGTTCATAGCAAGAGAGCGTATAACACGATAAAAGCAATCACTAACTCTATAGACAGGAAAATGTCAAATATTGAAGATGCTAACGGAGTACCAATAGAAGATGATAGTGCAAGATTAGAAAGATGGACGGAATATTGCAGAGATTTATATAACTACCCAATTAAAATTGATCAATCTAAGTTACATAATACTCGAGAAGAAAATGAAGAACAACCATTACCCATATTAAAAGAAGAAGTAATCAATGCCATAAGAACCTTGAAAAATGGTAAGTCACCAGGTATTGATAATGTGCCAGGTGAACTTATCAAAGGAGGAGGTGAGGCACTATACGATATACTTACCAAGCTATGTCAGAAAATCTGGTCTACAAACCAATGGCCTGAAGCATGGACGACTTCTTTAATTATACCTATTCCAAAGAAAGGCGATCTCAAAAAATGTTCAAACTATCGTACTATAAGTCTGATCAGTCACACGAGCAAAATTTTATTACGGATCATACTGAATCGCTTAACACCACAAGCAGAAGATATTCTGGCTGATGAACAAGCAGGTTTTAGAAAGGATCGCAGTACAACAGAACAAATTTTGAATTGCAGAATATTAATGGAAAAACATATGGATCATCAACGACAAGTCTACCACAATTTCATCGATTTCAAGAAAGCCTTCGATAGAATATGGCATGATGGTTTGTGGAATGTGATGTCTGAATTTGGGATAGGCAACGACTTGGTAAAAATCATAAAGTCACTCTACGAATCAGCAAAAAGCGCAGTACTATTGAACAACCAGATAGGAACTAAGTTCGATACGACAGTAGGAGTTAGACAAGGCTGCTTACTATCGCCAGTTCTATTCAATATATTTCTAGAAAAAATAATGCAAGACTCTCTAGTAGATCAATCGTCAAGTATAGCAATAGGAGGAAGAAAAATCAACAACTTAAGATTCGCTGATGATATAGATCTCATCGCTGGTTCAGAAAGTGAGTTGCAATCCCTCACAGATTCTCTAGAAAAAGCTTCGACATCATACGGTATGGAAATTAACCATGAAAAAAGTAAAATTCTTGTAAATGGAGATCATTCAACACCACCTGTGATCACTATGTACGGCAAACAACTTGAAAATGTTCAAAATTTCAAATATCTGGGAGCAATGCTAACCGACACCGGAAATTCAAAGAAAGAAATCCAAATAAGACTAGCGACAGCAGTTACAGCCCTTGTGAAATTGGAGAAGATCTGGCGTAGTGGAGAAATTGATTTCAAACTTAAATACAGACTCTACATCTCTCTAGTTATTTCAACATTGTTGTACGGATGCGAAAGCTGGACCTTACTAGAAGAATCTAAAAAGAAGATACGTAGTTTCGAATCAAAAGCACACAGACGACTTTTAAATATTAGCTATAAACAAAGAAAAACTAATATATTTGTAAGCAATGAAATTAATAAAAAAGTCGGCCCATATGTACCACTTCTGGATATTATCATGAGAAGAAAAATGACCAAATTCGGACATATAACTCGTCACGATTCGTTAGCTAATACTATTCTTCATGGATATGTCGAAGGTGAGAGGAAAAGAGGAAGACCTAAAAGAAATTGGATGAATGATATATTCGAATTTTCCCATCTTTCTCTTAGGCAACTTTTAGATATTGCAAAAGATCGTTCGAAATGGAGAAAGTTGTGCTATTCATTATCATGTGTTCCCCCTACGATGGCGACGTCACGGGACTAAGTAACTAAGTAACTAAGTAAGTATTTAACATTTTAAAAGTGTATAGTTAAATACGAATTTACATTATAAACAACGCATAGTTCCTAAAAGTAACCCTCTATAGGTGGCACCAGGGTATTTTGTATACAAATTCGAATTACACGATTTCGCGTAAGTGTTATATCTTTCCTTCGGAAAATCTTTGGTTATACTTTATATATAAAGTATAAATACATTTATATTACATAGAGTATATTACATGGACGCATTAGTGATGTAAAGGATGCTAAAATCTAAAGCATCGGTGCAGTCTCAGTCTCAATACCTAAAGCATCGATGCAGTCTCAATGTCAAAATCATTAAGTCTCAGAATGGATTACCTAAACCGTCGATGCAGTCTCAGACTCTATAAAATGCATTTCTATTAACTCATGCTTATTAAAGGCAGACGCTATTAAAGGCATCATTTAAATGTTAGTCTCAGTTTTCATAAGATCAATATAGTTTTAGTGTCAGAATCATTATTTTGTATATAAAACGATAATAATTGCATTATAATAAATAATTCACAATAAAAACTATTAGATAATGCAAATAGAGTGTGAATTGATAAGATTCTTAATATATTCATAAAAGCAAAAGTCAAATCAGCCAACTATCAATTGCATAATATTAGAATTATAAGAAAAACAATAACTATTAATACATGTACATTTCTAATTCAAAGCCTAGTTATATCTATATTGGACTATTGTAACATACTTTTAATTAATTTACCTGCTTATCAGTTAATGCCATTAAATAAAATAATTCGATCATCAATGCGTGTATTATATAAATTACCACCAAGACCAATAGATACGATCAGTATAACTGAACGAATACTACAACAACACCTAATACTAGTAGGCTATTACCAATTAATTGCCGCATTATTTATAAAGTATTGGTAACTACACATCTTACAAATATATAATGATACTAGTGATTTAAAACGCAACGAGTTTGAATGATCATTCGAGATGAATCTTCATCGATTTGGGTAATATATTGATTTATAATATCAATATTACCTGAAAGTGATCTAGCATTAATTAGTGTAATAGCAAAGATTTTTTGTAGCAAAGATATAATACTCCCTATCTACGCAATTTAATTAATACTCAGGCATCACACTGCTAGCAGTAGTATTGAAATCAATAAAATAGATTTGGTTTGGTTCGGTTTCCAATAGAAACTTTCTATACAACAATATTTTCATTGCTCTATTAAATTACATGCAATATAAATTAGATTTGACCTGCCATATAGAATTATATAGAATTTAAAACATATATATCATGTTGCTTTGTTATATATTAGTAATGAAATTAGTAATGAAAACTTAGTTTTCACCATATAAATAATAATTGAAAGCATAATATTTTATATTTAAAAGTGTATATTTTGATATGAATTTACATTATAAACTACAAATATTTCTGAAAATTGACCGTATATAGAAGGTGCTGTTAGTTTTTGTATACATAATTAAATTACACGATTTCGCATGAGTGTTATATTTTTACTTAGTAAATCTTTAATAATAGAAGTGATTTATCAATGATGGTTAGTCATTTAACAGTGATTGATTTTAAGTAAGTATCGTAAGATCCATTTTTATTTTGGAGATGATAAGTATTCGTAAGTAAATTAAGAATAAATTTCACATTATTTATCAGTTTATTTTGTATAGCATGGTATAAAATATGGATGTGGGTACACATGTATATATATGTATTGTAGATAGGAGAGCATGTATGAATAATATGGTATAGTCATTATCAGTTGTATTATGTAATAGAATGTAGTTTCGGTTTATAAAGTAATTTTGAAAAAACTGGTGTTAAAAGTAATATTTCAAAGAGAAATTAAAAATTGTTTTTGAAATAGAAACTGGATAAATATTTAGATGAGTGAGTTTAGATATTATTATGAGATGATTATATTTATATTGACCTTTAGAATGGGTCCATCGTATATCGGTAGAGCATCCTGATTGACCCGTATGGACGCATATGTAAATCGATATGCGATATAACAGTTTCTAGGTATGACTCCTGTGAATGTTTTCGTCGTATTCTTGTTCACTTTTACCAAATATGCAGATTTCATTGATGACGATGGTAACAGGACAGTATTCTAGTATTATGTCCATCAGTTCCTGGAACAGGTATTGACTTATATTTAGACCAAATTGAAATAGAATAAATACGTATCTACCAAATATACAACTAAATATAGTTAGGTAGCTTGAGAGTTTAAGCCATAAAACTAAGCCACAAAACAAACAAGGTCCATATTCAATATTCTCTATGTAATCATAGTCTAGGATATTTACTTAGCTCCTCCCATACCTAATAATATATGTTTACAATTCAATTCACTCGCTCGCCACCGCCTGCAATTTTTCGATATATTTTGAACAAAAATTATCGTTATTTAAAGAGCTCATATGATTATATTTTTTAATATCTGCGGCTATAACTTAGTTATTACATTAATCTTTATTACATATATTTATTTATATGTGTATAACTAGTAGTATACATTTAATGTAATTTTAAATATTAAATGTGATTATAAAATATAATAATAATAAATATGATTTATGATATAAGTTATTTTGTATAAATTTCGGGAATCAGAGTTACAGTAGCAGATATTTAAAAATATAATCATCTGAGAATTATAATAGTGATAGTGGCTGATCTAAATATATTACAAAATTGTTTATAAATTTTATATATTAATATTAATTATAATTCGAGTGTAAACATATATATATATTAATAAATACTTTACGACATAGTTATCTGATAATTAAGTTATAATATTGATAAATATATTATTAAATATATTAGAATAAAGTATGCCTGCAAAAGGGTATAATGAATAAATATAAAACACATAATTCAGGAATATTATATTCTATAGAATAATGTTGACAAATATATTGCGAAAATGCGTATAAATTTATATGTTCATAATTATTTGTACTACATACTATGTAGTACGTACCTAATTATCATTGTAATTATAATAATTATGATAATTATACAATTTTGAATTTAAATATACAATTTAATGTAAAACTATAATATAATATATTATAATTAAATGTAGTTACTATAATAGTATATATATATATAGTATATTATATACTATATATAATTATATTATATTTAATATATTATAATTATATATAGTATATAAGCTGTATACGCACTGACGGGAATTTTATTTTAGAAAAAAAAATAATTTTAATTCTTACAATGTATCATATAGTTACTACTTTGATAAGTTAACTTAAATTATAAATAGTAGATTATATTCTTATATTTATGTATTGACATATATATTTAACACATCTATAATATAAATAAATAAATCAGATTTATTATTTCATGTTGTAAATCATGAAATAATGGAGAAGTTAATAAACAAATGTATTTGTTTTTTTTTTGCGAGAACTTCCCAAATAAATATTTAATATCATATTAGATTATTTAACCTAGTAACCGTTGAACTAAATATAAATATCATATTTAATATGGATGAGTATTATTCATTGAATATATAAATTATAGGTGATTATTATAATAATATTATATCATATTAAATATAGTTAAAATTATAATAATATAACAATGAAATATATATATATAATATAAACGAAAAGTTATTATCCTAATAATTATTATTGTAATTTAATACATATATTATATATTTAAATAAAATTGCCGTTAGTCCGTTGCAACCGTATATAATTAATAGTTATAATATACTATATTATATTATATATATAATATATAATAAATTATATAATAATTATATTATTTTTATATAATTTTAAATTAAATTGTATATTTAAATTAAAAATTGTATAATTATAATTACAAGGATAATTAGGTACATACTACATACTATGTAGTACTAATAACTATGAACATATACATTTATACAAAATTTCGCAATCTATATTTAAAAATAATTTTGAACCGAAATTGTTAAAATCTTCGGATATACATTGAGTTTTAAATTATATATATATATATTACATTAAACATTGTATAATGATCATAATTATTATAATACAATTACAATTATAGTTATTATAATAATAATAATTATAATTAAATATAATTAAATATCGTATATATGCAATAAGAAAAATAGTGCGTAATTAAATACAATTTTAAATTGAATTTTAATCAAATACACATGATACAGTAGTTATTTATCTATTTACATTATTTATAATTATTTATACATATATAAAAATATATATGATATATTTATTATACTAACATAATTCATAACGTATGTATTTATGTCTTAAATAAATAATAATTTAGAGAAATACACTGGAGTAATATTATTAAAATATCTAGGTCAAATGGGTCAATATTTTATTAATTTTAACAAAGATTGCAGAATATTTATAATATTCATGATCTGGATCTGATAATATATATATCCGCTAGGATATATATATATATATATTTTTAATGTATTAAATTAATTAAAAATATATATTATAAAATATCCACTTTATGATTATATTAAAATATACAAAATATGCAGAATTATAAATAAAAATATTTGGTCATGTCAGAAATATAATATATATCCATGTATGATACTAAAAAGTGACTTTTATACGTGGTCCTTTAAAGTGGTCTTAGGACATATACGAAATATATACGACCTACTTTTTAAGTATCATTTAAGTGACCATTTTATATACAATCAAATTCATGTAATGTGTATATTGTTAAGTAAGTGAATATTTATAAGATTGTAAAATTTCATGTAATGAAATCATATATTTAATAGTGTATTTATACCGTGAAATAGAGAGGACCTCATTTGGGGGCCTCTATATTCACTGGTCATATTAGGTGGCTGTGAATGTACATATGTGCGTTTATGGTGGCAATGGCCCATCTATATATATATATACATATATATACAATAAATATAAGTATATAATATATATATATATATATATATATATATATATAATTTTACAATACGAGTCATTAAAAAAGATATAAAAATTAACAAAATATGATATATCATATTACTATTGTTATATATTAGTCATTATCATTACGCCTGTGTTCATGGTGTAATCTGTAATGATCAATAATCTATATGCTTATTTAGTGATTGATTTAAAATATTAGTGATCTACTTATATGTAAATATAGGCTTTTTATGTGTATAGGTTTTAACATATATTTTAAATCTATAGATACTTTATACCATTATTTTAAATATATATATATATATATATATATATAAATGAAATTCTGAATCCTAATTCAAAAAATAAAATTAAGTGTCCTTTCAGTAATATTACCAAAGAAGATGATCTAAAAACCGCGACGATGTTTAATAATCATTTTTGCACTCTAGGTAAATCATTATTAGATCAAATTCCTAAAACTAAAAAATATACATTTCCTTCAGAATTAGTAAATAACAATAATTTTTATTTTTACCCTATTTCAATTACTGAAATTATTAAAGTTGTGGAAAATTGCACTATGAAAACTTCCAAAGACTTATATGAAATTGACATAAACTTAATAAAAAATACAATAGATGAAATTAAATATATATTACAACACCTTTTTAATATTTCAATTTCGCAGGGTATTTTCCCAAACATACTTAAAAAAAGTCAAGTTATTGTTTTGTTCAAAAAAGGAGATAAAAGTTTACCAGGTAACTATAGACCAAAATCTCTATTATCTCAATTTTCCAAAATATTTGAAAAAATAATTAAAAATCGAATGAATGAATTCATGAATAAATTTTCTAAGATTAATGAATCTCAATTTGGATTTAGGCAAAATAGTAGTACAAATGATGCTTTAAATTACCTTATGGAAAACATAACTAATAATTTAGAAAGTAAATTATTATCAGCTATTTTGTCAATTGATCTATGTAAAGCCTTTGATATAATAGATCATGAATTACTAATACTTAAAATGGAAAATTATGGTTTTAGAGGTGTTGCAAAAGATTTTTTTACTAGTTATCTTGAAAATAGAATGCAATGTGTCATTTACAATGATATTAAGTCTGATTTTAGTAATATTAATATTGGTGTTCCTCGAGGTTCTGTTTTGGGTCCTTTACTTTTTAATATATTTTTAAATGATTTACATATTGTTTTTATTTCTTCTATTCCTATATTATTTGCTGACGATACTAATTTAATTTTTAAATATAAAGATGCTAATACTCTTAAATTAACTATGAATAATGAACTTAAGAAATTAAATATATGGTTATCTGAAAATAAACTAACTATTAACATAGATAAATCATCTTACATTTTAATTCATGATAAGTTTAATGATAACAAATATATAAATAATTTTGTTTTACATATAAATGGTAATATAATCAATAGAGTACGGTATTATAAATTTTTAGGAATCACTATAGATGAGAAATTAAACTGGAAAAAACATATAAATAATATAGCTAATAAGCTTTCTAAAGTTGTATCTATTATACATAAATTAAAATATTCTCTTACTATAAAATCATTAAAACTCATTTATAATACATTTTTTCTACCTCATCTAAATTATTGTAATACTGTATGGTCTACTACATATATATATATAATCTAAATAGATTAATTATTATACAAAATAAAGCCATCAGAGCTATTTTCAATATTTCAAATAGATGTAATACAGATAAATATTATAAAATATTGAATATCTTGAAATTTACTGATATTGTAAAATTAAATACTCTAAAATTTATGTTTATGATTTTTAATAATTTTACACCAATCATTATCAAAAATATGTTCTCTATTAATCAATGTATATATAGTCAGAGAAAAATTTTTAAATTTGTTATTCCTTCTTTCCGTCTTAATATAAAAAAATTGTGCATAACTCACAATGGTCCATTTTTATGGAATCTTCTTGAGAACAGATTTAAATTATTATATAATATAAATACGTTTACTCGAAGTTTAAAATATAATTATATTTCGATGTATTAAATGCTTTAACTGATTTTATTCTTTATTTTATATTTATCTTACATATCTTACATATCTTATATATCTTACATATCTTTTATACATATTTTCCAACTATTTATTTTTAAAAAACTATTTTTAGTTAATTTTATATACTTAATTTTATTTAATTTAATTTATATTCAAACATGATGAAGTAATTACTCGGGAATGGAATTTTTTAATTTTTTATTAAATTTTAAATTTTTTTTTTTAATTTACATATTTGATATATATGAGCTTTTATTATATAATATAAATATCCAAATTGTAATTTTTTTCTGTAGATTTTTTCTGTAATTTATTATATTTTTATATTTAATTATTTTTGTTAATATGTATTCATCAGTATCTTCATTTAAATTATATAGTGATAATAGAGACTTCTTTCATTTTCTATATTTATATTTGTATATGTATATTTTTGTTTATGTAGGTATGTTTGTATGGGTGAACCTATATGTATGTATATGTATTTGTGTGTGTGCATTTGTATATGCGTGTATTAATGTACGTATGTGTGTATATGTGTATATATATGTATATGTATATTCATATATATTTTATGGAAATAATATATTGATATGACAATATCGTTGTTTTATTGAATAACTCATTATTTATTTATATAATTTTATCAAATAAGATTGCATCCTTTTAGTTATTTTTTTTATTTTTGTAAAAATTTATCATTATTAAAATCATAAATTATTTTTTATCATATATATTTGTATAATTATTTTCCATTCTCGAATAATTAACAGGGTAGAACTAGATAAGCCTAGCTTTTTTTCTACCCAGTAGTTCGCTACATCTTCTGAGTTATATATATATATATATATATCTATTTTAATATCATTAAAAGTTAACAGCTTTTAGGTATAAAGCCCACATAGGACATGGTATGGGAAATAAAATACGTAAAACTGGTATTATAAGGACATGAGAAAGACACGTCAATCACACGACAATACTACTAACGTTCACACTTGGGTAGTGGAGGACATGGCGCCTTTACGCATAACACACTGAAATCAGGGAAACATGCTTCATCGTCGTTACATTGGAAGTTCTGTAATGAAGTATAATTGATATATAATTATATTATACATATATGTATAATATAATAAAATAATATGGTATCATCCTATATATAAATACTTCCTTAAACACTGGTTATACTAAAGTATACTATAGTATACCTAAACGTATGTGATATATAGTAATACTATGTTATAACATAATATCTGTATTAATTATAAATTAATAATAATTCACTAAAGTGCCACATATAAATATTAATGTTCATGGTATTGCATATACAATTCACTTTATTAAGGTATTAATACCTTAATATTTATATATTTATATAAAAACATGTATTGTTGTTATTATCATTGCTTACGTGATATTAAACAGGACAATATAGTTATACGTAAACCGTATGTATAGCTTTAATTTTTACTCTATATCTAAGTCGATTACTTATATATTATGTTTTATAGGTTATAACTTTATATTGTATAGATATATTTAAACAATATTATCTCACGTTAATATTTGTAAAAATATATGAATCCAATATTTTAAAAACAAATTTTATATTATATTAATAATGTAATTAATTATATATATATATATATATATATATATATATATATTATGATATTGTAAGCTTACTATAATATAAAGGTTAATAATATTAGATAAAAACATATATAACAATTAGTATATTTTTAAATTTCATATATTGTATTGCATATATATATATATATATATATATAGTTATATAATGATATTTTATTAACCTTGCATGGATATTTGCATACACATCCTCCATCTTTTGTAGGATATGTTCCTTCTGTACAACTAGTACAGTGCCTACTGAATCTTAAATTAATACAACCTATCGAAAATAACATTAATTACAAATAATATAAAATACATGTAAGTGAAATACATATATAATGTATATATATATATATATATATAAACTGCCGCTAACTAAACCAATTTAGAAATCCCCTAGCTCAAATCGTATACTAGTGATATACCAATAATAAATATATAATTATATATTGAAATATAAACAGAAGAATGTATATTACGGGATTCGACTACATTTTATTTATTTTCTATTCTAATATTTAATATAATTTATATACCTTTAATAAATAATATAATATCACAATATAACAAAAAATTATATTGATTCATATGTTAATGTAGAATACATACTATATATATATATATATATATATATATATATATATATATATAGAGTGTAAAGAGAGGATATACACAGTATACTATACAGTTAGATTTATAAAGTTTACTATGTAATATAATTATTATTATATGGTATTATTTCATATGCATATCGTATATTAGTATTATATTACAGTATAAACGAACCATCACAAATCACTACCAATAAACATAGGGTAACTATAAAGTATCTCGACATGGTCATTGTCAATATCGTGTATGTTATAATGGTGAAGTAGTAGTAGGTAATATGGCTAATTAATGATAGCACTCGTATTTATAGTAAATATACACCGTCACGTGGTAAAGGGTCGAAGGTTACCACCTGATCACCTCATATATATATATTTCTATATTAGTGTATCGTCAGCATATTATACTATTTTACAGCATGTGTATTGCCTATTCTAGCACAACTAGAATGTTCGATATATGTTGCATATATGTGTGTTCATGTGTGCATGTCTATCGTATACACTCCTATGGTAAAATTGAAATTCGAAAACAATCTTATGATCTGTGTTTAAATTAATTTAAATTAATTTTAAATTAATAATGTAAAAAAACGCCATTTTGATTATCCAGATTATTATTAATACTTATATTGAATATTATTTTTCTTGACTAGTATACTGGTCCATATATTATTATTATACTATAGTATACTTATAATATATTATTAGGTATACCTATAGGTACATATATATTGAAGAGGGTAGACTGCTATTCGACGCATCGCCTGACTGTTGTATGACTTTAATTTTAACGTAACAGTTATCTAAACAAATTCGCCATTACAGAAAACTACATAATAATATTTAATATATTAGTAAATTTTTAAATTATAATTATCCTTCTCTTTAACTACTGATATATTATATATGTTGTATAAATTTAGTTAATAACACTATTATTGATATTTTTATATCACATACTATATTATACTATTTGATTATTATACTATCTTTTGGTCGAATTAGTAAATTTATAGACTACATTTCGTTTAGTTTTTTTATTGTTTCGAGAATAAAATAATTACCACCATTGGAATGAACATGGCAAATAAATATAAGAGTCATATATTTATTTTTTAATTTGAGTAAAAATATAAAAGTTATAGGTAAAATAATATCAAACTTATGACTATAAATAATATAAATAAGCAAAATAAATAAATTAGCCTATAATATATATGTAAAGTTATTTGTTATAAAATCAAATATTATCACTGCGGATTATGCAGAGCATTTATTAATTATACATTTTACTATACATTTTTCACACATAATTTCTTTGAATATATTTTATTAATATAAATTATAAATATTACACTAATTTTTAAAAATGGTCAATTTTTGTTATTTATTTTTTAATATTTTTCAAATAATTTTTATCTAAACGTAATATTGTGAATAGAATGTATCAATTTTATAATTTATTGTTTTGGTAAAAAATATATCATATTATTAAAAATGTAATAAGTTACTTATTTATTAATAATTTTAATAAATGTTGATATTTTTATCATATCTGAATTATATTAATATTTCAATATAAAATTGAGAATTATCTTTTAGTATGATATACATATAAGATACGATTGAAAACTGTATAATCAAAGATGTAGACGAGAAATTGGTTTACTAAGTTCAATATTATCGATTACTCGTGTCCACACATATCTAAGTCCTTATATTAAGTCACACGAGAGTATCAATAACGCGATAAATCAATAAAACAGTTATAGGGACCGTGTACCCATGCATGGGCACTGCAGTACCGTGTATTACTGATGTCCTTGGCAATAGTTAAGCAATCTTGTAATTAGGCCCTTCTCTTAGCCTTGTCAGAGTCGCGTATGCATCAAGTTTCCTAAAAGAATTATATAAGATCACTTATAAATATTACTTTAAGAAATATGTTATTAGTTCGGACAGGGATTTAACCTGTATATTACTACTTAAGAACTACATAAACACTATTGAGCAAATTAGTAGTTTTGTATAATTGTGTTTTTTATAATACTATAGATTTTATAAGTATACAGTTGTATATATATATATATATATATATATATTTATATATTTATATATATATTTATGAGTTGGAAGCGGTTAAATAATTGAAGTTGATGTCTACTGATTGTTTCTATTTGTAAATAATGACTATATGCTCCAACATATGGGTAACCAGTGATCTTATGAGGAATATTTGAATAATTCCGATATGTAAATTCTACTATATATCAATAATTATTTAATTTAACATTGCGCACGAGATCATCAATCCGCATGAGATTATTTTATACAAAATCACTATAGTGTCGGTCTGATACTATAATTTCATAAATAGGTATATATATATATTCAGTCTTAATTAATAACCATATCAGTATACATACAATGTATATAATATACATTAATATACATTTGATATGGTAAATAATGATATATTAATAATTAAGAATAACAATTATATATCATTAATATATATATATGCAATTTCGCGATATTTGTAGGAACGCATATTTGGTTTTGAATTCACGCCAATCTTTTGTAATAACATAATTAGAATATCATTTATTTATTAAATAATATTTATTATAATCTGTCAGAATTATTATATTGTGAAAATTCAAAATGTTTTCCACAAATTCTCAAACTTTTAATTACTCCATATCCTTCTCATGATACTATTTGTATTATATAACCCTTCTAGTATTGTTAACCCATTGCTTACCACTAGTATAATCTAGTGTATATATAAACAATTAAATATTCGATATGCGTGCGTTTTCAGATATGCGCCCTAACTAAATTGAATAGCGTATAGTTATATTTAGATTATGAGTAACTTTGACAGTTTTTCCATAAACTAAGCATATGCATATATTTCATCATGAAGTATATGCATATATGTATGTATATATATATATATATATATATATATATATATATATATATTTATATATACATTATGAAGTACATGACTCATATTATGACCAATATACTGTATTTATTAATATATATACAACGTATGTCAGTTTTCCACTAACATATGAAGAAATAATATACATTATATACAATATAATTTAATTTTTAAATTTAATTATAAAATTATTATAAAATATTTAACTTACATATCTCATCTTTTGGGATGAAATGGTGTATACATTGGAATATATTGAAATATGTATTACAATTTTTTACCAAACATATATGTTATACTATAGTATTTATATTTGGGAGTTATATCCATATTTAAAATATATTGAACAAATAAATAGATATATATTTACTTATTTAATTATAGATACTCAAAATGTCGTTGTTTACAAAGAAACGAAATAAATTTCACGTGATGTATTTTAATACGTTACGCGAAACGTAATATAGTTACAAGGATTGGTTATAAACGATAATTAAAGCGTGAATTCTCATTCTGACGGTGATATAATACGGATACATCTGATTGGTCGAAATGGTACCTGTATAAGATATATCGTTACCATTGTTTAAATAGTCGCTAGCGTTCATCAAGTGACGACTATACTATGATTCATCCTGACTATGATGTGTATTTATGTAGCCCATACATTCTTCATCGTATCTAAAACTGCGTTAAGGGGGTATCCCACTACAAGTATTTCCCGCAACTTTCTGGAAATGTTATAACTTTAAAACCATTTATTATCAAGTTGTAATGGGTATAGGGTGTATATGGGATAAAGCTAATATATGCAGGCAAGTTACCGGAAAGTAAGATCGTATCCCACTATAAGTGTGGTTAACTTGATAGAAACTCGTTTTAAAATTACAATAATTGTAAAATACTTGTAGTGGGTAAAATACTTATGTGTGGTCTTTATTTCAGATAGCTAATCATATGACTAATATATACAATTACCAACGATGATATATTACTATGATATGGAACACCTGCTATATCATGTGTTATAAACAAATGTGTCATTTGTACTTAACTTATCTATGATATGCATAAATAATATGTAATGCATACAAATATATATATATATATATATATATATATATATATACCTCACCTTACCAGGTCGAGAATGATCGGCAGTATTTGACACGTTGCTTCCATAAATCTCGCTCATTCATCGTATGTGGTAGCTCATCGAGTGTACATCCAATATCTTCCATCAGTTGATCGATGTAAGTTTTCGGTGGTCGTCCTCGATATATTTTACCATGTAGCGGTTGCCAAAGAAGTAAATCACTTGTAAGTTCAATTTTACTTCTCCAACAATACCCTACGAATCTTAGACGCTATACGCGTATAAAGTTTGTAATTTTTTGTATTTTACCGTTTAATTCTTTATTCGTTAAATGTTGTTTCCATGTTTTATTTAGAGCAGTTCGAAGCATTCGAGTATACGTTCCATCTACTTTATACTCTGAAGTTGATTTTAAAGTCCATGTTATGGCGCCATAAACAATTACCGATTATAATATTGCTCTGAAGAAGCTTCTTTTTAGATTGTCGGACATTTTTGATTTCCAAATAGTATGCATGCTTTGGCTATTCTTATTTTAATATCATTTTCTCTTGATCCAATGAAGCACCAAGATATTTGAAGATTTCATATTGTTTTATGATATTACCGTTTTTGCTATGAATTTTACCGTCATCGCTATTCGGATTTAATATCATATATTCAGTCATCAGAATTGATCTTGAGTCTGATATCATCTGCTCTTTCATCGATTTGGTGTATTAATGTATTCATATCTTTCATTGTATTCGTAGTAACAGCTATATCGTCGGAATAATCAATGTCCGTTATATGTAAAGCTGGATATCGTATGGATCTTATTTGAGTCAGTGTGAAGCCTAACTATGTACTGTTATCTATAGCGGTAATAAGAATATAATCGCGAGATATTATGAACAGTAAAGGTGCGAGGGTATCTCCTTGAAGGACTCTAGTGGTGATCTATAAAAACGTTGTATATCCATCAGGTGATCTAACCATAGAACGAGTGTTCCTGTACAGCATCATTATAGCGTTTATTATATCCATTTGTATTCCATATGTACGTAGAATAAACTCCATATTGTTTCGGTTTATTGAATCAAACGATTTTGAGAAGTCTATGAATGGTAGTGTTATTGGTAGGTTTTTCGATTTTACACCTTCTAGTATGCGACAATTGTTAACAATTGTCCTGATATCTATATGTTTTTCCTGAAGCCATTTTGATTTTTCCGTATTATATGATCGATCTCTGGTTTTATTCGATTTAAAATCATCAGGTTGAATATCTTATCCGTAATTGAAGTTAGTGTAATTCCCCTATAGTTTTTAGTTATGGATATATTTCCTTATTGGGGAAAGGTAGTATACAGCCTTCTCTCCATCTACTAAAATAACTTCTTGAGTATATACACTATTGCAGGATTGAAGTAAGAATTCTTGAAATTCGTCCAATTTCCATACTTCATCTGGAATTCCATCTAAACCCACATATTTTCCATTTTAAATACGTTTTGTAGCTTTTCTTAGTTCGTATACAGTAAATAATCCATTTTTGATATCTAATTGACTATTGGCTGTATATTGGGATTGATGTTGGTTTAACAAATAGTTTATATGAAATGATCATGCCATAGCTGAATGCGTTATTTTTCGCTAGTGTCTTAAAGTTTGGCTTTATTAGATTTCTTTCTTCCACTAACTTCGTTAACTGTTTTCCAGGCGAGTGCTGATTTTTTATTAATTGCGTTTTGTATTTCTTCAATCTTTAGAGTAAAATATTCCTATTATTCTCTTTTATAAGTGTTTGTGAGTGCATTTTGAGCCTCTTGAATTTTTTGATATATCTTTGAGTTGAATCGCTGTTTTTAATTTAAGCTGTCTGATGAATTATTTCACGTTTCTGACGGATATAGGATACAGAGTTTCCCAGGGTAGTCTACAATTTGTAATGCTGTTTTTCCAATTCTTATTTATGATTAGGAAATCAATTAAAGCAATTTGGATAGGCGTGTATCAAGAATTTGTTGATCTTTTCTGACAGTGCGTATTTAAACATTATATATTGTTTTCTTTAAGAAAATCATGTAGCATATATCCATTACGATTTATAGTTATATAATATAGTGTAACGAATATTTTTATCTATCATCTTTTATGATGTGCGCATTGAAGTCTTATCCGTTTATTAGTACATAATGTTTGTGAATATGTATGATAAAATACGTAGAATATGTAGAATCTCTCTATATCTTGTTCGTCACTCACGTTTGTTGGATTATAGCATGACATTAAGGTTGTCTGTGGGTTTCCCTGGAAATGTATTACCATTGTTCTGGATATTATCATATCAACACTATATTGCAATATAATCTCTTGAGTTGATAAATAAATCAATTCCTCTGGTGGCTGCATTCATACTTTTCCTCGAGTAGAGCAGGTTAGAAGTTTTCACTTAACAAAGATATGTTCTTTGATATCAGTGTTTAAATGTACAAATCTATGTTCTGGTATGCAAATCTCTTCTCGTCCAGTTCTTTCAGCAGAGGCTATTAGTTCAGATATTGTCCAATGTTTTTGTAGTGTTTGCGTATTTCCTATGCTGACCAGCAGCTGACCTCCATATCTGGGGGCCGTTCCCCTATCCATAATCCGGCGAGTCGTTGGATGTGATTTTCATCACCACATTACCATATCAATTTCGGAGATTATTAGTTCAATTATTATTTGAAATCACTACTATATATTTTAATATTATTAATAAATAATATACAAATATAGGTCCAATATATTAATAATATAATATTATTATAAGTAAAATATGTACAAAAAGTAATAAATGATTGCCATAATATTTTATGGTCGGGAATTGTGTACCAAATAATCATGTCTACCAAATAATTAATATTATGCAATAAATTTCTATCAAATCTGGTATATCTAAATATATATATATACATTACATAATTTTATATTAATCTATCAATTACTTTTTTAAGTAACATACTGGAAATAATAGTTACCAATCAAGTAATTACTTATATAAATAAAAATACATTATTCGATCCAGGATAGTCACAGCTTGTTCATAATGATAAACATGTTTATTTAGTTTTGATAATACCTAATTTGTTCAGATAAGATAGCTAATATGTTAAATTTACAAATACTTTATACTATTCTTTATCAAATTTAAAAGATCAATTAGGAAATTATTACTTTATAAGTATCTACAATTTAATAGATTATTAGATATGTTACCTATTTAATAATATTAAAATATATTCGAAATCATAAGTTTAATACGATTACCAAAAAAAAATTAAATTTAAAATAAGTATTATTCAAAATGTTTTCAAATATTTTTTAAATTTGAAAAATATGTGAAATTATCAATAAATAGATCTGATGATTTATTTGATTTTATATGTAGAATAATAGTTTTGTATTAATATTTTATATTTTTAATTATATTATATTATATAGGATAACTAACTAATAACATAAAAGCAACAATAATATGTTTGGGGAAAGTAACCGAATACGGACACTCTGGTATCTCAGAAATAATAAATCCTATAAAAAAATATTTAATGAATAAAATATTCATAATTATATAAATAGTCTAAAAAAGTATTTTTATTTTTTAATAATTCAAAATATTGCTGATATATCCAATAAACTGATTTTTGTATTACATTTTTAAATTCATGAACCTTCTCAAGAATATATAAATGTATCGATATACAATATGACAATATATTATTAAAAAATAAAGTTTTCTAAAAATGATATATTTAATTTCTATATTTTGTATCAAATATTGGTATACGATAATAAGGATTGTACTTGTACCATAATTGAATTGCATGCTATGTAAATATAATAATCACGTACACTAATATTTAACATAGATATACCCTAATAAATATATAGAGTATACCCTAGTGAGTTTAACAGTCGTAAATTGTTCTAAAGTGGTAAATTGTTGTGATATTTTAACGATCTTTAATCTTTTACCCTATAAATTGAATCCGCTGATACCTAATTATTAACAGTGTGCGATAGATAATATCAGCTATAGTATAGAATCATTTATATTTTCAAATTAATTATTAAATATATTTATACAAATTGTTATTTATCACTACAAATAAAATACTGAAAAAGATTCTGTTATCATTTGATATGATAACCTTTACTTATATATATATATATATATATATATATATATATATATATATATATATATATATATATTCATACACATATACGTTATGTTTATAATGGACCATTCCATATTGTACAATGTATGATGGAACATCCCATATATACTATCGAACTATATATCGGACAACTATACTATAATATGTTTACCGTCTCGTGATATATAGTTCGACGCACGCATTACGTGTGTCGCATACTGCGTGCACCTAAGGAATCCGTGTTCCTGATTGGCCCACGTGATTACATCGCCACGCGATGCGTTGCACTTAAATGTCACTTTTAAGTCACCCCTAAGCATCGCAACACGCACTGCTCGACGAGCAGTGCTCGTGTCCCTATAATAAATATGACCAACACCTAAACCAGCTTATTCATTGCACATAACAATCTTTAATAATATAACAGATTATATTATAAAATACTCTATCATATAATAATTAAAATGTATGACACATTTTATTTTCTGAATTGTATGATTTCTGAATTCAATAAATTATGTTATATTCAATGAAATTAAATGTAAAACTTTAAGAAATAATGATATTTTAATAAGTAACAATTTCAATAGTTCCTTACTTCCTCAATTCGACCTTACTCATTTGTATATTTGTTATTTAACTAATTATAATTCACTATAATCAAATTACTAATTATGATATAATGTACATATTATTTAATAATAATTTGTAGTATATTCAGTATATTTAGTAGTATATATACTTTTATATATAAAATATAAATGAATTATTATTTGTAAATATTTACAAATATTAATTATTTAAACAATTATTTAACTCTTTAGATTGTAATACTTATGAAATACTTTCTACTTGATGTATTAATATTTTTTAATAAATTAAATACTTAATTTTATTATTTATAATATACATCCTTTATTATAAATATATGTAATATTAAACTTAGTTATTAATTAGTAATACGTAATAACCAGTATAGAATGTTAGGAAGTAAAACCATAGGATGATCATCAAAAGTTCACATGTGCAATTAATTACGATATCGTTTTTATAACACATGGTAAGATGACGTGGTGTTATAATGTACAATATATGACCGCAGGATGTTTGGTATTACACAATATTTGTATTATGATAATTTTCATAATAATGATAATTTAAAAAATTGGGAATAAGTAAATAACACATACATTACTAATAGTTCCTGATTCCATTACTAATATTACCAAAGAGTTTTAGAATCAACGCTATAACACTCCTTATGAATGCAACGTAATTAAGTAATACCCGATGCCGCTGATAGCAATAGTATCTAATCACTGAAATATATTTAGGTTCGACTCTTTATCATATATAATATTTTCATTGCGGTATTAAATTACATACAATAAAAATTAGCTTTTACTCACAAAATATATACTTATTAGAATTTAAAACATACATACCATATTTGTTTGTTATATATTAGTAATGAACACTTAGTTTTCATCATATAAATACTAATAAAAGCATATTATTTAACATTTTAAAAGTGTATAGTTTAATATGAGTTTACAATGTAAACTTTACATTATAAACAACACATAGTTTCTAAATGTAACCCCACATATAGGTGGTACTGGTGTATTTTGTATAAAAGTTCGAATTCCACGATTTCGCGTAAGTATTATATCTTTCCTTCAACAAATATTTGCTAACACTATAATATAGTGAGATAATAAGCAAGTATTACCACATATTATATTATAACTATACACGGCATTATTTAATAAAAATATATATTAATAAATACTGAATACAAAAATAATTGTATACGAATATATAGTATAAATTCATTTTTTTTTAATTAAAAAATAAAATAATTATTTTATTGACTTAATGAAAACGATAGAAATTTATATGCACCAAGTTGATATGATAAACAAATAAATGAATAAATACACGAATACTAGTATCATTTTAAAGAATACATTATAATGATAACTTATATGAATATAGTCGACATTTGAAAGTGATAAAGTGATAAGTAATACCATTCGCTATTATGGCGTTATCATTACTATCATTAGCTTCAAGCTTAACCTGTATTATCTTTGAATTCATATAGGGGTTAATTATTAACATATATAAATAGTGTATAGGGGAAAGTAACAGAATACGGACAGTGCCCTAATAGGGACGCTCTCGTTATCTCAGAAACAATGAATCCTACAACAAAATGTTTAGTGAATAACATTTTCATAAATATATAAATAGTATATATAAGTATTTTTTATTTTTAAGAAGTTAAAATAGTCCTGATATATCCAATAAGCTGATTTTTTTTTACGTTTTTAAATTTATGAAAAAAAATGTCAACTGAAAACCTTCTCAAGAATATACAAATGAATGATATAAAATATAATATTAAAAAATAAAGTATTCTAAACATTATATATATAATTTCTATATTTTTATCAAATATTCATTAAGTTATAAGCATATATATAGAGGTAATATAAGTCCCTAATACGGACACTCTATATGTCTTAATACGGACACTATATAACCAATCAGCGCGCAGCGTATGAACTATTCTTATTTTCATAAAAATCGCGTGAGTTATAATATTAATTCCACCAATAAAGCTAAATCTAAAATTGTTATTATATAGATAGTTAAAGTGTATTATTAATTAAAAAATAATAAAAATAAATAAATATTAACTAATTAAATTAGAATAAATTATTCATGAAATTAATTATAAATAAAGTAATTGTAATTTGGTTAATTAATTCATCAATAATATATAGTTTATCTAGTGGTATATAAGGTTTTCGTATTATAACACAGTTGTACGTATTCGGACATGGGTACCGAATACAGACACCCCCGATTACTATGGAATTAAAAAATTAAATAAAATTTTAAAATCACTATATTATATATAATCATATAATATTAATATATTGTAATTTTTGAATAAAAATAATGATTCATAAAATGTTAAGACCATTTATTGTTAAAGTGCCCGTATTAGGTTACTTTCCCCTATATGCAGCTATAGCTGCATTAGTTAATGTGTATAATATTAAGTAGTGTACGTTATCATTAACTAAGTTATGAGTCATATCTTATGACCTATAAAGCTAATACGCCATCGCATGTTATAATTGACGATTTGGTTTTTAAAGATGGTTTATTATCCATATATACGTTACATTCTGCTCTCATTAAATATCATCGTAAGATACATATTTAACCCAATATTATTATGAATACATCCATTCTATAACGCTCATATAAGTAAACAAATAGTTAAATATATTGAGTATTTTATACTACATCATATCACTTAACATAGATACATATAATTTAGAAAAGATATTAAGGTAGATTATATATTGAGCTAGTTCAGATATAATTCACGATAATGTACTTATTTAGTTTATCTTTTAATGTGGTCGTTGATTTATGTATAGATTAAATAATATTCGTCCATATCGATTAGTAATTCATTACATTTTGTGATATTTGTGGATCGAATAATCTCCGAAAATTATAATAATCGAATAAGTATATTAGGTGAATTAATATCATTTTAACATTTTAACTTCAAATTAATATATTTTAATTTAAATATGTAGATATATACATATAATTTTAAAATGTATCTATATTACAAAGTGTCCGTTTATAATTACTAACAATTTTATTTAAATTACAGCATTTTTAATCACATCATCAATATTAATATATATGCATATATATGCATATATATATTATATAAATACATTACCCCAATCACAATACACCTCATATTCTTTTTAAAATAGTAATACTAGTAATGTTCCTCTTAACAATATATATATATATATATATATATATAAAATGTAATTATACTTACTAGTTTAATATATTAAACTATTAATATTAAACTAACACAGATAATTATTTATGTTTTCATATCTTTTCCTATATATTTAAATATATATATATATATATATATATATATACAACTATAGTTGTAGTATATATTATTATTCTAGTTATACCTCCACTTCCCTCAGGTTTATTGCCAGGTAATTATTTAATTTAACATTAATGTTATTACAAGTAATACTATTATAAATGTTTGATGACTCAATGAAAACAATAGATGTTTATATTCGTCAAGTTGATATAATTAAACAAATAAATAAATAAATACACGAATAATAATAAAATTGTAAAGAAGACATTATAATGATAACTTATGTGAATATAGTCGACATTTGCAAGTGATAAAGTGATAAGAAATACCATTCGCTATAACGGCGTTATCATTACTATTATTAGCTTCAAGCATTTCACCTGTATTATCTTTGAATTCATATAATGGTTAATAATCAACATATATAAATAGTGTATAGTTGCATCAGTTAATATGTATTTTCTAAGTATTATATGTTATCATTGACTAAGTTATGAGTCATATCTTATAACCCCTAAAGTTAAGTTACTAAATATACGCCATCGCATGTTTAACGGTCAAAGGTTACCGCCCCGAAAATCGTGGTCTACTAACAACACTATAGTCATATATGAATGTATCGTCAGCATATTATATTAACGTGTCGCCTATGTATTTCCTATGTAAACACACATATAACGAATGCTATAGTTTGTTTATGTTTACCATGAGTCACGTGCTGTCATGGGCACGATCAATAATTGAGTTATGACTTTTAAAGTAAATACTATTAATGGAATATGACATTCATTTTATAGTATACTATTAGTATAATGTCATATATATATATATATATATATATATATATATATATATATAATAAAGATAACGATAATTGTGGGCATATATAGTATTTATATGTAGTGCACGATGATATAAATATGTTCATAACTAGATGGTATTTAAATGAATTTAATTCACATGAATTTTTTCTCTATGTAAAACATATAATTTAAGGAATGATAATTCAGATTTATTTATTTATTTATTAACGATATTTATTTTAATCAGTTTTATAATATTGCATGAGTAATATACATTTAAATATCGGTATTTATAATATATCTATATATCTATCCTACTTAAGTAATACCTTTCATTATTCATATAGGTTATTGTCAGTGTTAGAAAACATGTAATCTACACTATATTTTTAATTGATACTTATCTATGTACTATAAATATAATTTTCATTAACATTTTACATAAAGTAACATTTAGGTGTAAGTTTAATCATAATTGTATTTTTAAAATTTCAGATGAATTTATTTCAGTAGCCTACTTGCACTTAATAATATGAATATGAATATGAATCAAATAAATACTCTATTTTTACGTCAAGATAATAATCATCGAATATCATATTATAATTTACGAGATATTTTAGTTTACAAATATATATATTATGAATAATGTTGACACAATACCGCACGCATTCTCTAATAGTAGTGTTACTATAGATTTAAAGAAAGTTTCTTTATAACGATAAGTATTATTCGCCATTAATTTCTAGTATAAAACGATTCGATTATTGATCCTAGATAGCATATATTACTATATATATATATATATATATATATATATATATATATATATATATATTCATATATTACGTATTAATTTATTCTTAAATAATTCAAATACTATTCATTCATAATTAAGATGAAACATATGTTGCAGGTGTGCATACCTAGTTAGTTTAATATATAGATTAACATACATACTTTACAAAAACCCCTTACATAGTTTTCATCACAATTAGGCTATATTGTTATCAATGTATTTTATATGTATTGCATGCATGAGTACATATCTTAATAATTAATAAAATAAATTAAAATACGATGTAAGTTAAAATATAATACAACATATACATTTTTTATAAATTAAAATACTATACAACATATATTTTTTTATAAATTCATATATACTTACTTTACTTTCGTCGAGCTCTCGACCCAATTTTGACAGTTTCTTCCATTCGCCACGATCCATCATTACATATCGTATTTCATCATGTCCTCAAGGTCAGTCTGAAGTTGTAGGCCTATATACACGTAAACTGTTGGCGACCTCTTCTTCTTTTTCCTCGTATTGATGTCTAACGTATTAGTTATATTCTGTTTATTCTTTGTGACGTATACAGTTTCCAGCAAGAGTTAACATTCTTTCATAGATTATATATGTTACATTCGCATTATATAGTTTTTCATTGCTGGTTTTGCTTTTCTAGAAGATATTCTGAGCCATACGTAGTAAGCGAGTGTAGCATCCATATATCAGTTTTTTCAGCTTACTGTCTAAGGTCCAGCATTATAATACAGCATTATATTATATAATATAACTGTTTCAACAATGGCTTTAAAGGCCCTGATCTTTAACTTGTTCCTCATGTTAGATATATATAGATGATTCATATATAATAAATTAAAATATACTAATATATTTCATAATATGTCTATTACTTAGATATTGTTATGTAAATACAAATATGTTGTGCCACCGAAAGAACTAATATATTAACCATAATTAACTCACTTATTGAAAATATGAAAAAGTGATCTAAAGATTTAATAATTCTAAAAATTCCGAATATAATACTTAATCCAGATACCTCTAATATGTCATATGAGCTTCTTCATTTACAAGAAATTAATATACAAAAAATGATTAAATTAAAAATTAATTTAATAATAATGCCGGTATTTCTTTCTAGATAAATAATGCATTCAAATATTATGAAATACCGCATTAATTCAAAATGTATTTGATGACATTTCCTACTTCATATTTAGAGGATGAAGGTTTCTGTAATTTATTTAATAAGTATAATGTTAATTTAATAATTTTTAGAATTTATTGCTCATATATATATTTTAACAAAACAAAGAAATATATTAGAATTAACGGCAAGAAAACTGATTTAAGAAAATAAAGCACAATTATCCTATTGGTGTACATATGTAACAATATATGTCTACCTATAAATAAATAATTTAGATTTTATAGTTATTTGTTGTTATAAATATGATGTATAAACATGTATTATGATTGAAAGTTGGAAATAAAATATTATGTAACAAAGGGGTCGGTAATATATATATATATATATATATATATATATATATATATATATATATCTTACAAAGAGGATGATATTCGAGAAAAAAAAGTATGGTAACTTCTGTTCTAGAATATCACGTAACTTAATATGATTATACTAATATTGGTGTACGACATTGGATTTATTTACCTAGTTATTTAATTAATTCATCACATTTAAAAGCATTTACCAGAGTATATAAGCAAATCGTATTTAATTTATATTTATTCATACATCTATATTATACATATTTTAATTTTATTATATCTTATCTAGTTTTTTTATATTACCTTTTATCATATTACAATTATATTTATTATTTTAAAAATAACTTTAATATTTTTAATATTTTTAATATTTTTTATTTAGTATTTATTATTTATTATTATTTGATATATACATATATATATACAATATAATTCATTTTATATTTTTTTAAATTAATCGTATTAAAATTATTACACTAATTATAAATAATTATTATTATTATTAAAAAAAACAACAATTTTAAAAAATAAAAAAAATAAAAAAAAAAAACTTATAATTAAAAGTATTTCTTTAATTATTATTATTGATTGATTGATAATTTATTTAAGCAAATACATAGCCGAAAATATAATCGAAAGTATAAAGTATACATATTTGCTAACGATAACATACGTTATAGAAATAAACAAAGAATAATACGAAATTAAAAAATTAAAGAAATTAAAACGTTTTACAGTTACCGTAAAAATAAACGAAAAACAATCGAAAGTAGAAATAAATCATATAGTAAAATAAACGAAAAATGATCAAAATAGAAATAAATGATAGCGTAAAAATAATCGAAAATAGAAATAAAATACATTATTTTGTAAGTGGCATCGAAATATTCAATTTCTACTTTAACTTTATAGAATTCTTCTTATCTTTGCACCCAAAATCTGTAATAATAGTAGGTAGTACTTTATTAATTTTATATTTTAATTGTAGGTACCTATAATAAATTTGAAACATATATATATATACAAACAGAACAAGTTACAAATAAAATAAACCAATATAACTATACAAAAACAGTTAATAACAAATAATATACCAATAATATTACGAAACAAACAATATAATACTTAATCTATAATCTGAAATAATAGAAAATTATTAATATTGTAGTTTAGTAAAATAATACATTTGAAACATATTTACAAAATATATATAAAAAAACATATAATACCGAACAAACAAAAATAAAATAATAATTCCCACTTTATCTATAATAATACCGAATTATTAATTTTATATTATAGTATATTTGAAATATAGATATAAAAACCCGAATTTTCTATAACAAAAATAAATGTATAACAAAATATATTACAGAACAAACAAAAATAAAATAATACTTCCCACTTTATCTGTAATAATAATGAATTATTAATTTTATATTATAATATATTTGAAATATAGATATAAAAACCCAAATTTTCTATAACAAAAACACATTAAAAAAAACCAGAAGAGCAATAATATGCAATAATTAAAATACAAAATGAAACATAAATCAATATAAAATTATAAATTTCTGTTAAAAAAAAGTTGTTTGTCAAAACAGACTTTGTTTATTTTATTTTTAAAAGATGAAACAGATACAGATTTCATTATATCATTATTTAATGAATTCCATATATTAACTGATATATTATTAATTATATTTTTAATTGTATTATCATAATTATGTATTACATTTAATTTTTTACAATTACCTCTAATTCTACAATTATTCGAAATGTTAAGAATATCAGATATATTTATATCTGTATAATTATTTGAAATTTTAAAAATTGTAGTTAGATCTATTTTTAA
Source organism: Osedax fenrisi (assembly GCA_964019155.1). Taxonomy (NCBI): domain Eukaryota; kingdom Metazoa; phylum Annelida; class Polychaeta; order Sabellida; family Siboglinidae; genus Osedax; species Osedax fenrisi. The sequence continues at coordinate 24,285,213 of OZ025240.1, read as the reverse complement.
TCTTCTTAGTTCAAGTGATTCTAATTTAAAATATACCAATCTCTCTATATATGATTTATAATTAATATTTGATTAATTGTTATACCCTATAGGGTGCGTATACGCATCTTGTAATTAATCTTCTAGTAAATAATCTTTGCACTCTTTCAATTTGGTCTATGAGACCACTACATTTACTAACCTTTGAGAAAGGTGACCAAATTATGGATGCATATTCAAAAATTGGTCTGCAATAAATTTTATATGCATTTAATAATGCTCTAGGGGATTTTGTAGTAATGCATCTAAAAATTGAATTCAGAGAAAAATAAGTATTTATAAATAAATATTTTTTACAAATATAATCAATATGATTATTAAATAAAAGGTTATTTTCAAATATTATTCCTAAATCTTTATAAAAAGTAACTTTTCTAATTGAATATTATTTATAAAATATTTTTATGGAGTTACCTTCCCTAAAGTCATAACTGCACATTTTGATAATGAAATATTTAATTGCCATTTATTTACCCATTGTGAAAATAAATTTAAATTATTTTGTAAAAGAAATCTTTCACTCTCAGATGCGTATGAAAAATATATTTTTGTATCATCGGCAAATAAATCAATATGAATTTTTGAAGAGAATATACTAGGAAGATCATTAATATATAATAAAAATAAAATTGGACCTAAAACCGATCCTTGTGGTACTCCAGATTTTACAATAGAACTATTTGAAAAAGAATTTTCAACCCGTGTAATTTGAGATCTATTCGATAAAAAATTATAAAACCATTTTATTATTTTATTAGATATACCGTATGATTTTAATTTAAATAGTAGTTTTTCATGAGAAACAACATCAAAAGCTTTTGCAAAATCAATATATATTATATCTACACATTTTTTATTATTCAATTCATTATACCAAAATTTTAAACATTTTATTAATTGTAATTCTGTGGTTTTTCCACTTATAAAACCATATTGATATTTTGTTAATAAATTATTAGATTTTAAATAAAAAATTAATTGTTTAGAAATAATACGTTATAATACTCTACACATTACACATGTTATTGAAATAGGCCTATAGTTATTTGAATTTGATGGTTCACCCTTTTTAAAAATTGGTGTGATTATAGATTTTTTCCAAATTTTCGGTATATTACCCGATAATAAAGATGAATTAAAAATAATATATAAAGGCCTACATAATTCATTAGATAATAATTTTAACATAGAAGATGGTATCCCATCAGTTCCGAAAGTATGTGTAATTTTTAATATATTTAAACATATTTTAATTATTTCAAGATTTAAATCAATATTATCAAATTTGTGTTTAGTTAAGTTATAAAATTCGGGTAAATTTCCATTATCATTTTGTTGAATTGAACTAAAATATGAATTTAACGTATTTGCTTTGTCGAGATCTGAAAATAAAATATTATTATTTGATATATCAATTAGAGGAGATACTCCAGATTTTAAATTTTGTCTTTTTTTCATAAATTTATAAAACTTTAATTTATTTTTTGAATTAATTGCATTAATCTCTCTCTTAAAATTTAAAGATTCTAATTCCTTGGATAATTTTTTTTTTGCTTCTATCCAATTATATTTATATTGTAAATTAGTTTTAGATTTTCGAAATAATTTTTTTACTTGCTTCTTCAATTTCAATATATTCTTCGGAAGTACCTGTTTTATTGTATTATTTATATTAGGAATATGTGATAAAAATAATTTATTTAGAACATTATTAAAATATTCTACTTTTTGATCGATATTATAATCATTTGAATTTAGATATTCCCAATTAAATCTAGAAAGATGATATTTAATCAATTTTATATTAGCATTATTGAAATCAAAATTGTTTGATTTTAAAATCTGTTTACATCGGTATTTTTCAATATTTACATTAAATGAAACAGAATAGTAGTCACTTATATTTTTGTATAATCCGTAATATAAAGATATAAATGTTTTTCATTAGTAAAAAGTAAATCAATTATATTATTATTACGAGTTGGCTTATTAATTATTAATTGTGAAAATGAATTTTTAATAATCGAATCGTAAAATAATGCTTAACTTTTTGGGTAACTAGGAAATGTATATTCTTTCCAATTAAAATTTGGTAAATTAAAATCTCCTATAATTATGAATTATAATTTTGTTGGGTTATATCAAATAATTTACATATCTGTTCATGAGATACTTCATTACAATTTGGAGGTCTATAAACACATATAATATTAAATTGAATTTTTGAATTCATTTTTAAATGTATATATTGAACATCTATGTGTGAAATAAAATTTCTTACAGGATATAAACTAGATTTACAAAATATCACAACACCTCCTCTATGAATTAATTTATCGTATCTAAATAGTGTATAATTTTTTCCACGGATTAAATATAGAGAATCTATATCATCTACCGTTAAGAATGTTTCAACTAAACATATAATGTCATATTTATCAGATGAAAGTAAAAATTCCAAAAAATGTATGTTATTTCTAATACTACGAGCATTAGCATAATATATATTTAAATTGTTATTATTAATATTTTCATCTTTATTGCCGGTTAGTCATCTAGAACCTGTAGTTTTATTTTTATTTTTATTAATAATGGAATTTTTATAAGTAATATATGACAATTTCCATTCACTAAAATTATTTTCACCAATTGAAATATTCCAGTCAATTTTATTATTTATAATATATCTTAGTTCATAGGAACTACTTCTAGAATTATAAATACATTTGATAATTTGTTTACTTTTAATTAATTTATTTTTAACTACATGGTATAATATCTGATGTCATGCTAGTGATATTTCATCTAGAGATGTTCTAATGAATGCATTTTGTAGATCTCGTAATCTACATAATCGGTTACATTTGATAAAATAATTTGTTTTGAGACCACATTATCTAAAATTAATTTTAATTTATTAAATGATAATTGAACTGTTGATAATACACACGATATATTAATATCTACTATTTTACAAATAATATTTACTAAGCATTTAAAGAAATTAGTTTTATCAGTTTTAGGAATATTTATATTGTGAATAATTATTTCATTATTGCTATCTATATTATTTTAAATAATATTTATTGAATTTACCAAATTGTTAGTATATATATACTTCTGATACCTATAGGTATCAGAAGTGGTTATAGTAGAGGATACATTAGAGGTTACATTATAGTATGTTTTTTTAACAACAATCATATCAATTATTTCAGTAATTTTTGATAATAACATATTTAATTTTGTTTCTGTGCTATTTATTACATTATTAATATTACTATTATCATTAATAGTAGACGATGGTAATGAATTATTTAAACTAAGTAGATTTATTGGTGTATTATCATTATTATTATTTATACATATATTACATTTAAATATAAAATGTTATGAACTAAATAACTGAATAGCATATGTTGGTGGTGATTTATTAGACCAATTTGTTTTCATAATTTTGTCTTTATATATAAGCATTTATAATGGTATTTATTACCACATGAACATATTATATAATTATCGTTATTAATTCATAAATTATATGTACTACAGTCCATTTTGAATGTAATAAATATATTACAATTACATCGTTTTAGAAATTATATATCTTTAACAAACAGTTTCCCTATGATTTTAAATTGAACAATTGCCGAATTCCTTTTTTCTTGTTTACTAAATAAATTAGAGTTGTGATATTTCAATTTTCTTATTTTCGCAATCGATTTTAAAACGTTATCCTTTACTGTAATGATTACGTAAATATAGAAAATAATTCCGTATAATATAGAGAACTAGTTATCCGAATGTATGTCAAAATTAATTAGATTTAAAGAAATTTTATTTTATTTAATATATATATCCTATATATATATTTATTTATATATTTTAATTTTATCATGTGAGCTTTACTCTAAACATACATACTTCGATAAGTTATTATTAAATTAAAAATATAAGCAATTACTTATGTATCTACTCTGATATTATTATATTATTATATATATGCTTATTTTATTTAGTTGTGTATTATGTAATAATTATAAATGTTAATTTCGTCTAGTGGTTTTTGTGTTTTTAGTTAATGTTATTTAGTTTATTATATATTTTTAATTGGTTATATTTTTGTTTTCTTTCATGGAATAATTAAAAGTAGAAATGTTGATTTTATGTATATTGATTTTTGTGTTTTTTTATTTAGTGTTATTTAGTTTATAGAATTGGTTGAACCAATGAACGGTCGCGTAGAAATAATATAATCTTAATTAAATTAGATTTAATAATATTATTTCATTTTTGATTATACCTTGATACGTGGAGGTTTGTAAAACATTATATTGTATTATTCCATATTGTAATTCTATATATATGTTAAACAGCATTAGTGTATGTTTTTTTTTGTTAATTTATAAATAAAGAGTAAATACAACGTTCCTCTATCATTTTGAGTGGTGTTATATTGCAAACACTTATTTCGGCCACTCATTATTACATATATAATAATAATATTAATATCAGAGTAAATACAGAAACAAGAATATCTTATCAAGGTATCTATGTTTAAAGTAAATTTGCGTTGCGCGTCAACGTAAACGCTAAGTTAGGTGAATATTATTATATTTAACGTATGACTCACGAAACATGAATAATGCTATCCGGGATCGCCTCCGGTATCGTCTTCGTGAATGCCATGTATCTAAACTTGTTGGACAGCTTCTAGTCCAACAAATTGAATAGTCAAGATGCAGACGTTAGAAGTTAGTATACACATATAAATATTATAGTGTCATGATAATTTATTTATTAATATACAATTTATAATTTCAGGATAATTAAGATCATCAGTAATTTTCTTCCTGCTTGGCTAGATGAATATCTTCATGAATATGTTCAATACCCTACAAACAATTGTCGCTGTATCTACATAGTTTATCTACATAATATTTACTATGTTTATGATATATGTATTTTATATGTAGTTTCTACGTATATCATGTACATAATAAAATGATGTACCCGTGGCACACAATATCAGCATATAATCTACATAGAGTTATGTAGATGATATGTACACTTGGTACATAATTTCTTCATTATATATTATGTACCCGTGGCACATAATATCAGCATATAATCTACATATAGTTATGTAGATGATATGTAAAGTTGGTACATAATTTCTTCATTATATTATGTACCCGTGGCACACAATATCAGCATATAATCTACATCGAGTTATGTAGATGATATGTACCTCTTGTACATAATGTCTTCATTATATAGTATGTACCCATGGCCCATAATATCTTCATATATAAACATATAGGTTTATAGTAGGTATACCTACTAATAAATTATTTTTCAAAAATTACTTAATTACTTCCGATGATAGGATCCTGTATATGACAATTATTATTAAGCTATTATAATTATTAAACGTATAATAATTTAAGTTATTGTATACTAATTGTATAATAAGTAGGGGCGCTGCAACAAGGGGGATGGGGGATATGTCCCCCCACTTTAAAATCTAGGGGGACCTCCTATGTATAGGTCCCTCCTCCCACTTTTACCAAAACATTTATTTTGATTGGTTGGTCCCCCAACATACAAAATCTTCCCAGCGCCTCTAATAATAAGATAACTCAATGATAAGTAAACTATTGATTTCACTAGTGATATAACTAGTGATATTCTCAATCACAATATTATTTACTTTCAACATACAAATTAATAAAATTGGTATACACGGTCAAGTCATCAGTTGGTTTATTTATTTTATTTCATTTAGAACCTCTTCGCTGAAAATTAACTCTTCGTAATCGTTATCTCCTTATTATGTTACCATGGTTTTCCATATTAGGGCTATGTTATTTGTCCTATATTGTTCATTATTTATATTCTTCCTATAAAATAATTATTTCGCAAATATCCTAATATTCACTACCATATTTATGTATATTTTAATATACATATATATATATATATATATATATATATATATATATATATATATATGTAGATCATCTACATAAATATGGTAGTGAATATTAGGATATTTGCGAAATAATTATTTTATAGGAAGAATATAAATAATGAACAATATATATATGTGTTTGTACTTTCCTAGTTATAGTGATTATGATCAGATTCAAATGTATATGTTTAATTGTAATACTGATCTCACTGAATAGTTCTCTCATAACTCTATTTACTTAATTATGACTAAAACTGATACTATTATACTATCTAGACACAGTTATCATCTATCAATTACTCATCCTTTTTTAACATATATTCCTACTTATAAATCAATAACTACCCTTGGTTTCAATATAACCTCTCACCTTGATAACTCTACATAAATTAACATGATACGCACTGTCAACTATTTTCTATATAATATTAGAAAATCTCATTATTAACTTACGTACGCCATGACTAAATGATTAAGTAACTCGCTAGAATTCAGTAGACTTATCTCTTGCTGTTAAATTATAATATTCATCATATTGATATTGATGACGTTAGATTATCTTGTACTTAAGTACTTAAGAATTCTCACATGATTTCATCTAGGAATATATTGAAGGGTAGGTAATAGGTAATAGTAGACATCATTGATGTATTCTAACCGTTGATTTGAACGAATTGTCTATGTTGTTATAATGATGATTATGGTATATATGATAGGTATAGGACCTACCTATCAAGACTGAACTGGAATTGTTACTATATAAAGCTTTAATCGTTGTAATTATTTCGTGATGTATATCACACTTTTAAAGTATTGACCACAGTCCTATATGATATACTCTGTCAAATGCATTCATGAAATCAATGAAGTTATAGAACAGATTCGTATGGGAATCAAGATGCTTTTCTATAAGGGTTCTGATATTTGTAATATGTTCGATCCTATACGAGAGTATACTCAGTATACTGAATACGGCGTACTCATTCCTTTCCAAAACCTTACGTGTTCCTCAGATATAATTGATTAGACTTGCGATGTTAAAATGTTAGTGCTATAGGTTATACGTTAAAACTGCATGTGTGGCTCAGTGGCTAGGGCTTCTGACACACAAGCAGTGGACATGAGTTCAAGCCTCGTCAGGATCATTAATTAATGTTGGGACATTAGAGCCATATATGGTTAAAAGTGAAAACTTATCTAAGTTCCATGATGGGATGAAAGGATTCCACCAAATAAAAATAACAAATAACAATACGTGTATTATATAAACTATACCAGGGTTTATAAAGTAATAGTAATATTCAATTCCTATTAAATCACGAATGCCTCAATAGTTTCTATATCTACTTTAATTCGCGTGTATATTTTTTAATATAGTAATATCCCGGGGGTAATATATATTGAATATTTTTTTAATTATAATAACTGTAAAATATTAAAGATAGGTAACAAATACTACTTCAAACCATATGGTTTATTTGACAAATACCTAAACGAGTCTACTCTGGTTTGTATTGTATTATATTGCTTATGTAATAATGTATAAAAATCAAATATTTATATAGTAATAGAAACATATTAATTAATTAATTTAACAATATATATATATATATATATATATATATATATATATATATATATATATATATCTACCTAGCTTATAGCTTAAGTATCATATATTATAATTTATGATTAATATTAATTTCCTAATGATACTATTTCACATAAACTATAGTTCCGATTATTATAATAGATAAGTATATATATATATATATATATATATATATATATATATATATATATATATATATATAGGAACATATATCTAAAGTTAATTATACAGTTTGGTATTCCATTGCTACAATTGTTAATATAAATATCCAATTACTACCATGTTTTTATAGATTCTATTATTATTGTTATTATTATTTATTATTATTTATTATTAACCCTGATGTCAAATTGATTGCCTTTTTTTTTAGTAATAATTACAATGTACTTACAGTTGTATTATTCTTCAGTTATAAGGTAAATTATTGTGTATTTTATATTCAAAATAATATATATGTACTACTTTTATTTTATATTTGCTAAGGTAATTTCGTAATCGTATTTTGAAATTAATTTTTAAAAATAATAACGATATTTAATATCGTTATATCGATATTTAATATCGTTTATTAACGTTATAATCCTTTTGGGTTATAATATAATATTATAATTATAAAATGATTAAATCATTATTTTATAATTATTATAATAACTTATTATAATGAAAAAGAATATTTTTCATTATTTCAATTGTTTTATATATATTTATTAAATTAATTTCATTTAATTTTAAAATAATATTTATATTTATCATATATATATTATTATTAAAATAGGTATTATTTATAGTGTATTATGATAAGTATCAAATATTGCTCATTTAAATTTATCATAATTCATAATGAAATACATTTTATTTATAATTATTAAATGTGTATTATTAAAATTTATCATAATTCATTTTTTTTTAAAGTTATAAAATGGGAGTTACTAAAACCGAGTTGTAAACCAGTTGTAATCCAGTTGTAATTTTATAATACGTATTTTGTATATAATATAATTACTTTAATACTTTGATACTATATATATATAATATTAAGTATATTATAATCAATAAGTGATATTAAATGTTCGAAATAGTAATGTATTTATAGTACAATTTTAGGTTTTAAAGATTGTTATTATAAATTTGTTGCCTAGTTGTAAACCAGTTGTAATTTTATAACAATGCATAATAAATGTTAAACATAATTTAACACTTTGATACTATGTATATATAATATATAGTATAATATTAATATAATTATTTTATAAATTTCTAAAAAAAATGACTTATATATTAATATATACATAAATCAGTAGTAAATTACTACTAGTAATTTATCCAGTTTTATTAATATATAAGTAATTTTTTTAAAAATTTATAAAATAATTATATTAATATTATACTATATATTATATATACATAGTATCAAAGTGTTAAATTATGTTTAACATGTATTATGCATTGTTATAAAATTACAACTGGATTACAACTGGGTTTTAGTAACTCCCTTATAAAATTGATCGTAATTCATTTATTTAGTATTATAAAATGTAAACCTTGATGTCTTATTTAAATGTATCATGATGAAATGAATTTCATATTATTTATAATTAATAAATGTATAATAAATTATGATTCATAATTCATTTTATGTATAGTTATCAAATTGATCGTAATTCATTTATTTAGGATTATCAAATGTATAGTTATCAAATTGATCGTAATTCATTTATTTAGGATTATCAAATGTAAAACTTGGTGTATTATTTAAATGAATTTCATATTATTTATAATTAATAAATATATATTATTTAAATTTATCATAATTCATTTTATGTATGCGATACCATATATTATAATAACTATAATATTTATCAAATTGGGGGTAATTCATTTATTTAGGATTATCAAATGTAAACCTTGGTGTATTATTTAAATGTATCATGATGAAATGAATTTCATATTATTTATAATTAATAAATGTATATTATTTCAATTTATCATAATTCATTTTATGTATAGTTATCAAATTGATATAAATTCATTTATTTAGGATTATCAAATGTAAACCTTGGTGTACGAAGTATTTGTTAAATACCGGCTCACTAAATGACAGGTTTTTAAAGTTATATAATTATATATATATTATTATAATAATTATATATATTTTTCAAATTTATCATAATTATAAAATAATAACATGGTTTATCATACACACTGTATATGGTATAATTATATATATATATATATATATATATATATATAATTTAAGATAATAATATTATCGTCAGAATCAATTGATATATCCATTATTATTAATACTTATTTATATTTTTAAATTAAATGTAGTACTGTTTATATAAAATATATAATATAGTCTATAGTATATCAAACTGATCCTATATTATATATAGTATATATTATTCACTAAGAATATGTTATTAATAAATTATAAAAGATTACAAATTGTTACAACATTTAAATATGTAAATCTTTACGAATACATGTTATGATAAACTTTATCATTAAGTGGTTTTAAAACAAATATTATATATCATAAGATAATATATTATATATAATATAATTATACATTTTTATAATTTATATTAGTTATATATGTTAATATAAGTTTATACATATATAAAATACTAAATATTTTGCGAAGCAAAGATATAACACTCCCTATGCATGTAACATAATTTGTAATATTTGATGTCGCTGCTAACAGTAGTATCGAAACATTGAAATATATTTAGATTCGGCTCTGTTTACATATGAAAACTTTTCATATAACAATGTTTTCATTGCTCTATTAAATTACATATAATATAAATTAGCATTTACTCACCAAATATATACTTATAGCATTTAAAACATACATATCATATTTGTTTGTTATATATTAGTAATGAACACTTAGTTTTCATCAATTAAATACTAATTTAAAGCATATTATTTAACATTTTAAAAGTGTATAGTTTTTTACGAATTTACATTATAAAAAACACCTAGTTCCTGAAAGTAACCCGATATAGGTGGTACTGGAATAATTTGTATACAAATTCGATAAACACGATTTCGCATAAGTGTTATAATATAACAGTTATATCTTTCTTTAGAAAAATATTTGCTATTACTATAATTTTATATTTTTCCAAACTTTATATATATATATAATATAATATAATATAATATGTTGATATAATTAAGTGTATTTATCTATTTATTTATAATATTACATTATAAGTTCGTATATATATACAATTTATGTACAGTATACATGTTATAACGATATATATAAATTATATAAATATATCATACCATATATTACGGTATTAATAATTTATGTATATTTCATATAGTACATGAGTCATGCTACGAATAAATATTGATAACATATATTATATCGTTTATTATATATATATATATATAAAATTAATTCCATTATATAATACTAAGAAGTTGCACTAGTGAGTTAGCTAGTGAGTTAGTTAGTTAATTAGTTAGTTAGTGAACTAGATAGTTAGTGATATTAAATATATAAAATATGGATTGTGCGGATTATGCACCATAACCGCCTACAATTTAAATATAACTAATTATAGTATTTCAAAATAATATAGTATATCAAAAACATAAAATACTTAAAGGGGAGTGGTTCCCGTTCATCTAAACAATGATATTATAGCTATATCTAAAAACGCTAAGGATACATTTGAGATAATTACATACTTTTTTGTTTATTCAATAGAAACTTTCGTCCATCATATAGGATCTTTCTTTATATAATTGTAGTTAATTTAAAATTGTGTAAAAAAAATAGTCTCCATTATTTAACTATTTATTTTTATTTTTTTTTCATTAAAATGTATGTTTATCATACTTTATTTAATTAATATAAAATATAATAAATCCAACAGGATTCATATAGATGTATATGTTATACATTTACAGTAACAATTTCAGATAAAAATAATAATAATCAAAAAGTAGTATGATTTGCATGTTGTTAATAAGTGAAAAAGTAAAAACTTGAGAAAATTACATTCAAAGTTTAATATATAAAATTTAAGTAAATATAATACATACTTTACTATCAATTTCAAATAATTATTATATCGATTACGTTCATAAAACACTTTATATTGATATAAATACACAAATATAATTTGAGAAATTTTACAAATTTATAAATAAGATATTAAACATGAAAAAATTTGATACTTTTAATTAACTGTACATTTTTGTTGTTAAAATATAAATATTAATCATATTTTAACTCGCACCCTTAATTGTAGAAATGATAAAAACAGATGTATTTAATATTTTATCTATAAATTTAGGTACACCCCCACTCAGGTATGGCCGTATGAATGGTTACCATGGTATCTGGCTGAGAAATACTGTAATAGTCTGTATGTATGTTTGGTTAGAGATTAACAGAAAGGCTTAACTCTCAAGAAAGGGAGTTGATGTCTTAAATGAAACTATATGTTTCATAATATATATATATATATATATATATATATATATATATATATATATATATGTGTATCTTATTTAATATAACATTATTTCTAAATAAATAAAACTATAATTCAATTAGAAATTTGAATTTTTAGCTACAGAAGAATCTATTAAATATTTATATAAATAATATATGATTATATAATATGTAATAATAATGTATTTTAATAACTAAATTAAAGATCTATAATAATATTGACCAATAAGTTGAAAAATTACAAACTGTACTTACTTTTACTTTTGTAATCATTGTATAAACTTTCATATTTATTCCATATACAATTACACATACAAATTCATATATATATATATATATATATATATATATATAAACACACCTCCATACACAATGATAGGTAGGATAACTGCTTGGAGGACCCTAGCTATGCTCTGCAATGTTTGATTGTTTCGAGTATCCGAAATGGCATTATACTTTAATCCGTAAACTGCACAATTCAACATATTGAAGGGAAACAGGTATGAACTAATATCCATTTGAAATCTCTGATATTATTTTATTAATTTATAAATATGATGTTAGGCTCAAAAATTGCCATATTTTAATTTCACTTAAGCATAATATGCATGAAAATAGATTATCCATATTAATATAATATGGTATAAATAAATATGAACTATATTCATAACATTTTGAAATAATACTTATTTATACCAAAATAATGTGTTTTAATCAAAAAACGAAATATAAAACGAAAAATGAACTGTGACGTCATAGTAGGATCCCAAATATAAATTCTGGGATATTTGAATTTTAAATTTAAAAAATATTTTATTCAATTTTTATTTTATATTATATATAGTTAAATAATTGATAATTATTTCGTAACTTTTGGATTCTATTTAAGTTATAAACAAACATTTAGATTTACAAAGGACAATAAAAATCGTAATATTTAGATAGGTTTAGTAATTTGAAATATAAATGACGTATAATAATCAAAATAAATGAGGCTGTGAATTGTTCATTTTAATATAATAAATGTAATGTGAATCCAAGTATATAAATGTTATTTCTATATTATATAATGTACATATATATTCACTAATATTAATAAGAATAACCTAATATATGTACATAATGTTATTAATTAATCAAATTACTAAGTATGATACAACTTGAAAATATCGTAATTTGTATGACCTAAATATATAGGTGTATATTTAACTTCCTGATATGCATATTGCTTGCAATATATATTTCAATTAAAATTAGTAACTATGATCTATATTTAGATGGGAGTGACATATCATATATAATATTGTATTTATATATATATAATTCTATTTACATAATTATAATTTTTTTTATATATTTCATATATATATATTATATGTGTATATTATAAACTCATGTGTATTATAAATTTTATATAAATATTATAATATAACCAAAGATTTTCCGAAGGAAAGATATAACACTTGCGCGAAATCGTGTAATTCGAATTTGTATACAAAATACCCCAGTGCCACCTATAGCGGGTTACTTTTAGGAACTATGTGTTGTTTATAATGTAGATTCATATTTAACTATACACTTTTAAAATATTAAATAATATGCTATAAATTAATATTTATATGATGAAAACTAAGTGTTCATTACTAATATATAACAAACAAATATTATATGTATGTTTTAAATGCTATAAGTATATATTTAGTAAGTAAAAGCTAATTTATATTGAATGTAATTTAATAGAGCAATGAAAACATTGTATGCAAACAGAGCCGAACCTAAATCTATTTCAGTGATTTCGATACTACTGCTAGCAGAGGCAGGGGATATTACTAAATTATGTTGCATGCATAGGGAGTGTTATATCTTTGCTTCGCAAAATATTTGATATAACTTTATATTGTAATCATTTATTATTTAATATAAGAATTGTTACTATAATATTGTATATATGCAAACATTACTTATATAACAGAGTTGTACAAAGTAATTATCCATATGACATTATTTAAAATAGATTTAATCTTTAGTTATATGTGAACTATACAATAAATTAGTGCATGAGCAATGCCATAAGACATATGGTTAAATAGTTTTTTAATCACAATTTATGGTAAGTAAGCTATATAATTTAAAGTAAACTTTGATATTTTAATGAAGGCGAACTTGATGAAATAGTATATAAATATATAGAGGATAGTGAAAATGATACAGGATTAACTGGATACAAGTTTCAAAAATGACAAATCGTAATAGTGTATAACCAAGAATATATAATATAAGAATTATAAAATTCAATTTAATCGTAGAATATTTTCCAAGAACACAACAATTTTGCGAAGCATTTCATATAATATATAATACACTCATTCAACTAACAAAATTACAGACATTTTTTTGTTGTATGTTCAACATGAATTAAAGTAAATTATCAAATATACAAAAAATAATAATATTATTAATAATTTATATATTAAAATTAATAGTATGTATAAGAAAAATATATAATATTGAAGATAAAATATATCATATTAATTTAAACTAATTATGATTTATATTGTATATTTTAAGTGGGTATCCCTCTACAAGTATTTCCGACAAATTACCGGAAATATTGTAACTTTAAAATGATTTTCTATAAAGTTGTAATGGGTACCCCCTTTAAAGTTACTATATTTCCGGCAATTTGCCGAATATACTAGTAGTGGGATACCCCTTAAAATATACAATATAAATATATTGTAAATCATAATTAGTTTACATTAATATGATGTATTTTTCAATATTATATATTTTTTGAAAATAATGAAATCAATTATATAATTAATCTTTTATATAATTAAAAATTACATTAATTATATATTTATTCTTAGAAATTATTAAATATATAAAATTAGTATAACAAATTATTACATAGTACATTTTTAATATATTTAATATCATTTTTAATTATAAAGAAATCATTATTTAATAATTCCTGAGAATAAATCCATAATTAATGTCATTTTTAATTATATAAAAAATGAATTGATATTAATATTTACAAAAAATTATAAATATATGTATAATTTATAAATTTATATGTTATCCCAAAAGGATGATATCATATAAAACTGATATAATGTCCACATGATAATCTATTTAAATAGGTACATCAGTGTGCATACATTACATGCATTTACATGTTAATAGAATAATAGTAAGTACAAAGCCTCATTAAAAGATCATTTTATATAAAATTTATATTCAATGATACATTTATTTTTGTAAAATACAGATAATATATAATGCTACATTATTATTATTAGTTTTTTTTTTAATATAATTTATTTCAAAGTATATATAAATATTTATTATTAAAATATGTCCACCTATATTGTCTCTTCACTTATATATATAATTATATTTATACAAATATTATATCATAATTTATTCATATACTTTTTGCATATAGCAAAAAAATTAGCCGGATAATTATGATATTTTTTTCATTATGTGCATTTACCAAGGTAGTGAAACTTTATTATTGTAAGAACAAAAATAAAGAACAAATATATAAAACTAATAAAATAATGTTTATACTGTTTAATAACTATAAATAAATGCAAGTAATAAATTAAATTGTAAAATGTCTATTTAAATGTAAAATGTCTAATTTAAAATATAATATTCAAAGTAACATAATAATTTTATTTATTCAGTTGCAATAAGAGCTGTATCAAAGATTTCACTTCCAGTGTTATACATGGTGAGGGCTATCAGTACTAACTCTATGGAGTCTGTTCTCCAAATCAGGAATGAATAGCAAAATGCCCTTCATGAAAAACAGAATGGAGATATAAATATTTAGTTAGTTTATAACAATATATATATTAATGATCTAAATGTAACTGGATTTTATTATTTTAAAGATGTAAATAGTGTCATTATCAGATAATCAATATAGTAAGCATACATATATATATACTCATATACACATACATATACAGTGTATATTATACACATAAATACATACATTATAAATACAATATTATATAGGCATCATATGGTCTATTAATAGTCTTAGCCTGAATTCTATACATTGAATAAATCTGTTTTTTTTTTGTATTTACAATATAAAAAAACTGATTCAAGGAATTGAATTCTATGCACCACACTATTAATAGACCATATGCTGCCTATATATTTACATTATAAACTGTAAAATGTAGTATGCAGTGCATTGTGACATGCCTTCATATATTGTACACTACTTCCAAAATTTTGTGAAGCAAAGATATAACACTCCCTATGCATGCAACGTAATTTAGTAATATCCCCAGCCGCTGATAGCAGTAGTATCGAAATCACTGAAATTTGAAATTTAGGTTCGGCTCTGTTTGCATACAACAATGTTTTCATTGCTCTATTAAATTACATGCAATATAAATTAACTTTTACTTACTAAATATATACTTATAGCATTTAAAACATAAATATCATATTTGTTTGTTATATATTAGTAATGAACACTTAGTTTTCATCATATAAATATTAATTTAAGGCATATTATTTAACATTTTAAAGGTGTATAGTTAAATACGAATTTACATTATAAACAACGCATAGTTCCTAAAAGTAACCCGCTATAGGTGGCACCAGGGTATTTTGTATAAAAATTTGAATTACACGATTTCGCGTAAGTGTTATATCTTTCCTTCGGAAAATCTTTGCTACTTCTTTAATCTATAACAATTCAATATATACATATCTACTCTACAAATTATATTTAAATGGACAAATGTTCCATTTGTATTGACTCCCAAAGTAACTATAAATGTACAGAAATAAAATATAATAAATTAATTGTAGATCAGTAAATAGTGAAGGAATTCATTGAGTATGTGTAATTCACCAAAACATTAAATTAATGTTAAATGTTCTACCCCATAAGATAAATTATAAGGAATTATTAGAAAAATTAGCCTGTAATATAGAAAATAGAACTTGTATGTTAAAGAATTGTAATGACTGTCCTAGTGTAGATATTATTAGTGATTATTTAATTAATTTATTTAGAGAATTTGATTATAAAGATGATAGTAGGATTGTATACTATTAATTAAAACACTAAGTGATATTAAATTTCATTATTTTATAACTAAATCTCAATCTGCATATTTAAAATCAATTAAGGACAATTTAGCTTTAGATAATAGGATTATATTATTAAATTATAGTTTTATTTTAAATTATTAATTATCAATATAGTGATATGTTCTATATATAGAATATATGCATATGTCATTATGAGTATGTATATATTTATGTATGTGTGTGTGTATATACATATTTATATATATATATATATATATATAATATCATTTCTAATAATTCTATAATATCATTTGTCCCCGAATTATACATATATAGATGTGTAATAATATATATGTGCACTATGTAAACTATGACATATATCATATGATAATTATGAGTATATTATATAATAATACTGAATTAAATTAATGTATACTCCATTATTGTTATCCTTTATAGCTATTATGCTATGGTATTATGTAATAGCATTGCATGTGGTAATATGTGTATAGGTGAATACCAACTATGATATCATACTTTATAATACATTTATTTATTCAGGTGAATACTTTTGACATAGTTAGAACAGTGTCAAATATGTCCCTTTCACTGGCTTATATGATGAAGGCTATTGGGAATAACTCATTATGGAGTCTCTTCTCCAAATCTGGAATGAATGGAAAAATACCTTTTATGAAGACAAGAGCGTCAATAATAAAATTTCGTTAGTTTATATATTTATATATATATATAATAATCTAAATTATTCCGGTATTTTTTTTAAAAAACATAAATATATTCATCATCAGATAATCAATATATATATATATATAG
This sequence comes from Osedax fenrisi, assembly GCA_964019155.1. Lineage (NCBI taxonomy): Eukaryota > Metazoa > Annelida > Polychaeta > Sabellida > Siboglinidae > Osedax > Osedax fenrisi. The sequence goes on along the minus strand of OZ025240.1, from coordinate 24,267,192 downwards.
TGACAACTACAATATTTTTGAATGTTTATTTGCATAGATTTATAGTTTACCAAATAAAAAGTAAAATACATATATGTTTTTTTGTAAGAAATAGAATTAACTTTAAAAAAATTAATTATATTTGAATAAATATGAAAATTTTTACAATTTAATTTGTTTATTAAGCTGCGTTCACATATAGCGATTTTGCTTGCAAAATCGTCGAGATAGAATTTTGCAAACTATTTTGCAGCAAAATACTCAGCAAAATCGCAGCGATTTCGCCGGAGTGTTCACACCTAGCAAACATTTTCGTCTACAATTTTGTCGAACTTTGAACTTTGAACGTTACACTTGCGATAATACAATTATTTATTATTTCAATTATAAATTTATTTTATTATTATAAAATTTGATTTACATAATTTGTTACGTTTATACTTAAAGATAATAGTCATATAAATATAACATGAAATTTTCTTTAAATTATAATGCATTTCATAAGTATTACTCAAATTATAATAATAATAATGTTAATAATAGAAAAATTATAGCAAAATATTTATTAAGTGGATATTTTAATATAAAAAGAAATATAAGACATCCAGTGCTATTTCCTGCAACAGCTTTTTTTAAATAATTTTATTATAGTAGTCCCGATTCGCGGGATCCCATAAACATATGTGACTCTCGTAAAACAAGATTATATTTGATAATTTATTAATTTCTTCCGATATTTTTAATAATGCTTATTTATTGTTTATCAATAATTATAGAAAAGTCTTTGCGTTTGGACAACATTTTGCACATATAGCAAACATGTTTGCTATTAATTTTGCTGCAAAGTTGCTGCGATTTTGCAGTGATTTTGCACGTGAATGTTTTTTGCTGCAAATTTTGCCGTGGTGTTCACACCTGGCGATTTTGTTCGTCATGATTTTTGCTGCAAAGTTGCTGCGATTTTGCAGCAAAGTTACTATATGTGAACGCAGCTTTATAAATATATGTATATGTATAATATACATTTTATATATGTATATATATATATTGATTTAAAAGAATGCAATGATTTATTAAAAATGTATATTAATATTTTGTTTAAAAATACATTTTAAAAAATGTATTGAACCATTTTCACCTGAATTGTTAGAATTTTAAAATTCGTACCTCATCAATAAAAACACGAAAAATAAATTTGATTTCACTACGCTTTTTTTGAAATATTTGTCGGAATTTTTTGAAATATATTTTAAATATTATTTGAATTTTATTAAAAAAATGTATACATTTATTAAAAATATGTTTTAATATTTTTAAATATTTATCTAATAAACTAATTTATTAAATATTAAAAAAAAAATATTTTTCTACATAAATAATTTCCAAAAAAAAAAAATATATATAATATACCTCAATTAGTTATTATCTGTAATGATAAATAATTTAAATTATATCTTTATACAAATTAAAAAGCCCTCCATAATATAAAATTATTTATATTTTATTTTATTTACTAATTAATAAATAATTAAAAGCCCCTCATAAATAATGGGAATTTTTTTGAAATATATTTTAAATATTTTTTGATATTTGATAAAAAAAATTTATAAATGTATTATTAAAAATATTTTAAATAATTTTTTGAAATATATATCCACTAATTTATTAAATATTAAAAAAATATATTTTTCTACATAAATAAAAAATAACAATTAATAATTTACAAAACATTTTTTTAAAATAAATAACATGCCTTTCTTAATAAATCCCTCATCAATTAATAATTATATCTACAAATGTAAAGCCCTCATGTATACAATTATTTATTAATTATAATTAAATATTTCTAGGTCTAAATATTACAACTATTATCTTTATTATAGTCTGATTCAACATAATCGAAATGGTGGTTAAAGTATCTTTAAAAGATGAGAAGATTTCCCTATACTCAGTACTACAAGATGAATTATGTAATGTTAGTATGAATGAACTATGTATGTATGTATGTATGAACTATAATATATATCTCAATTAGTTATTATCTGTAATGATAAATAATTTAAATTATATCTTTATACAAATTAAAAATCCCTCCATTAGGGTGGCTCGTCAGTCATTAAATATGTTGCTTCAGTAAAAACTATAAACATATAATATATAACAGTAGTGTATCAACTACAAATTGTGTTATACTCAATTGAGTTGTCAATATGATGTTTAATAACATTTTATAGGAAAAATACTTGTTTTATAATTAAATTTACTGCGCATGCGTAACATTTATTTATCTTTAGTTTTACCTTGACAACCAATTAAATGATATCGTCTTCTACTTTATTTATATATTTAATATGCATTTAAGAGACTTAAGTATATTTAATTCAAAATATGGATCTAACAAAATCAGATTTTAAATTTTGTATAGTTAAAAATATTTTTATTTTTTTTAAATTAGAAAAAAATATAATATAAAAATGTTTTTATTGCATTCATCTCAATGATAATTTAAATTATATTATGGTAAAAAAAAATAAAATTGACTAGGTCGTAGACATTTTTTATTCATCTTTCCTTGAAAATATTTATTTTTTCTATAGAAATCATTAAAATTCAAATTATTCCTAGAAAAATATTTGAACACATTTTTTTTTATAATCACACAGTAAATATATATTATACATTTATTAAGAATAAAATAAACTTGATCTTAATTTTATTTTTGATTAAAAACAAAAAACCAAAAATATTCAATAAATAATAAACATAAAAAGTTTAATCCTAGAAATGATAAAATTATAAAGAAATTATTATTAAAAAAAAAAAATGTCAGCTATTCTGTTAATAATATTTAATTCTAGTACATATATATCATATGACAAAATTCATTAATAGGAAGTATATTAAAAAATGTATTGAATTAATTTTGTATCTACTCCATTATAAGATTTCCTATCAATCTGTAAAATTTTGTTAAAATTGTTAAAATTGTTAAAATATGTTAAAATTAAAAGTCATATTGACTATTCAATATTTTACGAATTAAGTTAATTTTTTTTGTATTGAATTATATTACATGTTTTCTAATATTATCTTACTGAAGCGATAAATTACCCTCCATAATATACAATTATTTATATTTTATTTTATTTACTAATAAATAATTAAAAGCCCCTCATAAATAATGAGATTTTTTTTGAAATATATTTAAAATATTTGTTGACATTTTATAAAAAAAAAAATTATACATTTTAATAAAAATATTTTAAAATATTTTTTGAAATATAATATCATAAATATAATAATATCATAATAATAATATAATATAATATCCACTAATTTATTAAATATTAAAAAAAAATGTATACATAAATCAAAAAACCTAATAATTAATAATTTACAATATTTAATAATTTCCAAAACAAAATATTTTTATAAATAACATGTCTTTCTTAATAAATCCCTCCAGTTAATAATTATATCTACAAATGTAAAGCCCTCATGTATACAATTATTTATTAATTATAATTAAATATTTCCAAATAAAAAATTATATTTTTATAAATAATTAAAAGTCTTAAATATTACAATTATTATCTTTATTATAGTCTGATTCAACATAATCGAAATGGTGGTTAAAGTATCTTTAAAAGATGAGAAGATTTCCCTATACTCAGTACTACAAGATGAATTATGTAATGTTAGTATGAATGAACTATGTATGTATGTATGTATGAACTATAATATATATCTCAATTAGTTATTATCTGTAATGATAAATAATTTAAATTATATCTTTATACAAATTAAAAATCCCTCCATTAGGGTGGCTCGTCAGTCATTAAATATGTTGCTTCAGTAAAAACTATAAACATATAATATATAACAGTAGTGTATCAACTACAAATTGTGTTATACTCAATTGAGTTGTCAATATGATGTTTAATAACATTTTATAGGAAAAATACTTGTTTTATAATTAAATTTACTGCGCATGCGTAACATTTATTTATCTTTAGTTTTACCTTGACAACCAATTAAATGATATCGTCTTCTACTTTATTTATATATTTAATATGCATTTAAGAGACTTAAGTATATTTAATTCAAAATATGGATCTAACAAAATCAGATTTTAAATTTTGTATAGTTAAAAATATTTTTATTTTTTTTAAATTAGAAAAAAATATAATATAAAAATGTTTTTATTGCATTCATCTCAATGATAATTTAAATTATATTATGGTAAAAAAAAATAAAATTGACTAGGTCGTAGACATTTTTTATTCATCTTTCCTTGAAAATATTTATTTTTTCTATAGAAATCATTAAAATTCAAATTATTCCTAGAAAAATATTTGAACACATTTTTTTTTATAATCACACAGTAAATATATATTATACATTTATTAAGAATAAAATAAACTTGATCTTAATTTTATTTTTGATTAAAAACAAAAAACCAAAAATATTCAATAAATAATAAACATAAAAAGTTTAATCCTAGAAATGATAAAATTATAAAGAAATTATTATTAAAAAAAAAAAATGTCAGCTATTCTGTTAATAATATTTAATTCTAGTACATATATATCATATGACAAAATTCATTAATAGGAAGTATATTAAAAAATGTATTGAATTAATTTTGTATCTACTCCATTATAAGATTTCCTATCAATCTGTAAAATTTTGTTAAAATTGTTAAAATTGTTAAAATATGTTAAAATTAAAAGTCATATTGACTATTCAATATTTTACGAATTAAGTTAATTTTTTTTGTATTGAATTATATTACATGTTTTCTAATATTATCTTACTGAAGCGATAAATTACCCTCCATAATATACAATTATTTATATTTTATTTTATTTACTAATAAATAATTAAAAGCCCCTCATAAATAATGAGATTTTTTTTGAAATATATTTAAAATATTTGTTGACATTTTATAAAAAAAAAAATTATACATTTTAATAAAAATATTTTAAAATATTTTTTGAAATATAATATCATAAATATAATAATATCATAATAATAATATAATATAATATCCACTAATTTATTAAATATTAAAAAAAAATGTATACATAAATCAAAAAACCTAATAATTAATAATTTACAATATTTAATAATTTCCAAAACAAAATATTTTTATAAATAACATGTCTTTCTTAATAAATCCCTCCAGTTAATAATTATATCTACAAATGTAAAGCCCTCATGTATACAATTATTTATTAATTATAATTAAATATTTCCAAATAAAAAATTATATTTTTATAAATAATTAAAAGTCTTAAATATTACAACTATTATCTTTATTACAGTATGATTCATCATAATCGAGAATTGTGGTTAAAGTTCTTTAAAAGATGAGAAGATTTCCCTGTACTCAATACTACAAGATGAATTATGTAATGTTAGTATGAATGAACTATAATATATACCTCAATTAGTTATCTGTAATGATAAATAATTTAAATTATATAAATTAAATTTATACAAATTAAAAAGATCTCCATAATATAAAATTATTTATATTTTATTTTCTTTACTATTATTAATTAACTATTTCCATAGAAAAAATTATATTTTAATAAATAATTAAAAGCCCCTCATAAATAATTAAAAGATAACATTATGTATTAATTATTATCTAATAAATATTACATTTATTTTTTAATATATTTATTACAGTCTGAACTAAGTACTTAAGAATGGTGGTTAAAGTTCTTAAATAGATGAGAAGATTTCCTCAAACGAAGTTTCGACCAAAGATATTGGCCAGGCAATTGGAGATTTATTGTGGCATAGGTCTAACAAAAGACTTAAACCAAATAAATGTTTAAATGATGTAATGTTTTATTTCTATTTTCATATAATATATACGTAAACAAATAAGTATGTCTTCACTGTCCTCAAGACTCACTGTCCTCAAGACCGTCGTCTGTGTAGTGGGTTCCAATGTAATACTTCAATCACTTCTACTTCTGTTTCTCCAGCAGTGACCGGAGTACCTCAGTCGTTGTTCGCGTATTGTATCGGTTATTCTTGGAATGCTGCCGTAGAACTCATTATTTGTTATATGGTCTCTCCGTGATTTGATTAGTTAAATTTTATATATAATAAACATAATATGAATGTAGAATTTACTAGTACAAGCTATGTAGAATCTATATCGAAATCATGTAACCAGCCATATAATATGAGTGTAGAAGCTATGTAGAATCTATGTCTTAATCCTGTAACTAGCAACATAATATGAGTGTAGGAGCTATGTAGAATATATGTCTAAATCGTGTAACCAGCAACATAATACGAATGTAGAAGCTATGTAGAATCTATGTCGAAATCGTGTAACTAGCAACATAATATGAGTGTAGAAACCATGTAGAAATTATGTAGACAGTTATGTTGATAAATTGTCAGCTTTTTCTACATAAAATCTACATAATATGTTGATGGAACTACATAGATTCTACAGAGTATCTACGTATATTATGTTGTAGCCGTATGTACCATATTCATTGAATCCATGTACTTTTAACATAAATTGTTTGTAGGGTATCATCTCCGTTACCGCCCTAGACGTCCTCCGTATGCTATCCGGGATCGCCTTCGGTATCGTCTTCGTGAATGCCATGTATCTAAACTTGTTATCCAGCTTCTAGTTCGACAAATTGAATAGTCAAGATGCAGAAGTTAGAAGTTAGTATACACATATAAATATTATAGTATCATGATAATTGATTTATTAATATACAATTTATAAATTCAGGATAATTAAGATCATCAGTAGTTTTCTTCCTGCTTGGCTAGATGAATATCTTCATGAATATGTTCAAGATCATCTCCGTTACCGCCCTAGACGTCCTCCGTATGCTATCCGGGATCGCCTCCAGTATCGTCTTCGTGAATGCCATGTATCTAAACTTGTTGGCCAGCTTCTAGTCCGACAAATTGAATAGTCAAGATGCAGAAGTTAGAAGTTAGTATACACATATAAATATTATAGTGTCATTATAATTGATTTATTAATATACAATTTATAATTTCAGGATAATTAAGATCATCAGTAGTTTGCTTCCTGTTTGGCTAGATGAATATCTTCATGAATATGTTCAAGATCATCTCCGTTACCGCCCTATACGTCCTCCGTATGCTATCCGGGATCGCCTCCGGTATCGTCTCCGTGAATTCCATGTATCTAAACTTGTTGGCCAGCTTCTAGTCCGACAAATTGAATAGTCAAGATGCAGAAGTTAGAAGTTAGTATACACATATAAATATTATAGTGTCATTATAATTGATTTATTAATATACAATTTATAATTTCAGGATAATTAAGATCATCAGTAGTTTTCTTCCTGCTTGGCTAGATGAATATATTCATGAATATGTTCAAGATCATCTCCGTTACCGCCCTAGACGTCCTCCGTATGTTATCCGGGATCGCCTCCGGTATCGTCTTCATGAATGCCATGTATCTAAACTTGTTTGCCAGCTTCTAGTCCGACAAATTGAATAGTCAAGATACAGAAGTTAGTATTTAATATATACATCCATATATATATATATATATATATATACTTATATAACTATACATAGTACGTGCAATGCATACGTCGTGCATGTATGTGTGTGTAATTATGTAAACTCTATATATAAACTATTACCGGATTTTGTCTAATTTTAATCCCCTGATGACCTAGATTAATATACAATATGATGCAATATAGTCACATAACTAGAGAGAAAGTTTCTCTCTAGCTCTATGAATATAGTACACATGTTAAATATTGTTATGTTGATATAATTATATTCGTATATATATATATTTAGTAATAGGGTGTACATGATATACCTAAGTGTATATAAATTCGCATATATGTAAGTTATAGTATAAAATGACGACCTTGCCATTACCAATGATGCCCTCATCTTCACCCCTGATTCCTGTAATAGTAATACCTCTACCTAAAACCACCATTGGTTCAACATACACCTATATTCAGTTGTAAATTACCTCCTACACACGATGTTCATTTATAAAGTATGCCGCCCGTCATGTATAGCCATATATATATATATATATATATATATATATATCATGTGGCTATCCGTAATGGACCAGTCTGTACAGCTTAGCATAATGGAACGTTCCATATTATGCTAACGAACTAGATATCGGACGTCCCATTATGGGTGATTACCAACCGTGGCAGTACTCTGAATTTGCGTACGTTGTAGGAGGTGTGTTTATATTTTAAGATAATGATTGACGCGTGATTGCATATTTTAGATGCAGACACACTAATTGATTATATAACCAGATTAATATCTATATGTTAAATTTAATTGAATGGAATTAAATCTACTAATTTATTTTATTAATTATGTATATATAAATATAATATATAAATACATTACCTATACATAGATACTATAGTATAATTATATATAATACTAGATATATATATATATATATATATATATATATATATATATATATATATATAGATAGATAGATAGATAATAGTTTATTGATTAGAATCAAAACGATGGATAACAATAAATAATAATGACAGAAATATATAAATAATAGTTAGCAAATATAAATAAGTTGTGATTTACACACACCGAAAGTAAATAAAATAATAATAAAGCAATATTTGGGATGTTGATCAAACGTGCTGAACACATCATCAAATAACTAGGGAAGAGGTATCGGGTTTGTCAGGCCCATATAGGATTATATGCCCATAAATCCTGAGGGATGGACGGTCCCTGCATTTTGGTTTTTTGACATCTCTCCACACCTAGAATATCAAATGAGTATACAGCTTGTAAGATCAAATACCCAAATAAAGTACAAAACGAAAACGAAAACTAAAAAAACAATAAAATTATAAAAATAACGACATTACATTTAAGCATGTTGAGAATACAAATTTCCATTAATATTAATAGTATCTATATTTGTAATAAATATGCTTAAAGATTTAGACGAAGCCACATATATAAATATAAATAAATAATTATTATAATAAATAATATATAAATACATTACCTATACATAGATACTATAGTATAATTATATATGATACTATAGTATCATATAGATATATATATATATATATATATATATATATATATATATAAATAAATAATTATTATAATAAAGTATATATAAATACATTACCTATACATAGATACTATAGTATACTTATATATAATATTAAATATATATATATATATATATATATATATATATATATATATATATATTATATATATATATATATAAACTTTATATTATAAAGTATAATGTCATTTGCTTATGCATATGCATGCCTATGTATTACATTACATTAAATTAATATTATATATAAACTTTATATTATAAAGTATATAGAAATATAGCCTATACATTACATTCAATTTAAATTGATTTTATATTATACAAATTCATTTATAATTAGCTTCAATTGATTTAATAATTTAATTAAGTTTTTTTTACAAACTTGTTATTACAAACTATATAAAAAATATAGTTATATAACCAATTAGTAAATATATCACAACTCTTGTATATATAACCACGCCTATATACGCCTATACATACGCCCATTTATAAATTACAATGTAAATTCACCTTATTAGAATCATAATACTGCCACGGTTGGTAGTAACCCCATTATGTAACATGTTTACTGCTTTAGGAATCAGGTTGACGCACGCACTGCGTGTGTGCCTAGGGAACGCAGCACTCCCTGATTGGCTAAGGGATAAATGTACCACGCGATACCTTGCACCTGTTTGTACTTGTATGGTCCAGCTAGTCTATTATTCATTATATACAACTAGTTACAGTATACACATATACATATGATTGTGTCATCATAATTGATTTATATTAATATACAATTTATAATTTCAGAATAAACAAGATGATCTTCCTGCTTGGCTATGGTGAATATCTCCATGAATATGTTAAAGATCATCTCTAGGATCCGGTATCGTCTTCGTGAATTTTGTATATATATATATATATATATCTGGAATTATACACTGTGCTATTTAATGAACAGAAACCTCTATATTCGCATACCATATACTATATATGTATATTATAATCATATATGATCATATATGTATACATACTTATATTATTATCATTATAAATATACCCTTGCATTCCCAGTTTATTATTATATATATTATTCACGTGTTATATCATATCCGTATTTTGTGTATTGTTCCTTGTAATAAATGAATGAATTGTTTTACGTTTCTTTTTTATTGTGTATGGGTAAAAATATACGTTCCACTAGGTGTTTATTTATGGGTAAAAATATACGTTCCACTAGGTGTTTATTAAGGGTAACAATATGCGTTCCACTAGGTGTTTAATCATGGGTAAAAATATACGTTCCACTAAGTGTTATTTATGGGTAAAAATATACGTTCCACTAGGTGTTTATTTATGATTAAAATAATACGTTCCACTATTGATTTTTTGTATGTAAAAGGAACCGTTTATCTGCTCACAAACTACCTATGATTCGACCACCTAGTGGAACATATTATTTGACCTATAATGTTACGTTGCGGCAACTAGTTTCTGGTTGCTTGGGATATGAGAGTTATGGTGTTAATGTAGGGAGTATTCAACGTAATTGGCAGGATGGTCAGATTATAGATAGAAATGTATCTTTAAGGTCATGTAGTCTAAGGACAAATTATGGTAGAGGTCATGTAGATAACTATATTAGAGAGGTTCGGTGCTCTCGGTGTAATATATTAGGTCATATAAGTAGTACTTGTAGAGTAGATGTAAAAGAGAAAACATCGATAAGTGGGTCAAAGGAAATAGTAGATAGTCATCAGTTGATTAGTGAGTGTGTTAGTAAAGTAGAATATAAAGAGAAGAGTAAAGTAGGATGTATAGAGGAGGATAAGATAGAATATTTGATTGATACGAGTAGTCAAGTATCTATCATTCCATATAGTTACTTAAATAAAATAGATAATATAAAAGTGGGAAAACCTTATCCATGGTTAAAAATTAGAGTAGAAAATAGTGAAAATGTAAAGGATTCAGGTGAAGGAAAGGTAGTTAGGAAATGGCCAGATATGGGAATAAGGGAATTAAGATCTTGTATGGGTTTTATAGTGTATACGCCAGTATATTATAGTAAATGCATGATAGATATACTATGACAAGTCCATTACAAAAGTTTATAGTAGATGTGATTAAGTATATGGTGTACCGATCGTATATGATAGATATACCATATAGGGTAGTACACATGTAAATCGTAGTGAGTGAAGTATATAATTTAAAATGTTATAAATTTACATTTTTAAAATTAGAAGGGGTATATGTAGCAGACTAGCGTCTTATATATTTTCAATGCAGTTGTTTTTAAGTTTATATTATATTTTTTAATTAGTTATTTTATTTAGTTGTGTATTATGTAATAATTATAAATGTTAATTTCGTCTAGTGGTTTTTGTAATTTTAGTTAATGTTATTTAGTTTATTATATATTTTTAATTGGTTATATTTTTGTTTTCTTTTATGGAATAATTAAAAGTATAAATGATGATTTTATGTATATTGATTTTTGTGTTTTTTTATTTAGTTTTATTTAGTTAATAGAATTGGTTGGACCAATGAACCGTCGCGTAGAAATAATATAATCTGAATTATATTAGATTAATAATATTATTTTATTTTTGATTATACCTTGACACGTGGAGGTTTGTAAAACATTATATTGTATTATTCCATATTGTAATTCTGTATATATGTTAAACAGCATTAATGTATGGTTTTTTGTTTTGATTTATAAATAAAGAGTAAATACAACGTTCCTCTATCATTTTGAGTGGTGTTATATTGCAAACACTTATTTCGGCCACTCATTATTACATATATAATAATAATATTAATATCAGAGTAAATACAGAAACAAGAATATCTTATCAAGGTATCTATGTTTAAAGTAAATTTTCAATGATAAAATACAAATATAAAACATAACATTTATAAATTTGTTTTTTTTTAATAACAATAAAATAAAATCAATAATAATATTAATTATAACTTAATTTATTTATTTTTTTATTTTTTTAAATAATAATAATATATAATTAGTGTAAGACTTTTATAAATAAATAATATTCTTGAATAACAATATCAATTACAAATATAAAATGAAACTTTAGCTTTAACACATCATGTTTAAAATAATATATATATTATTTTTATATATTATTTTTATCAGTTTCGTTTACATTTTTATGTTTTTACCAGTTTATATGAACGTCCTTAATTTATATTTATATTTTATTATACAAATTTTAATTTTATTATATCTTACCCATTTTTATTTGACATTTTATCATTTATAATTATATTTTATAATAGTATATATACTATAATTAAAATTTGTATAATAAAATATAAATATAAATTAAGGACGTTCATATAAACTGGTAAAAACATAAAAATGTAAACGAAACTGTATCTCTATAGAGATAGTTATAACGTATAATGTTTAAAAAAAATATATAATTGTAACATGATAAAAGGTAAATGAAAAAAACTAGGTAAGATATAATCAAATTAAATTATATACATATATGTATAAAAATATAAATATTAATTAAAAATGATACGTTTATATAATCTGGTAAATGCTTTTAAATTTAGTGAATTAATTATATTACTAGGTAAAGAATTATAATGACTTACACCGATATTAGTTATTCGAAACAGGTTACGTGATATTCTAGAAGAATCACGAATACATTTATCTGGATTATAAGTATTTGTTGTCAACCTATATTGAATATTAAGTGGTGATAAATTATTACATCATCTATATATAAATTTTAATGAATTAAATTTGACTAAAGTATTAAATGACCAATTCCTTTTTTTGAATATGAATTCAGGAGATGACTATGTATTATTCTTATACGATATATATTGTATTGCTCGATTTTGTAATTATATTATATATTTCATATTGCAACGTACGTATTGCCCCAAATATGGGAACAATAATTTAAATGTGCCATAAAAAGCGATTTAAAAATTAAAACTAGTATTTATTAAACGTAATTATACGCATAAAGTATAATTTTAAAATATTTTGATATTTTTCGTAGGTATATATATTAATAATAAAAGAGTTACCAAAACCGAACCCTGGGGTATTCTATATTTAACTTTATTAAAATCCGATAAACTGTTATAATATTCAAAAAATTGACTTCTATTTGATAAATAACTTTTATATATATCCAGTGCTGAACACGAATACCATAATATTCAAGTTTTTGATATAAAATATCATGATCAATTGTATCAAATGCCTTTTTCAGATCTAACGCACATTTTTTTAATTTTTCCAGATTTTCATTAATACATTCTATTACATCAGCTGTCATTATGCCTGATCTAAAACCACATTGTGACTTATGTATTATGTTATATTTCTCCAGAAATTTATTTAAACGATATTTAATAGCTTTCTCGTATAACTTTGCTATTTGAGGCATTAGAGAGATTGGCCTAAAATTAAGCATATCATATTTTGAACCAGATTTATATAATGGTATAATTTTTGCTTTTTCAATCACACTAGGAAATATTCTTTCAACTAAGCATCTGTTAAAAATATTGGATAATATAACATAAATTTCCCATTTAATATATTTAAAAAAAATCATATTCATATTAAAAATATCAGTGCTATATTTATCATTACAGTTTGAAATTATATTAAAAAATTTACGGAAGTTATAGAAGTTATAAATAATGAATAATTATTCCTTTCGCATAGAGTATCATATATATATAGCCTGCAGGCTTATTTATTATAAAAAATGTACCACTACCTGTTTACACCATGTATATTTAACAAATAACATACAATTATATAAATGATAAATATATATATCCTATAAATAAAATATATTTATACAATTTATAAGAATAAATATTAATATATATATAAATAAAATATATTTATACAATTTGTAAGAATAGTTATTTTAGTTATTTAATGTTGAAGAAAAAAAATGTAATACTGAATAAGCCTGGAGTGAATAAAAAATAAACCTGAATTGAATAAAATTAAATAAAAACTATAAAAACTATATAACTATTTAAATTACTTGTCAAAACGTGTATGTAAATGCAATACATTTTAAATATTATTAATTAATGTAATGTAAAAATGTAGTACTGAATAAACCTGATGTGAGTGAAAAATAAATTAAAATATATAAATGTTTAATACTTGTATATGTAAATGCAATCAATTTGAATATATATATATATTTATTTTACGAATGTAAGTTCCAGAATTAAATATAAAGTATGAATGTAATATAATTATAATCAATGAAGAAAGGAAAAAAAATATATAAATAAATTATACACAATATATTTGAATTTAATTCATATATTCATCCAATTGATTAATATTATTTATTATGATTATTTATTTTAAATCTTCTTTATTATTATTTATATATATACAGTATCTTTATATATCCACGTTTTATTTAATTTTCCTGATTTTCTTAATTGTCTTGTTTCATAAAATATGTTATGTGTATTGTGAGGTAATTTATGGCTTATAGGCTTATAATTAATGGCCTATATAAATTAGTATCAATATAATTTATTTTTGTTTTTAAATATTTTTAATTTAGTTTCTAAACTATCTAACTTAATTATATATTTAGTACACGTATCTATATCATCTGAATCATCATCTGATTTTGTATTGGTATTAGTATTTAATTTATGTATATGTAAAATATTATTATATGATAACTTTGTATTTATAAAATCTGTAAAATTATTTGTATTATTAAAATCAGTTTTTAAATTGGAATCTATATTTGTATTTGTAAATATTATATTATTATCTATATCTCTATTTATATCTATTATTTAATATTTTTCTCCAAATCCTTAAGTATATCAGTTATTGTATCGATAGTAATACTATTATTATTTTGTATTTGATTATTATTAATTGATTCTTTAAATATATTATTTTCTTTGTTAAATTGAAAATTATTGTAGTCTGATAATCAACTTTATCATTTTATATATTAATATTATCAGATAATAAATATATATATATATATATATATATACATATATATATATTATTAATACTTTTATATTATAAGTTATAATATAACAATTTATTATATTATACTTAATAAAACAATTATATATTTGTGAAAATCATTATTTTATTGGAATTAAACATATATATATATATATATATATATATATATATATATATTGTAATGTAATGGTATTTTAATGCTGATTATACATGAAGTATATTTAAATATATATATTAATTATATAAATGCATATATACACATTTGCACGCAATACAAACGATGTGCATATATTAATAATATCATTACTATGTTGTATGTTTATAACATAATTACGTATACGCTATATATTAGTATTACATTTTTCTCTCGATTATAAATAGAGTGGATAAATGCACCGTCATCTTCTTTAAAGATTCGACGAGAGTATGCGTGATTATACGAGAGTATGCGAGAGGACATCACTGAGGACATTTAGAGCGAGCCATACACCTACCATCGTGCAACACCGGAAAGGCAGGTTTACATACGCACCTCGCTTCACACACATCAGGGCATGGCTGATTTTCCTGGCAGGTTTCCACGCACGGGGAAGCGCACGTTTGCCACCTCTGATCGGCTGGACATTTAGCTATACGGTGAATATATATATATATATATATATATATATATATATACAATACGAGTCATTACAAAATATATACAAATTAATAATATATCATATATCATATTACTATTGTTATATATTATTCATTATTATTACGCCTGTATTCATGGTGTAATCTGTAATGATCAATAATATATATGCTTAGTTAGTGATTGATTTACAATATTAGTGACCTACTTTTGTGTATATATAAGATTTGTATTGTTTGTAGGTATTAACATAGATACTATACTTATATGTATATATATATATATATATATATATATATATATATATATTATGTGTAGTATGTTTATATGTACATATGTTTATATATAAACATATGTGTATATGATATATATATATGTATATTAATATCATTAAAAGTTAATAGCTTTTTGGTAAACAGCCCGCATAGGACATGGTATGGGAAATAAAATACATAAAACTGGTATTATAAGGACATGAGAAAGACACGTCAATAACACTAGAATACTACTAACGTTCACACTTGGGTAGTGGAGGACATGGCTTCTTTTTGCATACCACACTGAAATCAGGGAAACATGCTTCATCGTCGTTACATTTAAAGTTCTGTAATGAAGTATAATTTATATATAGTTATATTATACATATATATATAATAAACTATCATCATATGGTATCATCATATATATAAATACTTCCTTAAACACAGGTTATACTATAGTATACTAAATGTATGTGGTATATATTAATACTATTTTATAACATAATATGTATATTCATAATAATTCACTAAAGTGCCACATCTATATATATATATATTAATTTTTATGGTATTTCATATATAATTTACAGTATTAAAGTATTAATGAAGATGAAGTATTTATATATATATATATATAAACATGTAGTGTTGTTATTATCATTGATTACGTAATATTAAACGGGACAATATAGTTTAATGAATTCATTCATTCATTAAATATAGATATACGTAATCCGTATTAATAACTGTAATTGTTACTCTATATTCAAGTCGGTTACTTATATATTATGTTATATAGGTTATAACTTTAAATTTTATAGATATATTTAAACAATATTATCTCGTGTTAATATTTCTAAAAATATAATGAATCTAATATTTTAAAATAACATTGTTATATTTTATTAATAATTTAATTGAATTTATATATGTATATATATATTATTATTATATGCTGAGCTTAACACAATATAATAGTTAATATTAGATAACAAAATATATAAAAATTAGTAGATTGAGAAATTACATATATTGTGTTTTAAATATATATATATATATATATATATATATATATATATATATATATATATATATATATATATATATATATATATATATATATATATATAGTTATATATATATAGTTATATATATATAATTATATAATTATATTTTATTAACCTTGCATGGATCTCTGCATAAACATACTCCAGCTTTTATTTCGGTAGGATATGTTCCTTCTGTACAACTATCACATTCAGGCTTTTTAGGTTTGAAATTAATACAACCTATCGAAAATAACATTTATTAAAAATAATATAAAATACATGTAAGTAAAATACATATAATATATATATATATATATATATATATATATATATATATATATGTATATAAATAAACTGCCGCTAACTAAACTAATTTAGAAATCCCCTAGCTCACATCGTATACATGTGATATATCAATAATTATTGTTTTGTTTATATTTAAATATATAACGATAGATTAATTATAATTAATCTATCGTTATATATTTAAATATAAACAAAACAATGTATATTACGGGATTAGACTAAATGGTATTTTCTATTCTAATATTTAATATAATGTATATAAATTTAATAAATAATATAATATCCCAATAAAATAAATAATTATATTGCTTCATATGTTAATTTACTATTCCATATATATATATAGTGTAAATAGAGGATATACACAGCATACTATACAGTGAGATTTATAAATTATACTATGTACTAGGGATGTAAATTTAGGAGTTTTTTTACTATCTCGAGATAATCAAATACTAAAATATACTGTCTCGAGATAATCAAATACTAAAATATACTGTCTCGAGATAATCAAATACCTCGATGAAAATGTATACCGATTGCAATCACAAAGTATTAAAAATATAAGAAACAAATGATTAAATTATAATACTATTTATTAATATAAAGATTTATTAATATGTAAAAATATTAATTTGTCAACTAATTGTGGCAATATACGGTTTAACCGATTCGTCAATATGCAGCTTGCAGAACTGAATACTCGCTCGGATGCAACTGAATTCCTCGAATACATAGGTATCGTTTTGCTATGTTAGCCAAAGATAGGATACGGGCATCATTTTCTTTATACCAACTCAATGGATTAGTATTGGGTCAAGTCACTGGCATTTTCATATATTTGTCAAAATCATCCTCCTCCTATGATAGAGTATACATCTTATAAATATTAGCTAACTATATAAATTATATAAACTATATAAAATAGATAATTCGATGCCGATACAAGTAATTATGTTGACGAGATAGATAATTTTATGTCAAGATAGATAATTTGATGACGAGACAAGTAATTATGATGAAGAAATAAGTAATTATGAGGCTGAGATAGATAATTTGATGACGAGATAAGTAATTATGATGACGAGATAGATAATTTGATGACGAGATAAGTAATTATGAGGCTGAGATAAGTAATTATGATGACGATAAGTAATTATGATGACGAGATAGATAATTTGATGACGAGATAAGTAATTATGAGGCTGAGATAAGTAATTATGATGACGAGATAGATAATTTGATGACGAGATAAGTAATTATGAGGCTGAGATAAGTAATTATGATGACGAGATAGATAATTTGATGACGAGATAAGTAATTATGAGGCTGAGATAAGTAATTATGATGACGAGATAGATAATTTTATGACAAGATAAGTAATTATAAGGCCGAGATAAGTAATTATGATGACGAGATAGATAATTTTATGACGAGACAAGTAATTATGAGGCCGAAATAGATAATTTGATGCCGATACAAGTAATTATGATGACGAGATAAGTAATTAGGAGGCTGAGATAGATAATTTGATGACGAGATAAGTAATTATGATGACGAGATAGATAAATTGATGACGAGATAAGTAATTATGATGACGAAATAAGTAATTATGATGACGCGATAGATAATTTGATGCCGATACAAGTAATTATAATGACGAGATAAGTAATTATGCTGACGAGATAAGTAATTATGAAGCTGAGATAGATAATGT
Organism: Osedax fenrisi; assembly: GCA_964019155.1. NCBI lineage: Eukaryota > Metazoa > Annelida > Polychaeta > Sabellida > Siboglinidae > Osedax > Osedax fenrisi. Next base: position 24,248,080 of record OZ025240.1, on the reverse strand, counting down.
GATGACGAGATAAGTAATTATGATGACGAGATAAGTAATTATGAGGATGAGATAAGTAATTATGATGACGAGATAGATAATTTTATGACAAGATAAGTAATTATAAGGCCGAGATAAGTAATTATGATGACGAGATAAGTAATTATGAGGCTGAGATAAGTAATTATGATGATGAGATAGATAATTTTATGACGAGATGAGTAATTATGATGACGAAATAAGTAATTATGATGAAGAAATAAGTAATTATTAGGCTGAGATAGATAATTTGATGACGAGATAAGTAATTATGATGACGAGATAAGTAATTATGAGGCCGAGATAGATAATTTGATGACGAGATAAGTAATTATGAGACCGAGATAGATAATTTGATGCTGATACAAGTAATTATAATGACGAGATAAGTAATTATGCTGACGAGATAAGTAATTATGAAGCTGAGATAGATAATTTGATGACGAGATAAGTAATTATGATGACGAGATAAGTAATTATGAGGATGAGATAGATAATTTTATGACGAGATAAGTATAAAATATTTATATGATATGTATTTATAATTTAAGTTAACGTATTAAGTTGCCTTAATCAAGTACTAATTATAATAGTATAAGTTAAATTAAATTATAAATACGCAATTATTATAATATTTTTCTGATATTGTTCTGTATAATAAATATACCGTGATTTAATTATATTTTATTATAAAAAGCGATAATATGATAATAAAAGCTATAAAGCGAAACGTATACGTTTCGCGTTTGTTGTACTTTTCTCTATGGCGATATTAGTTGAATCACAGTCTATTCGATTCTATGTCCAATATAGACATTTTCTATGATATTAATCTGTGAGTATATTAAAATTATCGTTCATTTGTTACAAATGAACTATAATAATTATCGTATATTCGAATTATCATAATTCGAATATACAAAAATGGGGGGTCGGTCTGAAACGGCGCCAATATTTAAAATAATACGAATTTGATTGACGCTTGGGGGGGCGTCGCGCGCGTGAAACGAATTGAATATAGGTCATGACTAATTAGTGATAGCCGCTATGTGGCAAATATTCCTTTGATGTAAATCATTTACTAAATGTATTATATACACAACTTGTTTACGCAATTTATATACACTGTAGTTTATAAAAGTTGCTTATATAGTATATAATATAATATATAATATATACTCTATGCTATATATATATATATATATATATATATATATATATATATATAATATATATAATGTGTCAATATACTTATTATTTTAAACTTATTTTATAACTAGTTTATATATTATATATATATATATATAATGTGACAACATACTTATTATTTTAAACTTATTTTATAACTAGTTTATATATTATATATATATATATATATATATATATATATATATATATATATATATATATATATATATATATATATATATAGCATAGAGTATATATTATATATTATATTATATACTATATAAGCAACTTGTATAAACTAGTGTATATAAATGTAAACAAGTTGTATATATATAATACATTTAGTAAATGATTTACATCAAAGGAATATTTGCCACATAGCGGCTATCACTAATTAGTCATGACCTATATTCAATTCGTTTCGCGCGCGCGACGCCCCCCACACGTCATTCAAATTCGTATTATTTTAAATATTGGCGCCGTTTCAGACTGTACTCCTATTGTTATAAATTATATTTATTAGATATTATTAAAGAAAACTTAACTCTTTAATATGAACATTAATTTAAATACATTCAAAATAAAATAATACCACATTTTTGTGGAGTACAGTCTGAAACGGCGCCAATATTTAAAATAATACGAATTTGAATGACGTGTGGGGGGCGTCGTGCGCGCGAAACTAATTGAATATAGGTCATGACTAATTAGTGATAGCCGCTATGTGGCAAATATTTTATAAAATATCTGAAATAATTAACTGTGTGTGATAATAAATATGAACTTACCGGTGATTCCAAGATTAATTTGAAAGTTTAATTTTTAAATAAATTGTAAATAAACACCAATAATTATTAAAAATCCAGAAAAGTTAATGTTTTAAATTCGGTAACTATGTCAATGATTTTGCGAAGCATTCCTTTGGAATATCTTTGCTATTATTAAGTAAATTATCAAGATTTATTGCTTTTTAAAAGTATATTTTATATTACCGGGTAGTACCCGTCGGGTACCCGAAAAAAAACGGGTACCCGGTATTTTATGGAAAATTGCAACCCTGTCTCATCAAATACTAGATTCCGGGTCGGGTACCCGGTATTTGAACCCGTTTTTACATCCCTACTATGTACTACCTTTATTATTATATGCATATAGCATGTATTATGCATATAGCCATGCATGGTATTATTTCATATGCATATAGTGTATTAGTATTATATTATAATATAAACGAACCGTCACAAATCACTACCAATAAACATAGGGTAACTATAAAGTATCTCGACATAGTCGTTGTCAATATCGTGTATGTTATAATGATTCATGAAGTAGTAGTAGGTAATATGGCTAATTAATGATAGCACTCGTATTTATAGTAAATATACGCAGTCACGTGGTAAAGGGTCGAAGGTTACCGCCCGTTGTTCTCGTATCACAGAGTTAAATTTAGAAATTTTAAACTTAGAGAGAAATTTCTCTCTAACTCTATGCCTCGTATACGAGGTATATATACACATTATTGTATTATAATATATACACCAATATAATATATACCGGATATACACTATATTGTATCGTCAGCATATTATATTATTTTACAGCATGTTTATTGCCTAATCGAGCACAAATAGAATGTTCGATATAGTGTACATTTATATATGTTACATGAGTTCTATAGGTTATATACTAGATCATTCGAGCGCGAATTATAATTCGAACGTTGACATAATACGGTCCATATTATACGGATACAACTTATTGGTCTAAATGGTACTGTTTGGTACTGTTTGGTACATATTGTGTACTAAATAATGGTTAATATTATGTAAGAAATTACTATAAAAACTGTTATATATATATATATATATATTAACTAATTATATATTAATATCTCAATTATTTGTTAACTAAAATACAGGAAAGAAAGGTTACCAATCGAGTCATTACTTATATAAATAACAATTCATTATTCGATCCAGGGTAAAATGCATATTGTAAATTTATTAGTTCTGAAACACTTTTTCTTTTAATTCTTGATTATTTTCATTATAATCTAGATAATAATTATAATTTATATTTTATTTTTAATTAGATATTTGTGAGGCGATTTATATTATTAACGATATAATAGTAATTAAACGTTTAGAAGATATATGTATTACTTATATGTACTAATCTTGCTTGGACTAAATCCTACTAAAATGAAGACAAACATATCTATACACATCTACTTGTAGAATGTATTATGAAGTATAATGTACTATGTTCTCAATGCTAAGTCATATTTCCACTTATAAAAAGTATATATAATTATCCTTTATTAAATATAAAATATGTTCTGATGATATTGAACTATAAATTGAATTTCTAATAATAGCTAATTATTCTGAAAATCTAGATATTATTGATTATATAATATGGTTAGATTTATTTTTCATTCGAAAATAGTTTAATGTTGAAATTTAATAAACTTATAAAAATATCTAGAATATCATTAGCTTTCCGAGTATTCAATCTCATGTTTAACTTGGATTTATCTCGAGATTAAACTCGTGTTTAGCCTGCTAATCTGATAATACTTTTAACACCAGCCGGATCCAAGTTTAATTAGAGATTAATCCCATATAAATCCAAGTTAAATCCAAGTTCACTCGAGTTAAATCCTAGTTTAATCCAAGTTTAACTCTAGCTAAATCCCAGTTGGATCTAATTTTAACTCGAGATTAATCACATATTAATCCAAGTTAACTCGAGTTAAATCCTAGTTAAATACAAGTTTAACTCTAACTAATTCTAGTTAAATCCAAGTTTACTCAAGTTAAATCCAGCTTACATCGATCTAAATTCAAGTTCAACTCGAGATTAATCTAAGTTCAATCCAAGTTCAGCTCGAGATTAATCTAAGTTCAATCCAATTTCAGCTCGAGATTAATCCAAATTAAATAAGTTAGCAAAATTAAAATAACTATAATATAATTAAATTATAGCTTACATCAAGAGGAATAGAGGATTATTCAAATTCATAACTGGTTAAATTCAAGGTAGTTTTCAGAAATCAGTTTATTTAATTATAATTGTTCATAACGTTCAAAGAATATATATATATATATATATCAAGATTTCATTATACCTAATCTAAAATAAATATTTATTTTTATTTATTTTATAACCAACTGGTTTAAAACTAGGCAAAAAAATAATAACAATCATTAAAATCTAGAATTTTACTATAAATACATTACTTTTTTTATAATATATAATATATTATATGTCAACAGTATCTAAGTATTAAATTGTTTATATTATATATAAATAAGTATTATAAAATTATAACTGGATTATAACTGGATGTCCAAGAATATATATATCCCAAGCAACCAAACACGTTGACCGTCAACGTAAAATATATAACAACGTTCCAATGTTGTACCCAGTAAGTAGCAGTATCATGTATACATATCTAATACACATCTAACACGAATCAATGAAGCATACTATTTGATAGGGATCAAACACGTATCAAAGAGGTATCATTGATCCTTGAGGCGTTATAATAACATTTTACCAAATATAAATCAATGATACCAAACGGATCTGTGTTTAACACATATCATATGAATAGTTTTTCAAAATATATTATCTCTACTATATAAATGTGTATATATATATATATATATATATATATTTATATATCTATATATCTATATATATGTATATATATATTATCTCAACTATATTGGTATACTATAGAATACAAATTCATATTAAACATTTACATTAGGTAGTTAGTAAATTAAATTAAAATACAAAAATATTAATGTATTAATATATTATATAATCATAGATATTAATTAATACAGCACAAATAATGATAAACCAAAATTGTGTCAAAGCAGTCACAGTGACTGTATATAGTATTTTTACATATAGTATTTTAATTTAATTTGTTAACTAAATAATTCATGAAATTTATATAATTTATAATTATTTAAGCTTCAACATATACATATCCATAATACCTATCTAACATGTATCCGTGATACCTATTCAACACGTATCCATGATGCGTATCACACACGTATCCGTGATACCTATTCAACACGTATCCATGATTTATCCTACCTATTTATATTAAAGTTTTACGTTAGGTAGATAGTAAATTAAATACAATTTTATCAATTTATTAATTATATTATCATAGATAAGTGAATATAATTAATGATAATACTATACAATGCATAGATACACTGTAATCCAGGGAGTAATCCCTGGTAATACTATAATAGTGTAATATATATATATTATGTATATATATATATATCAATATATGTTTTTATATACACACCAAAGATTTTCAAAAGGACTTCGTAAAATCGTTGTTCACACACAATAAATATATATATATATATATATATATATATATATATATATATTTGACAACTATGATGAATTTATAATTTATCAAAACAAATGATACTATAAAATATTACAATATTATTATATATGACAAGTAGTGCTTATGTAGCTGATAATAATAACATATATTACACTACAATGTGAACAAATGTGAATGTGTTTATTTGCTAATTACCACCTGTTGCACTATTGACTCAACTATAGCTATGTGACTAAATGGATAAAATAAATACATTCCCATTATAGTGTAATATAGTTTATTATTACCAGTTACATAAGTAGTAAGGGAAAGTACCCGATTACCGACCCCTAAATGATTAATTGTAATAACTTATTCAATATTAAATATTTTTATTTGAAATTTTGTAATTTTAGTAATATAATGGCAATGCATAATGTGGCTATTTTAAATTTTTGATATAATTATATTTACAAGAATATACAAGGGGGTCGGTAATCGGATACATGTGCCTAATACCGACCCCCTTCCCCTATTACCGACCCCCTAAAATAATCGTGGTATAAATAATTGTAGTATTATAATATCCAATAAAAATAGTAAATATACATAAATATAATTAATTATAATATGACGTAATTTATTTTTTATAGAATTTATGTTTTAATAATAATATTAAATTTAAATTTAAACTTTATAGTAATTATATTAAAATAGTGTATATTATTATTTAATATTTATTTATTAATCAATATGTATATAAATAACTGGAATCATGAATCCTAAATATATGTCAATGATACACAAATAAGTTATAACATAATTTAAAGTAAAATACGGATCTATTTTGATTGGATATTATAAATCACATGGGGTCGGTATTAGGATAATTTAGGGGGTCGGTAATAGGAAAATCATATGGGTTGCTATAATTAAGATATATTGGTTAATAGTTATTCAAATTAAATTATTTTTATAATAGTTATAAAAATGTTATTGAACTACAATATTATGCACAACATTAAGTTTTCTTTTAATTAATAAAGTATTTACAATGATTTAAAAAAAGTTATTTTTCAAATATTTAAAAAGTAAAAACAGAATATTACATTTGATCAAATAACAATTGTAGGATTAAATATTTTTTAAACAAAATATTTATTCATATCTGTCATTAAATTACTAACAGTTCATGTATATATAATTTTTTGATAACTCTTATATTTAATGAGATACGAGAGGGGGTCGGTATTAGGAGGGGGTCGGTAATCGGGGACTTTCCCCTACTGGTTATATATAATAATATGGTAATATAAATAATTATTAATAATATGATTATATATATATATACGTAGTCAATATATATATATATATATATATATATATATATATATATATATATATATATATATATATATATATATATATATATATATATATATATATATATACTTATTATTAATATATTGTAATCAATATATCTATATAAAATAGGTATTCACTGTATTAGATATATATAATACAACTATAGTTTAGAATTTGATATAATATTATTGCGTAATAGATATTAGATATTATCTAGTTGTTCTACTATATATCTATAAATAGATGTGCGTAGCATACTAAGTATGTAGTATATCATACGTGTATTGCATAACGTGTGAAATGGAGCGTTACGACCCGTTACGACTAGACACGCCCAATGCGGCACCCACTGCGCCGTACTTACAAATTGTATTTGTCGCGAACATTTAAATAACAGTATTATTTATGTACTTCCTTGTTTGATTATTCTATATTGACTATTTAGAAATATTCAGATTGTGTATCGTAAATGTTATAGAACAAGTTGTTTTAATAAGGTAATCTAATAATATTATTGTTAAATATAAACATATATACATATATAATTATAATTGATAGATGTTATCCTTTATCCAGGATTGTATAGGTTTACATAGATTTATAGATTATCTATAAAATACAAATATATGATTGTATATAATACTATTATGTATATTGAATGTGCATATTAATAGTTATTAAAATATACCACTTGTATTGTTACAATAATTGTATGTAATATTATATTTTATAAAATATATCTCTTATTATATCTCAGTATACTTGTATAATAAACACATACATATATATATATATATTATATAATAGTTTTAAATTAACACTGTTAATATATAAACATATTTTTTAAATATATTCTGTGAATAATTTCGCATCCCACATAGTTCATTAGTTTTTAAATATACATCATTATAATGGAATATGTGTATAAGTTATAATTAGATAACATACAACTATTAATAATATGAATATATAAACATAGTCAAGTACATATACATATATACTTCTTATTCATATATTTTAATCAATATATTGTATCAAAATATATGTATCTATAAAATAGGTGGAAACTATATTTTATAGTTTAGACTATTATATAATATTCATGTGTCCTACATTAATATTATATAAACATAATTATGGTAATTTATATATGGTACTAGGATACACTAAATATAACTATTGTGATATATGAATACAAAGTTAGTACTATATTAATATGAGGGAATGAATTCCATTATATTGGAATAGCAACTGAAAATTAAGAGATATTTGACTTTTATATATATCATTTAAATAATATAATATTGTACTTAATTTAATATACACTTATGTGCAATTATTATATAAGTTTATAATTAGTAGAGTAGTCGATTAATATATATATAGGAAATATACGCTCAACCAATTTCAGGAAAATAATATGGTCTAGGATCATCTCCGATATCGCTAGACGTCTCATATATGTTATCCGGGATCGCTTCCGGTATCGTCTTCGTGAATGCCAAGTATCTACACTTGTAATCCAGCTTCTAGTCCGACAAATTGAATATGCAAGATGCAGAAGTTAGAAGTTAGTATACACATATAAATATTATTGTGTCATGATAATTGATTTATTAATATGCAATTTATAATTTCAGGATAATTAAGATCATCAGTAGTTGTCTTCCTGCTTGGCTAGATGAATATCTTCATGAATATGTTAAATATCATCTGCGTTATCACCCTAGACGTCTTCCGTATGTTATCCGGGATCGCCTCCGGTGTCGTCTTCGTGAATGCCATGTATCTATACTTGTAAGCCAACTTCTAGTCCGATAAATTGAATATTCAAGATGCAGAAGTTAGAAGTTAGTATACACATATAAATATGATTGTGTCATGATAATTGATTTATATTAATATACAATTTATAATTTCAGGATAAACAAGATCATCAGGTGATATCGTCCTGCTTGTCTATGGTGAATATCTCCATGAATATATTAAAGATCATCTCTATGATCCGGTATCGTATTCATGAATTTCAAATATATATATAAATATATATATATATATATATATATATATGGCATTATACATGTTGACCTATAATTAACAGAAACCTATGTATACGCATACTCCATAATATATATATATATATATATGTAGATTATAATCATACCTACTTATATTATTATCATTACAAATATACCTTTGCATTCCCAGTTTATTATTATATATATATTATTCACGTGTTATATCATATCCGTTTTTGTGTATTGTTCCTGTAATAAATGAATGAAATGTGTTTTGACATGATTTTTCCTACCTAGCCTACACATATCCATGATACCTATCCAACACGTATCCATGATACCTATCCTACACATAGCCATGATACCTACCCACCACGTATCCATGATACATATCCTACACGTATCCATGATACCTATCACAAACGTATCCATGATACCTATCCAACACGTATCTATGATACGTATCGAATACATAGCCGCATGATCTGCATCTAACACGATTCACTTTGAATAAATGATACGTTTTCGATGCGTATCATATATTATTATTACGTATTAACTGATACAGCTACTTACTAGGTATTATAGGTAAAAATACACTTTGGATATAATTATTTTATGTATTCAATATATGTTCCAATCTTGTATATTTTATAGGTCAAATAAACACATTGGATATTACAAAATCGATATCAATTGTGCAATATTGTATTTTATAAAATATATCTCTTATCAATAAGAATTATTATTAATAAAATCTATATCTACATGTTTGTATAATGTACACACACACATATCTAAATTATGTTAATATACATAAAGTGTTAATGTACACACTTATTTTGTTTAACATTTCTGTGAATTATTTCACGTCCAAAATTAATGTAATAATGCACTAATGAACTAATTAGTTCATTAGTTTGGAAATATACATTATTATAATGGAATATATGTAAGATATAATTAGATAAAAAACTATTAATAATATGATTATATATATATATATATATATATATATATATAAGATATAATTAGATAAAACAACTATTAATAATATGATTAAATATATATATATATATATATATATATATATATATATATATACTTGTTATTAATATATTTTAATAAACATATCTTTATAAAATAGGTACACTGTATTAGGTAGTTTAGTTTTTAATATAATATTATTGCGCAATAGATCTTAGAGAGTATCTAGTTGTTCTACTACATATCTATAAATAGAGGTGCATAGCATATCACGAATTTATTATATCATACCTGTCGTGAATAATGTGTGAAATGAATCGTTACCATAAGACACGCCCATTTCGTCACCCACCTTACCCACTGCAAAGTTCAACTTCCTATTTATTCTACTTCCTATATTGACAATTTAGCGATATTTAGATTGTTTATCATATAAGTCATAATACAAGTTTTTTTGTAAGGTAATATAATAATAGTATTGTTAAATATAAACATATATACATATATAATTGATATATGTTATCCTTTATCGTAGATCTAGAGAAAAAGCTATCTGGGATGTACTTAACCCCAGTTGTAATCAAGTTGTAATTTGATACTTTTATACTATATATATAATATATTATTAAAGTGATATTATATTTTCAAAATAATAATGTATTTATAGTAAATATTTAGGTTTTAAAGATTGTTATTAACATTTTGTTGCCCAGTTGTAATTTAATAACAATGCATAATAGGAGATATTTAGTTATAGGTAAATAATAAATTCATCTAAGTTCCTGGATGGGATGAAAGTACTTCACCAAAATAAAACAATGTTACTTTATTGTATATGTAGTATCTAGTCATGTTGGAATATTGTTTAGTTTTAGTCGGCAGTAATATTCGAGTAGTGAAATAATTTAGAAATTAATTGTTTCTACTTATTTCGAAGTCCGTTACGGAGTATGTATTGTTAGGTAATTATATAGTAATGACGAGTGATGGATTTTAGTAAATATTGTAATGTTTAATAAATAGGTAATACCAATAAGAAGATACGGTGTCTAGTTTGTTTTTGACTTTTATATCGTATATAATAAAGTACATTCATTCAGAGGCTCAAATAATGATAAAGTATTGTTTTTATATACTTTAATATTAATCCACTAGTCATAGACATATATATTTAGATGATTTTAAATAATATAGTGTTATTTTTTATATAAAATTACAATGTTATTAAACAAATTAAGTAATCTATAATATTTCAAAAAAAAAATTAAAATATTCAATTAAATATTAATGTATACAAAATTTATAATTTAACAAGTAACATTAATATATATATATATATATATATAAATATATTAACTTAAACATTTATAACATAAATATGAAAAACGGTAGTAATATATACATATTGTTAATCCTAATAGTATCATTATCATTATACAATGGAGAGGTTTTATAAATTATGATATTATACAATACATATATATACACTAATTAATGTATGTATTATTAATACGTTATTATATATGTATTAATTTACTATTATTCTAAGAGTATATTTAACTTATATTATATTCTATGTGTATAAGTGTATATGTTTTGTTATTCCATAAGTATCAGTATCTGAATAGAGTAGAATGGTTAGGCCGTATAAATAAGTTTATTATTAGGTATTCTTAGCTAAATATAACAATGAAAATAATATATACGTGAAAATATTCCAGAGCGCCTATGTTTCTGTTTCGTTTGCTAAGAATGGGTATAACAAAGAACCATTATGTAGAGTTGTACAACTATACGTATAGTTGGGATATATGCATATATAGTCTAGGTATTTACTTTAGTTAGTATATATAGTAGATATAAGTACATCCCATTTAACAATCAGTTGGTACTATATCGAGTATATCGATATAGTGTATTTGTGTCGTTACTACGTATTACCGTATCCACGGTGGTAATGGGTTCATCTTCAGTAATCTGAGCGATATGGTCGAGTCCCTTATGTGGGTGCGGTTACTATGCGCGATACAAATCAGTTGATAATATCATAGTAAAGTGGGTCGTTACGTTATCGAATAACGAAGAACGGCGTTCATTAGTTTTTATTAGGTTATCGTGATTACACACGAATTCAAATGCTTACTAGATATGCCTACAATATATAGAAGTAACGCCCAGTAACGCCCAGTAACGCCCAGTAAAGCCCAGTAACGCCCAGTAACGCGTTGGTGGTGTGTACCAGTCAAGTACCGTACGTATGCGTAATGTTGTAGTCGTTACACTTCATCGTTTGCAACGGGGTTATTAGTCTACGGTTTAGTTCAGCGGGTTCATCGTATGTGGTTACCATTGGCATAACGCTTTTAATAGTGGTATATTGTGATTTATTTAGTAATGTCCTTCTAACAGTCGGTACTATTATGTCTTAGAGTTCGTTATTTCTAGAACGGGCTTATGGTTATGTGATTACAATACCATGATTTAGTAAATTCGGCGAACTATGTTGAACTATATTATCTGCAAGTATCGCTTTCAAATTAGTGACTAGGGCATTCAGTGTCATACGAAGAGTTTTATCAATATAGCTATACCGATAGTGATGTTACATATGATATTCATGTATGGACATTTGGAATGGTAGTCTATCATTAGTAATTTATGTTCTCTATTTATCTTGAACATATACATTTCTAAATATTTCCATAGATATATCGGTATATCCCGAATATATTTATTATAGAAACGAATTTATAAAATAGTATTCAAATCTATATCGATCGACGATAGTTATGAATGGCATGAGGCCGTTGGAGTTATCATACATTTTCATGATCTTGAATCAACTTTTTGAGAATATGTTTACTCTTTCTATCTAAAATGATACTATATTAAATATGATACGATATTATATTAAATGGGGATAATGAAGTATTATTACTTCCTCATTTAGGTTTTTAGAGTATAACATTATGCACATTCCTACCGAGATCTTCAATGAATATGCTATGCTAGACACCCATTCCGTTGGTATTCCGTTTAGATCATAACGTCTATATATATGTATTGACATTCTCCATTAGCGGAAGGTTGTACCATTTTACAGATGAATTACATGTGTTACCGAGGTCCACATTATTTTATAACATTTCCCTTGAAAGTCTTTTATATCCTGGTTGAAATTCGCAATGGCATTCTCTCTTTATAAATGGTAGGTTTAATTTCCCCTTTTTTATCGAACATTGTATACCGATGAAATTCAGTTATCGAGTTGAAGTTAACCTCATATAGATGACAGATGTTATTATGAAATATATAGCACTTAGACATCATTATTATCACCTTTAATTGTATGGATATTTCTATCGAGCGTAACTCCCTCCATATATATATATATATATATATATATATATATATATATATATATATATATAATATTGTAAACAATAGTACATTATATATTATATATTATTAATTATAAATTTATATATGTATAAATTAATACATTCATTATACATAATAGAGATGCACTCCAGAAGATATAGAATATAGTATACTGAAAGCTTTTACAATTCAATTCTGTACATCACATACGTTGTCTTGTCATAGTTTATATATAACAGCATTGCACGTAGAAGCATTTATAACCCCTAATTGTACAGATAATAGTATACAATATTTATATTTAAATCATAATAATATTACTGAAGTACATAATATTCATTTTATAGAACTTACTAATTTAACCAGTATATATTTAAATAACAATAATATTAAATTAGTGAATAGATTATTGTTCTCTAAAAATATAAAACTAACATATATCAAACTTTCATATAATCACATTACTCATTTTTTGCTTGATATAAATCTATTACCATCATTAAAATACCTAAATTTAGGTTATAACTATATTACTAGATTAAACCAATCTATATTTAAAAACTATGTAAAACAAGATAATGAGAATGGCGTAGAATTAATTATAAGTAACAATTCATTCTCTTGCGTCTGTAACATGATGTGGTTATCATATTTAGAAGAGGTATACATTATTAATATTAAACACTTAAATACTGACGTATGTATTACGTGTCTATTGAATAGTACATGCACAGGGGTAGGTGTATTTAATAAAGAAAAGTGCGATGTAGGTTAGATTATGATTCTTATATAATATATATATATATATATTCATATTATTACTTAAGTAGATGATAATTCATTTTAAATGGTATTATAAAAAAGTAAACTTAAAACATTATAACTACTAATTAAAGATATGCATTACTAATATTTATGATTAAAGTCAATAATTGACATTTGGTTAATTTTAAATGTAATGATATATGTTAATCTAATCTTATCATATAATATCACCTTAAAATAAAATAATAACATTGAGAATCATACTTTTGATAAAACGACATTAAATAATATGAAATACAAAAATGTAAAATGAAGTACACCATTTTGATTTAAATGTGTAGAATGTGATTGCAATGTATGAAGGGTCAGATGTGTGGAAGTTATTTTGCAAGTCATATGTTTATTATTGTGTACTTTTGGAATTGAGTGTACTTTTGAGGTGGATTGGGAAATGATTACATTTGGTGATGAACACGGAGTAGGAGTTGGTAATGGGGTGGTTTGTATGTATATTTATATATATATATATATATATATATATATATTGGGATAATTACAACCTAAAGAGCCCACCATGTATATTTACCATCATATATTCTTAGTAAATGCCCATTTTGAATAGTGCATATTTTTTAACGAAATTTTTATATGGCAACTAATGTATTACCATAATTATTATAATAAAATATTATTTAAAAAAATCATTATTATAGAATATAGATTTATTTTCTGGGCCTCTACATATACTATATGTATTTTTAGAGCTTTAAATGCCATGTAAAATATTACCACTATAAAGATAAAAATGTATAGAGTATATCTAGTATCATAATATATACCATTTATATAGTATATCTATAGACATAGCACCACAAATTTCCACATTTATAGTTAATATAATAGTATATTTAGTAAATTAAATAGTCAAGATTAAATTATAAATTTTTATAACTTTTGTATAATATTTTACTAAAAACGTTAAGAGCTTTAGTAAAACTGATGGTTTGTGTTTCAATTAAGTACGCTGTTCAATATATATTTCAATGCAGAATTTGTAATTTAACCCTGTATTTTAATACTTATTATTAAAATTAAAAATTAAGATCAATCGTTGGTAGCATAAATCGGACATATATATTCGTATAAAATATAAACCTTTTGTAAATTCTAACTTAAGTATTACCTATTTTTTTCAATTAAAAATACCTTAAATAATGATCGAATGGTTGTTTCGTAAATTATTTTATTAGTACCATTTTAAAAATTACAAATTCCCTAGCTTACTAATATAAACATAATTTCTTTAATAATATAATTTCATAATAATAAATTATTATGAATATATACAGAATATATTGATAACTAAATATTGGTGAAAAGATAATTATTATAAATTGTTATATTATATATTATATATTTAACATACTGGCGATTATATATATATATAATTTATAATTTATAATTATTATATATATATATATAGATAATAAGTAATTTTATAATATTATGAAAATTATTAATAGATTCGATAAGCGAAAATATCAATATTTCAAAAGTAATAAATGAATCATCAATAATTAAGAAAGGTACATAGGCTTATATTACATTTATATATATATATATATATATATATATATATATATATATATATATATATATATATATATATATATATATATATGTATATATATATAAATAATATATTAAAAATATTTAATATATTATTTATCAAAATATTATATCTTAATTATTCACTTCGAAATAACACTTAACGTGAATATTTTCAATAGTTGATACTATGTTATAATAACGTTATATCTGTACAGATTATAAAAGATTATAATTAAACTTTTAAATTTATTACATTTATTTAAAATATGGAATTCTTTTTTTTCAGATCATATATGATATATTTCACTGAAAATAATCAACATCAGTGAAAATAATAGAAAATATTGAACAAATAAATAAAATAAATGGAAAACGAATGAACTTATTAGTGATTGATTGATAGTTTATTTAAGGGCACCAGCTACTTATAAACAGTATACATGTAAAAGATAGGGAAAATAGCATGTTTTAAAAATGTATAAACTCTTATAATATTAAAGTTTTTGTAATAATTTTTTAATAATCTTATTAAAAACATATAGCTTTATCATATGGTTGAATATATTTTAATAATTATTAACATAAATAATATAAAAATGATTAATTATAAAAAAAAATAATTAATTAAGATATTTATCACAAATTATCACTAAATTTACAATTTATATAAATTTACATATATTATATATATAGAATAATTAATCATACTGTTCATTTATATATTATATATAATATTGTGAAAATTTGAAGAAGAAATATTCAATATTGAATAAGAAGAGACATTAATTGGAGATATACAAAATGCAAAATAATTATTCTGAGTAAATCAAGTTTCAAATATAATATATGAATATAAACAATATGATTATATAGGTACAAATAATATAATATAAACAAAATGAATAATGTAATGAACATAATTTAAACACCATTTTAAAGATAATATTTTGTATAAGTTACATATAATATAAAAAAAAAAAGTTTAAATAATTTTTTTTACATAATTTGAAGGGTAGCCCGTCCCCAAAGAAAATACAAAATCGAAAATATAATCGAAAGTATAAAGTATAAATATTTGCTAACGATAACATACGTTATAGAAATAAACAAAGAATAATACGAAATTAAAAAATTAATGAAATTAAAACATTTTACAGTTACCGTAAAAATAGATGAATATAGTCGAAATTGAAATAAAATACATTATTTTGTAAGTGGCAACGAAATATTAAATTTCTACTTTAACTTTATAGAATTATTCTTATCTTTGTACCATGTATTAGTAATACATTATTAGTTATATAGTTTAATATGTAAATGATAAATTTTAAATATATTATAAACAGAACACGTTAATAATAAAGAAAACCAATAATATTACGAAACAATAATATAATATTTATCACTGTAATCTTAAATAATATTAAATATTGTATTTTAATAGTATAATACATTTGAAACATATATACAAAATAGAATTATAATACAGAAATATAATACAGAACAAACAAAAATAAAGTAATACTTCCCCTTTAAAATCTGTAATAATAATTAATTATTAATTTTATATTATAGTATATTTGAAATATAGATATAATAACCCAATTTTTCTACAATAAAAATAATTTATTTAAAAACCTCGATGATATAATGCAATAATTAAGATACCAAAGTAAATATAAATCAATATAAAATTAAAAATTTCTGTTAAAAAATAGTTGTTTGTCAAAACATATATTATTTATTTTTTTTTATCAATATTTTTATTTAATAAAAGGTTATTCTCCAATATATTCCTAAATCTTTATAAAAAGTAACGTTTTCTAATTGGATACTATTTATAACATATTTAGATGGACTAACCTTCCCTAAAGTCTTAACTACATATTTTGATAATGAAATATTAAATTTCCATTTATTTGCCCATTGTGAAAATAAATGTAAGTTATTTTGTAAAAGAAATCTTTCACCCTCAGATGTGTAAGAAAAATATATTTGTGTACCATCGTCAAATAAATCAATATGAATTTATGAAATGAATATACTAGGAAGATCATTAATATATAATAAAAATAAAATTGGACCTAAAACCGATCCTTGTGGTACTCCAGATTTTACAATAGAACTATTTGAAAAAGAATTTTCAACCCGTGTTATTTGAGATCTATTCGATACAAAATTATAAAACCATTTTATTATTTTATTAGATATACCGTATGATTTTAATTTATATAATAGTTTTTCATGAGAAACAATATACAAATATTTTGCAAAATCAATATATATTATATCTACACATTTTTTATTATTCAATTCATTTAACCACAATTTTAAACATTTTGTTAATTGTAATTTTGTTGATTTTCCACTTATATTTTCCACTTAAAAAACCATATTGATTTTTTTTAAATAAATTATTAGATTTTAAATAAAAAATTGTTCAGAAATAATAAGTTATAATACTCTACACATTACATATGTTATTGAAATAGGCCTATAGTTATTTGAATGTGATGGTTCACCCTTTTTTTAAATTGGTGTGATTATTTATTTTTTCCAAATTGTATAAAGATGAATTAAAAATAATATATAAAGGCCTACATAATTCAATATATGATAATTTTAACATAGAATATGGTATCCCATCAGTTCCGAAAGTATATTTAATTTTTAGTCTATTTAAAAATATTTTAATTATTTCAGGATTTAAATCAATATTATCAAATTTTTGCTCACTTAAATTATAAAATTCGGATAAATTTCCATTATCATTTTGTTGAATTGAACTAATGTATTTGCTTTGTCGATATCTGAAAATAAAATAGTATTATTTGATATATAAATTTTGTATTTTTTTCATAAATTTATAAAACTTTAATTTATTTTTTTGAATTAATATCTCTCTTAAAATTTAAATATTCTAATTCTTTGGATACATTTTTATTATTATTATTATATAACTTAGTTTATATTAATATGTACACAATTATAAATAGTTAATATTATAATTTATTAAAAAAAGATTATTTCAATGATATTTGTCTATATAAGTATTCCTTTATATTCTTTTAGAACTCCTTTTTATCGCTCCATAATTAATTAGTTAAGATGTTAATAGTTATATTTCCTTAGTATCTATATTCTTTGTTGAAATATCAAAAGTATTCTCATATTTTTATTAGAGTCACATCAGTTATCAGGAAAAGTGTCTTAAATATTTACCAATAAAATTAATCTTTATGGAAATTAGAGAACCTATATCTCAATATTTATTATTGTTATATCTACTTTAAATAATTATTGTATCAACCAAATTAAATTATCTATATGATAGGTGAATGCATCTTGGTCGAAGATGGTTATTCTACTCCAATTTACCTTACTATTGACATTATATATATACTTCTTTATATATACTATTATTTAAATTATCGTTTTATTATTAAATTTCTATATATATATAAATATGTTTTAATGGAATAATTTAAATATTTAGATTTATTATATTTATTATGTAATGTACATTATTTCAAGTATGACAATTTATTATATAACATAATTTATTATTATAAATTCATTATTTTATATATATATATATATATAATGTTACAATTATTTATTAATTTCTAATACATTATTTGAATTTACAGAAACAGATAAAGATGTAAATACACACGTAAAGATACAAAAGTATTTAGAATTATCGATATTTATAACTAGCATTTTTATAGTAATACTCTTAGTTGGCAAAGAAGTATATATCAATAATAATAAATTAAATGATGCTGTACTATTAGAAAATACACAAGTTCCAACTGAGTATATATCTTAGTAAGAAATAAAATATGGTGATCATATTTATGTTATATGTGTAGTATAATATATATATATATATATATATATATATGCATATATATATATATATATATATATATATATATATTTATTATATATATATATATGTAATGAAGTCGCTTCAAGACAGTTCGTTTAATATATCACTTTATTCACTACGTTACATGAGCCTTTCACCGCGTATTATCGAAGAATTTCGATACAACACATATATATATATATTACCTTACCTTACCTTACCAGGTCGAGCTTGCTCGGCAATCTACAACACGTTCTTTCCATTTATCCCTTTCTTTCATCGCAGCTGGTAATTCCTCGGTTCTACATCCAGTGTCTTTCACCAGTTGATCGATATATGTTAAGGGCGGTCTTCCTCTAAATCGTCTGCCATGAGATGGTTGCCAGAGTAGTAAGTCGCTTGCTAGTTCACCTACGCTTCTCCAGCAATGTCCTGCAAATCGTAATCGTTGTTCGCGTATAGCTACTGATATTTGGGTATATTTCCGTATAGTTCCTTGTTTGTCAAATGTTCTCTCCATGACTTATTTAGAGCTGCTCGGAGCATTCTAGTATAGGCTCCATCTATTTCCCCCTCAATTTTAGTTGTTAGAGTCCACGATATGGCACCATATACTAATACAGATGCAACTGCCGCTCTGAAAAAATTTCTTTTTAATTTGTCGGGCATCTTAGATTTCCAGATTTCGTGCATACTATTTAGTGCTGACCAGGCTTTAGCAATTCTTATTTGAATATCCTTTTCTGTTGAACCGATTCAGCTCCCAATATAGTTGAAATTTTCAACTTTTGCAATAATGTTACCAGTTATGCTGTTTATTGTGATATCATCGCAGTCAGGATTTTGATTTAATTTCATGTATTGAGTTTTTTTCAGTAGTTATACTTAGTCCGATTTCATTTGATGTTACTTCTATTTGATGTAGCAGTATATATGTACACATATATATATATATATATATATATATATATATATATATATATATATATATATATATATATATATATATATATAAATATATATATAAATATATATATATATGTATTTGCGAATATATTCGCAATCAATGCGCAAGATATAAGAAAGGGTATCACTTAGAAAACACGGCTCTAGTAATGCCCTCGGTGTATTAAGGGGCGTGACTATACAATTACATTGATAATACAGGGTTGAAGCAGGTAATATCGGTATAACTGTTCTGCCGTCGTCGTCATCGGGGTTCTAAACGGTAACAGAGGGTAAGATATGCAGGGTAATTGTAGTGCTATAAAGGGTAAGAGATACAGGGTAATTGTAGTTATATAAATGGTAAGATTGGCAGTGTAATTGTAGTGCTATAAAGGATAAGATATGCAGTGTAATTGTAGTGCTATAAATGGTAAGATATGCAGAGTTATTGTAGTGATATAAAGGATAAGAGATATATGGTAATTATAGTGATATAACGGTAAGAGATACAGGTTCCTTAGAGTTATATAAACTGTAGAGATAAATCGACAACATCCCTCGCGCCATACTCAATTATAATATGTTTTCGTATATACCATGCATACTCACAATTCTACAGCATACGCGTTACTGCCTAAAGATAATACATTCGAGACACATATATACTATATAGATTATATAACATATATATATATATATATATATATATATATATATATATATATATCATTCGTGTATTTGATTTCGTGCTGAACGGTCGTGTTTATTTTCCATTGTATTGATATGGCTATTTCGAATAAAAATATTCTAGACAAACTAAATTCTTTAGAAATAAATATATCAAAATTAAACGATATAATCATTTATCAAACTAAAATTATACAAGATCTACAGGGAGACAACATAAAACTCAACGATAAGATTAGTGGTTTATTTAACAATATTGATAATTCAAATATTATTCAATCAAATAAAATTGATAAAATTATTGGTAGTAATAATAAGTTAAATTCTTCCAATATCAATAATTCTATTGTTTTGACTGATAATAATATTGAAATAGATTCAATTGATTATTCTTCCAAGGATAAAGTAATTGATTTATTTAAAGATTTAGTTGATATAGATATATCTGATAATAATATCGTTGATATACAAAAATTAAATAATAAGGAATCGAGTGAAAACAAACATACACATTATATTATTAAATTAAGTGATATTAAATTAAAATCTAAATTATTACATAACAAAAAAAATTTAGTAAATACTAATTTATATATACAAGATTCGTTATCGAAATACAGTAATAATCTATTTTATATCGCTCGAACTTATAAAAAAGCAAGCAAGATAATAGCTACCTGGATATATAAAAGTCAGATATAT
This sequence comes from Osedax fenrisi, assembly GCA_964019155.1. Classification (NCBI taxonomy): domain Eukaryota; kingdom Metazoa; phylum Annelida; class Polychaeta; order Sabellida; family Siboglinidae; genus Osedax; species Osedax fenrisi. Next base: position 24,226,161 of record OZ025240.1, on the reverse strand, counting down.
ATAGAAACAAATAATAACAATAAAATTTTAATTTTAAACGAAACACAGTTAAATAATTTCATTTAATTTTAATTAATTGATTTTATTTTTTATTTTTATATTTCTTTTAAATTTTTAATGAATACATCACTAGAAAATAACACTTTTACTTATTCTAATTCTAAACAAAATTCTATTCATGACTATTATAATAATGACGATTCTGATGTTAATTTCACAGATGATTGCTTTTACTACGATGACATAAATATAAATTCATGTAAATATATTCACAATAGTTTTTCTATAATACATATTAATGCTAGAAGCTTAGTTCGTAATCATGATCAAATTAATCTATTTTTAAATAGTATTATACATAAATTTTCCATAATTATAATTACTGAAACATGGTTAAAACATTCCAATCAGAATATTTATAATTTCGATAATTACAATCAAATCAATACTATACGATCTGTAGGTAGGGGTGGTGGAGTCGCTATATTTATATTAAATAGTTTATCATATACAATTATTAATGACTTAAATATATCAATATCAAATTTTATTGAAATAACAACTATTTCATTGAAATTTAATAATATCAACTATATTATAAGTGGTATATATAAAACTCCTACTGCAGATATAAAACAATTTTCAGATTTCATTGTAAACTCATTTGAAAAGTTGGCAAGCAATTGTAATCGTTTGTATTTATGTGGTGATTTTAATATTAATTTATTAGATCATAATTATAATAAACATGTAAAATATGTTATTGACTCCATATATTCATTAGGGTGTCGTCCTTTAATAGATAAACCAACAAGAGTGACTAATGATAATAATTCTTTAATTGATAATATTTTTACAAATAATAATTATTCTCATAAATATAATGGAATATTACTTAATGATATAAGTGATCACTACCCTATTTTTACTTTTTTTGATTTAAATGTTAACAATTCCAATGAAAAACAAACTAAATCTAATTCTAAAATTAATAGAGTTAATAACTCAACTATAAAGGAATTAAAAAATTGCATTCTTCATCATAAATGGGATTTTTCTGATATGGATACAAATACTGCTTTTAATTATTTTATAGATATGTTTAAATTAATGTTAAATAAATGTTGTCCTTTATATACTCCCAAAATCATAAATAATAAAATTAAAAATCCATGGATAAATAATTCTTTATTAAAATGTATCCACCATAAAAAAAAATTATTAAAATTGTTTATAGCTAATAAAAATGATTTTAATCATATTAAATATAAAAAATATAGAAATATTTTAACTTCAGTACTAAGAAATGCCGAAAAATTATTTTATAAAAAAGCTCTGTCAAATTGTTGTAATAATTCAAAAAAAACATGGTCTATTTTAAATAATATAATTAAAGGAAGTACTTTTTCAAATTATTTAAATACAACTTTATCGGCTGATGATTTTAATCTATATTTTAGTAATGTTGGAAAAAATCTTGCTAAGGATTTTAATTCTAACTCTGGTTTTAATTCAAATTTACATGTACATTATTTATCTTCTCATAACACAAATACTTTTTATCTTACACCAGTTACAAATTCCGAAATATTTAATATAATAATTCATACGAACAATAAAAATAGTACAGATATTTATAATATAAATATGAGCTTAATAAAACAACTTAATACAGAATTAAGTCCTATATTATGTTCTCTATTTAATAAATCATTCAATGAAGGAGTATTTCCTGATTGTTTTAAAATTGCTAAGGTTATACCTTTACATAAAAAGGGTAATAAAAATATATTAGATAATTTCAGGCCAATATCTCTTCTCCCTCAATTCTCAAAAATTTATGAAAAATTATTTAAAAAAAGACTTCTTTGTTTCATTAATAAATATAAAATTTTGAATGACAATCAATTTGGGTTCAGACAAAATTATTCAACAGAAGATGCATTACATCACCTATCAGAAACAGTATGTGCTGAGTTAGAAAATACTAATAATTGTGCAGTTTTATCTATTGATCTAAAAAAGGCCTTTGACACTTTAGATCATAATATATTGATAAATAAATTAGATAATATTGGTATCAGAGGTTTACCTAAAGTTCTATTATCTAGTTATTTATCAAACAGATCACAATATGTAAAATTAAATGGGGCTATTTCAAATATGGAACGCATATCATTTGGTGTTCCGCAAGGTTCAGTTTTAGGGCCATTACTTTTTCTAATATATATTAATGATATGCCTAATATATTGAAATATTCTACACCTATAATTTTTGCAGATGATACCAATTTAATTTTCAGTAGTAAATCTTTTGATATTCTGCAAACTAATATACAAGATGACCTTTATAATTTAACTCACTGGCTATTTAGTAATAAATTAACATTAAATGTAAAAAAAACCAAAGTTATGCTCTATAATATTCGAAATTCTAAATCAAAAAAGAAACTAGAATTAAAAGTTTATAATGAAATTATAGAGCAGGTGAATCATTTATCGTTCCTTGGTATAATAATTGATGATAAATGTAACTGGAATTATCATATAAATTATATCAGATCAAAACTAAGTAGATCCATTGCTATTATAAATAAAATAAAACATAAACTACCTTTACAAAATCGTATACAAATATATCATAGTATTTTTGAAAGTCATCTAAATTATTGTTCATCTATTTGGGGTAGTACATTTTTGTCTAATATTCAACCAATTATTATATTGCAAAATAGGGTAATAAAAAATTTGTTTTTTTCTTTTAATGTAGATATAGATACAATTTATAAAAAATTCAATCTTTTAAAATTTCAAGATATTATAAAGATTAATATCTTAAAATATATAAATAGATATATGACTAAATCTTTGCCTATAATTTTACAATATCTTTTACACAAAATTCAAATATTTATAAGCCTTTATCTAAAAAATTGGTTTTACCCAAAATTAGAACACATAGAAAATCGTTTTGCCTTACTAACAAAGCTCCTGAGATATGGAATGCATTACCAGCTTCTTTTCACAAATTAATGAATAAAAAAACTTTTAAAACAAATATTAAATTATTTATTACCTCTTCGTATTAGTTAACTTTTTATATTTTGTATTGTGTTTAGTTTCTTTATCTTTTTCTCTTTCATTATTATATTTTTTACATATTTTATGCATTTATTTCATTTGTTTTATATATTTTTCTTCTTTTAATATACATTTATTTTATTTATATATACTTTTATTATTTATTATATTTTATTTTGTATTTAACTGAAAATGATGACCTCTCCTTGATAACAATATTCAAGTATATTCTTACTTATTTATTCAGCACGATTTTCATTTACACGAATCACATTTACAAATCAAATAAGTTTAATAATATATACAATAGTATATATATATATACAAAATTATAGTTCTAATGATATACAAAATTGAAATTTTAAAATAAGTTATTGTCATTTTATAATTTACTAATATTTTTTTTATTTTTTATTCTTGTAATGCTGTTATCAAGTTGAGTGGGAAAATACCTAGTCAAGCTTTGCTTTTGTATTTTCCTGAGTGTTTACACTCTATCTGATTCACAATATATATATATATATATATATACCCAATATAATAGATATACTAATAAAGATATAATAATAAAGATATGATAATAAATATTTGATAATTTCTTAAAATGGCAACAAATATATATATATATATATATATATATATATATATATATATATATATATATATATATATAATATTAATAGATATAATTATAAAGATATGATAATATAAATACCGATGAAAAACTCATCGTATATGATATGAATTAGTAGCTTTAGATAGCGTCCATTTCTTCTTTTCACAGTTGTAAGAATGGTATACCACACTATAGTGTATATAGTCTTTTATATGGATAATATTGTATATGTATTTTAAATTAAAAAATTCGCATAGAAAACTATATCATTATATGTTGAAATCTAAGTTTTTATTTGTAATATACTTTAAGAATATTATATTGAGAGTTTAAAAGTTCAATATTAATTTTAAATGTTCTAAAACTATGAATTATTAACATATTAAATTCAAATTGGAGCTGTGAATATTTCGTAATTATTTGTCATTTTAATTATACATTATAATAATGATTATATAATATTTTTTATTTAATTAAACACTATATTATACCTATATATATTAATGTAATATAAGTATTATAATATTTTATATATAATACATAACATGTATTCTAAATGGACCAAATAATTAAATCGTAAATATATTTTATAAACTAAATCCTATACATTCACTATAATTTCAATACATTTATGAATAATGTTTTTTTTATTCAAATATTTTTATAATATATCCAGAATATATGTAGAATTTGTATTCATGTTTATTTTTATTGATAAGAATTTATAATTATTTTTAAAATAGTATTTTGGTAATTTTTTGTTTATATTTTGTAGGTTATTATCTATAGACTATTAAAAAAAACACAAAAAAACTTAATCTATAATTCTCTGATTAATTATTATACAAGTAAACACAATTTAATAATTTTAATAAATATTACTTAGTGAATTAAGTTTTGAAAAGTAGTCCTTTTTATATCTTTTACATGTAAACGAAAAACCCATGCCCCGTGACCTTAACATAAATTGTTTACTTACAAAAATGGTCGTTTAAATTAATTTTAAATGGGAGGATAGAGAAATTCTTAAAAAATAATCTTACCTAAAGATAATTTTGTCATGGTGTATATATATTACTGTTATAGTATACTGATATAAGTATACTTCTATATATATATATATATATATATATATATATATTGTTATTGTTATTGTTATTTTATTTGGTGGAGTCCTTTCATCCCATCCAGGAACTTAGATGAAGTTTTAACTTATAACCATATATGGCTCTAATGTCCCTTCGAAGCCGCTCTCATGTTAAGGCATCCATGGATTTAACGAGAGCCGATCATTTATTTATACACAATTATATAAGATCACTTCTAAATAATATTTTAAGACCCATTTTATAAAATTAATTAATGGTACGGACGAGGGTCGAATCCGTGTCCTACTGCGTGTGTGTCTGACGCCTTAGCCACTGAGCCACATAGGCAGTTATAATATATATATATATATATATATATATATATATATATATTAATATAAAATAAACTATTGAATTATATAATTCTGATATAATATTCATAACAATATTATCAAAATACTATTCTAATATTATGGTCAATTAACATATAAGTTAATATATTTATTTACGGCCATATCCCACCTTAACATTTCCAATATACAAGAATAGGAAAAATACCCTTATGCTAAATACATATATGTATATAATGAGGATATAACAGCTCATTCAATATGTAATCAATCGTTCTAAAATAAATTGTATTTCATTCAGTTTATATGGCTCTAATATAATTACTATTCAAATTAACCCATTTTTTCGGTTTGGTCAAGAATTATTTGTTCAAAAATGTTGTATTTTTTTGAATATTTTATGTGAACAAACAATTTTATTAAACTTAATTTAGTAATTATTGTGTATGTTTATATGATATACATTCTAATTGAAATAAATATTGAAATTGGTAAATTATTGATTGACTAGGTGTAATTTTAATACATGCAACATTATTCTAAGATAATCAACTAAATATGTTTTTATTTTATATGAAACACTTATTTTTTCATAGATGTTTTTATAAAATATCTGTTTTAAAAGCCTTTTTTAACACTTATATATAATAATTTTATTCAAAATTTTTAAATCTAATAAATAACGTATTACATAATCTTAGTCAATAATAAAAAAAATGATTAATTCATAAATATTGAAGGTTGGATAATATTCCCTTAAATAAACAAATTTCTAAAAAGTTTACATTTTCAACACCTTAATATATATATATATTTATATACCATAATTGTAATTAATTTAAAACCCATACGTATATATATATAATAATTATTATATAATATACCATGTTAGATATAATAGATGGTTCCTTGAGATTTGAATGCGACTAGTTCTTCATAGGTGATCACATTTGAAAAGGTGTCGCATTCGACTACTTATGAAGTACCAGTTCCAGGGCTGGAGCTCTCTAGGTCTGAGAGTCGAACGGCCTGCATCCTTATAATATCCATCATCTCCACCCTCACCTGGTCTGCCTTCTCCATTTCTCGTGCAAATAATTTCTCTAAATGTGAATTTAATAAATAAATAGTCTACTATTTGCATAGGACTTCGCAATATATGAAACCTACGTGTTGATATATTGTATTTTATTAGATGCATTTTTTATAACCTATATATATATTTATATATATATATATATATTGATTGAATAAATTGAATTATTGATTGAAAGTTTATTTAAAAACTTAAATAAATCATAAATGATTTCTCAAAAGTGTATATATATAGAATACAAATAATAGATTAGGTAAAACAATAAATCCATTAATAACAATAAAATAAAAAAAGAATAAACCATACGGAAATTAATAAATAAAATAATAATGACAAACAATAATGACAAGCAATATTAGTATTACAGGTTGCCACCTGATTTTTTTAGGGATTTAGAATAGGGGTAGATAGAAGATGAGATGTATGGTTTCTAAGAGATGGAAGGGAAGATATTTGTACTAGAGAAGCAGAAATATAGGTGGGGTAATTCGAAGAGTATATTGAGAAATGAACAATAGATAGTATGCGATAAGCAGAGCGTTTGTTAAATGGGAACCATGGAGGTAAGTGTTGGTATGAGGAATAGAGGAATTATCTCGAATACGTAGGTTATATGTTATACGGATTGATGAACGAATAACTCGATTTAGGAGAGAGATAGAGGATAATGGAATATTGATAAGGATCGAGGAATAATAATCTATGCGTGAGAGAACAAGGGATGTAACTAGAGTTTTCGTAAAAGATACAGTAATTGATTTCGTATTTTTCTAATTATAAATAGATGATAATTTGCAGATTTAGTGATGTCATAATATGAGGGTAGAATCAAAAAGTACACCTAAGTTGGATTCAGTAGGAGAAGGAGATATTGCAATTTTATCAATAATAAAAGGAGGGAAGTAAGTTGGTGATGGAGAAAGATTCAACAACGTAGTTTTTGAGATATTATGGAGAATATTATTAGAAATAAGCCATTCTTTAATATCATTAGCAAAATTGGAGAGTTGCTTATTGAGACCTGGTGATGAATTAGTTAGAAGAAACATATATAATTTTATGTCATCTGCATATAGATGGTAATAGATATTTGGATATTTGAATATTATGGATGGTAGTGGATATAAATAAAAGATGCATGTGCACCAAGCATGTGTAGATGGGACAGTATAATTTGGTTATCAAGCGTCTTGAAAGCACTGGAGATGTCCAGCATTACTAGTTGACAGCAATTTTTAGTATTAAGTGTAGAAGTGATGATATCAATTACGTTTAGTAGTGCTGTTTCTGTGGATTTTCCTCGGCGAAAACCACTTTGTTGATGAATATAAAGATTATTGGTGGTTAAATAGGAGATTAGTTGACGAGAGACAACTCTTTCCAAAATTACTCACCAAATGTATCTGATAAATTGGGAGATAATTGAGAAGTGATTCGGGACCGAGTGAAGATTTTTTTTTAAATGGGAGTGATTATTGCTTGTTTAAAAATAGAAGGGACAGTACCGGAATTTAAGGAATATGAGATGATGTTACAGATAGTGGAATAGGATCGGAGGGATATATCGAAGTGGACGCATGTAGTAGTTTAGATATGAGAGATATATGTGGCGGACGACAAAACTTAAGAAAGCAGATAATGGTGGGGTAACTATGATTGAAGGATAGTTGGCAGTAGGGTTATGGTTTTTGATCTTTATATGATGGAGTCAATCTTATTATAAAATATTTTGGAGAAGAAATAGACTAATTGTAATCGAGAAATGTTATTTATATATGGAAATAATGCTTATTTTAGATGAGATAAAAACTTATATATATATAACTATATATATATATATATATATATATATATATATATGTATTTCCAATTATCTTTCTATTATAGTTATATTATAATCTACATAAATAGATATTTTATATTTGTATTAAAACATTTATACAAGTATCAATTGCTACTATTTTAAAATAGTAATATATAATAATATCATAAAACAATATTGTTAAAGTAATAGATAATAATATAACTTAATTTATAGAGTTCTTTGATTCTTCTGACTTCCATAATACTGCATACGGTATCGTGTGATCCTAGTTGATCTATTTGGAAAAAATATTGTTAATAATAATCATTACAAATATATATAAACAATATTATCTGTATTACTTGAGCTATAATCTTCTGTATATTTTTTAATACGATTTTTAAATTTAAAACTACTATACTTATAAAAAAGTATCTTTTACAACGATAAATTGGGAAATGTATTAATAAAAGTAAATCTAGGACTTATTTAGGTAAATACGAGATAAATGTAATATATGCAAATATTAATTAGTTATTAAATTTATTTTAGTCTTTTACAATTAAGTTATATATGTATACGATTTATATGTATATAGTATATATATATATATAGGTGTTCCTATTTCTATGTGTACTTCATATATATATATTAATATATATATATATATATATATATATATATATATATATATATATATATATATATATCATAATATAATATGAAATAGTCAAATATATTATGTTATAGAATAATAATGGAAAATATTATATCTATGTAGTTATAATATATATAGGTAAAATATAAAAATACCTATATATGTCATGATTAGTATAAAATAAATGTAATAATCATATATATTATAGTTAATATTAGCATATATGATTATTTTTCTAGTGTTTATGTATCATGTATTATTGTATTCTAATAAATTTCTAATGAATATATGGTATTTTTCCGAATTTTTTCTTTAGCTTACTCAACTAAATATAATATATTATTATAATGAAAATGTATTATATTACATATATACAAATACTTTAATTCATATTTATGTAATGTGGACTTACTTTAAAAAAGTGTAACAATTATTTAATTACTGAAACTATAATGTGGTCAAATACATATAAATAAAAAGGTGTATATAGTTACTCTTATTTGATGTATCTGAATAAACAGAATTAACTATAATTCAAATATATATATATATATATATATATATATAAATATAAATACTTACAATATTCTTTTATGTTTAGCCTTTTTACTGCCATTTTCTGGCCTTTAAGTTTTTTGGGATCCCTCCATCCACGATTTAGGGACAATTTCATAGGACCCATCCACAGAGAATTTCACAATCACAAACATATTTATCTTGATAATGTATTTGTAAGAATAAATATTTGAAATATGGTCATTCTAAATAATTAAAATATATTAATTATATATTTAGTATTATGTAATGATAAGTTATTATTGTATTTATTAATATATTTATACATCTATAAAACTATAGTCACTTAATATTAGCAGTATTAATGCTTGTCGAAATAATTAGTAATTTTTATATAATTTTTAAAAATAATATGTATCTATAACATCAAGTGAATAATAGTTTAGTACAATAAAAGTATTTAACATTTATTTTAAATAGATTAGATTTGTAATTTTTGGTATTGTATTTTTCATTAGCATATTTTCATAATTCGCGTGTCTTGGAAGTCTCCTATATTGTATAGACATAAGCAGCAAGTCGCAACGAGCATTTCAAGTGTCATACATCAATTATAAATAGATAGGTTCAGTAAATTAATAAGGGAAAATAATTACAAAATAAAATTATGCGATTGTATGATACGGAAAACTTATAATTACATATGATTAAATAGTTTGGCGATAATTATTACTTAGTTAACCTAAAGGCATGCAGTTAAGGGTCATACCATAATTATAATTCACAATTTATGAATGCATAGGAGTAATAGTTATATTTAAATAGTTTCCATTCACTTCTAATAATTTCATAGGGACTATATTGGATTATATATAACTACATATTATATTACATTATATATTTTAAGTTTACCAGTGTACCCATTTCCCCCTCCTCGATGTTCAATCTGAGAGAAGAAGGGATGCTATATATTATTATATAAACTGAAACACTACTGATAATCGCTAAAAACGAAGACAATTTACACGCCCGATTAACAATATTATACAAACTGGTTATCCCAACGATAGAAGATACATGCCTAAGGACTTGCACCCATACTGGACATATAGTGATGTATTACTCAGTAGCAATGGATTAATATATAAGGGAGGCTCTGCACTAGTACCATCGCTGACCATCCCTAAAATCATGGCTAAACTACACATAGCCCACACTGGTGTAGAAAATATGATGTTATAAGCCAAAGACGCAGTATACTGGCCCACCATGAGAAAAGACCTAACTCACCATGTATACTCATGCACATCTTATCAAGACTATGCCAGGAGTCCCTGGCGGCCTCCCCCAACAGACATACCTATCCCTTTATCGCCATGGCGTACGGTAGCTGCCGATTTATTCAACCTTCGTGGAAATTCTCCTGATAGTAGACTACTTCAGTAAATGCCACATACTACATAATCTACCGTATAGTACATCGAGTGATTCAATCATAAATAAGATGAAAGATACATTCTCCTTAGTCGGAACACTATCGATAATGTATACCGACAATGGGCCACAGTACAGCGCACCACTATTCGCAAAGTTCGCAACCGAGTGGGAGTTTTATGAAATAAATATATTATTTCATAAATTTTATAGGTATATATACCTTACTAATATTAATAGTAAGGTATTCTACATTATATATGTTATATCACATAATGTATTAGTATGGATACTTAGATTATCACTTCGGGCTAGACAATAGTACTTCGATTAACATATAAATGTGTCGTTATATATAATGATCATCATGATATATATGTAGATCATTATAGTCTGCTACAAAGTATAATTCTCGTCAGAGGATAGTTGCTACTTTAATAATGAGACTCGTTATTAGTATATATATATACAGAACAGTATACTGAACACTTAGTAAGTGTATATATACAATTACTGAGTGTTCAGTATACTGTTCTGTATACAGACTATAGTCTACTATACGTATGAATGTAATATATGTATATATATATATATATATATATATATATATATATATAACTACGCTTAATAAGACGAGTGATGTAGATGAATTATTTCACATACACTTTACCGTGTATCGGGTATATAGGGTATACATAGGGTATATATAGGGTATATATCGGGTATATCGGGTATATACCTACCGTCAACTGCAGTTTACTAATAGAGATAGAAATTATACATCTCGATATATTTGAACATTTCGAATTTAAAATCCTAAATAATGATGAATACGATACATCTTTAACTTTATATTATTGGCGACCTTTAGATTATTTCTCCCATTTAAATATATCGATTTAATATATTCAATATTTCTCCTTTTTACTACACCATTATTAGTGCATTTCTAAAATTGTCATGAAAATATAGTAATATTCTTTATTAATATCTCGCGAAAATTACAAATATATTTTAAATTTTTAAATTTATAATGAAACAAAACAATTATCTACTTTTTCATTCTTACTTTAAATGTATAACTAAATATAAATATACACATATATAAAACTAATATTAATCAATAATAATGTATAATTCTTTTATATTATATTGTTTATTGTTATTACTTCATATAACATATGCTAGAATACTCAATGAAATACATGTGGTTAGAATTAATATAATATATCTTATTTATAATTAATATTGAATAAATGTATATTCGTGATATATATGTTAGTTAATTTATGTTACTTTTATTATCAAATATATTTACTTTTTATTTTAAACCATGCATTTTTACAATATATTATCAACATATGGTATATAATATATTATAATGTATAATATAGGATAGGATAGGATAGGATAGGATAGGATAGGATTGTTTATTTAAAAACACAAATAAAATAAATAATACCCTCGCTGGTGTAAAACGGAACAATAACAAAATAAGACTAACACAAAATAGAAGGAAAATTAATATATTATCACAATTCATATAAATAAAATTAATAATAACTAATAGCGAAACAGTTAATTATAATTTAAGTAATCTTTTAGCTTATTCGCTAAGAATAACGTGTATTTTATAATACGTAAAGAATATGGTAAACTATTGCATCTGTATGGTGCACCAATTGCATGTATGTAGCATGCAATCGTATATAACGCACGTGATAGAGACATCATGAATCCGCTCGGCAGCTCTAATATAATCCCAGTAGATGAACGTAGATGTTCTATAGTATCGATGCCTGGGAAGCAGGTCGTGTAGGTATATGGATTTCTCTGTAAGCAGCGTTGTATTCGTTAAACATAATAGCCTATATTAGCAACGATTTCTAAATGGTAGCCATTTAAAATTACGTTATTGAATATCAGTAATATTATGATCGCATCGCTTAAATAGGAAACGTTTCGAAGATCGAATGATACTATCAATTCTTAATGAGGTACAAAAATTGAACAACAATAATCTATATTAAGTTATAAGATATATTATGTATATATACATAATATATCTTATAACTTAATATGTCCGTGGAACACCCTATAACCAATCAGCGCGCTGCGTGGACAGTGTACAGTGTATGTGTACATTGTACATATATTTCACATATGTACTTCGGGTTTTGAGGAAATAACGTTACTAATTACCTAATTCATAATTTATGAAGTACATTCCAGATTAGAGTCAGGCGAATTAATGGGAAGTTTATGATAATCTAAATGTCATCATACATGTGTTTATAATATTAGAGACCCTATTATGTTCTATTTTAGAAACCGTATACTATATATGTATATATACATACATACATGTATACATATATGTATATATATATATATATATATATATACATATACATATATACATACATGTATATATATACATATATAATTGTATGATATTATATTAATATATTAATTATATATAATAGTATTGTGAAAAAGAGAACATTCATGAAAGGATACTAAAGGAACATACAGTTAGATGTGGTATAACCAAATACAGTTGTAATTCTATTAATATTACAAATTTACATATCAATGCATTCTCTCCACATAATTGTATTGAAAATTATAGTAATTTATCTAAATTACATCTAACTAGAAATAAGTTAACAGTACTTAATGTTACAATTTTTAGAAATTTAAATAATTTAACGGAAATTATGTTAGATTACAATCAAATTAAGATGATACATAGATTATTATTTAGTTCAAATAAGAAACTAGAATTTATTTCTTTATCTAATAATTTTATAAACCAATTTAATCTAGATTTCAAACCATTGACTAAATTAAGGTTCTTACATTTATACAATAACATGCTTACTACTTTAAAACAAAGCTTATTTAAAAACGTGTTTATTAATACATCTGAGTTGATAATGGATATAGAAAATAATACATTTAAATGTGAATGTGACATGAATTGGATCAGAGATGTAAAGGTTAGGTATGATTTTGTATACATATTAGATAGAGACATGTGTGAAACTAAAAACATATCTACGAGTTGCTGGTTTAATATCAGTCAACATGAATGTCCACCAATAAATAAGAGTCGCTGCTATGATAATGGTTAGAGTATACATAAATTAGAATATATATATATATTGTGATTTATTATTATTTTTTTATTTGGTATAGTCCTTTTATCCTACCCAGGTAATTAAATGAAGTTTTCACTTATGACCATATGGCTATAATGTCCCTTCGAAGCCGCTCTCATGTTAATGTATCCATATGGTTTAACGAAAGTCGATCATTTATTTAATCACTTTTATATGAGATCACTTCTAAATATTATATTAATACATATTGTAAATGTCCAGACGGGGTTTGAACCCGCGTATTACTTCTTGTGTATCACATATATATATATATATATATATATATATTATTTATTTTATATTATATCTTACATATCTTTTTTATATATTTTCCAACTATGTATATTATTTAAATATTTTAAGTTACTTTTAAAATTATATTTATTATATTTTATTTGCTTTAGTTTATTTTAAACATTATGAAGTATTATTGTATTTTTTATTATTTTCTGTAATGTATACATTAACGCATATAGGCGTTTGAAAGATTTGAGCTTTACTATTTAATAAAAATATTCCAATTGGCATTTATTTTCTTTAGAATATATTATATTTTACATTTAATTATTTTTGTTAATATTTATTCATCGATATCTATTTATTTATATGAATTTCATATAACTTATATTATGATAATAGTGACATATTTAATTTCCTATATATGTATATATGTATATATGTATATATATATATATATATATATATATATATATATATATATATATATATATATATATATATATATGTTTTTATGTATATATGTATGCGTGTAAATATGTAAGTAAGTAAGTAAGTAAGTAATTTATTTATTTGTACACTTGTACATTTTTCAATCTCACAAGTGTAAACGAAAAGAAAATAACAGAAACGATAAATAACTAAAATAAATATATATATATATATATTAATATATATATATATATATATATATATATGTTTATAATTATAATTTAATTAAATAATTTTTTAGATTAATCTTGAATGTTGAATGATTTTTCAGGTTTCGTATGTATCGTGGTAGGTCATTCCACAGCGTAGGGGCACTCCAGCTTATTGATTTTCATTAATCTTTTCAATTTTATCGAAGGAACCTTGTACATTTCATCATATTGCTTACACGGATTTATCTTCACTTCACTAATACATATATTTTTGAGGTAGTTAAAAATTTAAAATTTAATATCAAATACAATTTATATTTATAAATATGGATCGAGATGAGATGATTATGCACATTAATTTCTTGCAAACACACCTAATAGTAATGCACAATTATGACATTATATTACAACATTATTTATAATTCATTTCTACCTGTATAGAACATTTGCACAATACATTTTTGTTAACAAAAGTTATGATCAAAAATGTTCAAACAAAATTGGTAAAAATTGTACATGGTGTAGATAGGAATTGTGCAAGTGTTATTAAAATTTATTTATAATACATATTAGTCCATAACTCATTAAATAATGAATATTTGTAAATGAAATTAACAGATTATTTTAATATACTTATGTACTACTTCATTTATTTATTAATAAAAATAAAATAATTTCAAAAAAATTTTCATACATTTCAATACTTTATTTTAACCATCAAGTTCATATATATAAAATTTATTTTAACATAAGTACTAACCTATATATATATATATATATATATATATAAATAAAATAAAATATATATTCAATACAATATTACAATTCATATGGAAAATATTCAATAATAGAATCTTTTTTTCTTTCTCTTTTCTTTAGTCATCTTGATATTGAAGATGTATCACTTATAATCCAGCTATAAAACAATAATAAATTAATGACAGATACATGTAAATTTAATTTAAAATTAAATATACTAAACTTGTATCAATTCTGCT
The DNA here is from genome assembly GCA_964019155.1 of Osedax fenrisi. Taxonomy (NCBI): domain Eukaryota; kingdom Metazoa; phylum Annelida; class Polychaeta; order Sabellida; family Siboglinidae; genus Osedax; species Osedax fenrisi. The sequence goes on along the minus strand of OZ025240.1, from coordinate 24,210,475 downwards.
TTATCACTTTTCTTTAGTTGTCAAGATACACCAATGATATCTTTGCTATAAAACATTCAAAAATTAATTATTTTATGAATAAAACTAATATAAATATATCATATATTATATGTAATCAAATACATTATAAAAATTAATATTTATTTAATTAACCACGTAAAATATTAAAATTGTAATATTTATAAGTAATAACATAAGTTTATTATATCATATAAATTGAAATCATGAAAAGTAGAATTTAAAAAACCACGATAACATTTTAAATTGTAACATTTAACACCATCAGTTTATTATATCATATAAATTAGTACATATAAATTATAATATAACTAACTATTTATTAAATATATAAATATATTATAAAATAATTATATAAGCTGGTATACAGCTATAAAATTGAAATCATAAAAAGTAGTATTAAAAAACCACGATAACATTTTAAATTGTAACATTTATCACCATAAGTTTATTATATCATATAAATTAGTACATATAAATTATAATATAACTAACTATTTATTAAATATATAAGCTGGTATACAGCTATAAAATTGAAATCATGAAAAGTAGAATTTTAAAAACCACGATAACATTTTAAATTGTAACATTTAACACCATAAGTTTATTATATCATATAAATTATAATAAATTAGTACATATAAATTATAATATAACTAACTATTTATTAAATATATAAATATATTATAAAATAATTATATAAGCTGGTATACAGCTATAAAATTGAAATCATGAAAAGTAGAATTTAAAAAACCACGATAACATTTTAAATTGTAACATTTATCACCATAAGTTTATTATATCATATAAATTATAATAAATTAGTACATATAAATTATAATATAACTAACTATTTATTAAATATATAAATATATTATAAAATAATTATATAAGCTGGTATACAGCTATAAAATTGAAATCATGAAAAGTAGAATTTAAAAAACCACGATAACATTTTAAATTGTAACATTTTACACCATAAGTTTATTATATCATACAAATTATAATAAATTAGTACATATAAATTATAATATAACTAACTATTTATTAAATATATAAATATATTATAAAATAATTATATAAGCTGGTATACAGCTATAAAATTGAAATCATGAAAAGTAGAATTTAAAAAACCACGATAACATTTTAAATTGTAACATTTAACACCATAAGTTTATTATATCATATAAATTATAATAAATTAGTACATATAATTTAAATTAACTAACTATTTATTACATATATAAATATATTATAAAATAATTATATAAGCTGGTATACAGCTATAAAATTGAAATCTTAAAAAGTAGTATTAAAAAACCACGATAACATTTTAAATTGTAACATTTATCACCATAAGTTTATTATATCATATAAATTATAATAAATTAGTACATATAAATTATAATATAACTAACTATTTATTAAATATATAAATATATTATAAAATAATTATATAAGCTGGTATACAGCTATAGGTATAAAGCTATAGGTATAAACCTATATATTAAATAATTTAATAAATATTTTTGTAAATTATAAATATTTCATAATATATATAATATATATATATATATATATATATAAAACGGTTTAAACTGGAGTTTAAATATAATTATAGGGATTTATGTATTATATAAAAATATAATATATGTTATGTTAAAACAATTAAATTAATAAATATACTTTATGTTGTATTTGTGTATTTCTTTATTTAAAGAAATATATAAATTTTAATATTTATTCATTATATTCCTACCTATATCCCAAAATTTATTTAAACTAATTTACAATGTAAAAACTAGTTTTATAATAGTATTATAATAATTATTGTGTAATGTATTGTAGTTTCTATAAGTATTTAATTAACAACGATCGAAATAATCGTTAACGCACGATTATAAAACTACTACTTTTTGTTGTAATTTTCTCTACTTCATCAAAATATTGAAATAAAATGTTGTAACAACTATTATAATTAGATTAATTACAAACTAGGATTGTTATCAACAATTAGTATTATTATTATTAATATTAATTCAAATCAGTTAAATAAATGATGTATATATTCGTAATATTCGTAATATATTTGTAATATTTTATTATTATAATAATTATACTCGAATCACTTCACAAATGCGTGATAGAATATTATATATAAATTATAGTTCATATATAATTATTACTTCACTGGTTAGGTTTCAATATTAATAGTTTGATAAATTATAGTTAATATATAATTATTAAATCTTATTAAAGCTTTATAATTAATACAAAATAATACTAACTATTTTAAATTCGCCGTTTAATGTTAATCAATTTATATTTCGGCGAATTTGTTCGCTATTTCTTTGCCATCATTTTTTGTCATGACGAGATCTGATATAGTAGCTATTTTAGCTTTTTATTATCAAATAACCCTATATTCATCTATATTCAGATCCCGCCATGTTTCTACTAACAAATTTATTCTGTTAATTTTAAATGTTTACTAAATATTATAGTATAATCATTGGTGAATGTACTTATTTATTATAAAATAGGCATACTTTTGGTTTTACACGGTAAATATCTGTGCCTTTATCTGTGCCCTTTATCAGAGTGTTTGGGCACACTCTGTGCCCATCTGGAAAGGTGGGCACAGATTTGGACACACTTTCGATATCTGTGCCGTTTTTCGGGCACACATTTTACCGTGTAAACACACCCTAAGGGTGTGTTTACACGGTAAAAAGAGAGACATTTCTTTATGAAAACTCTATGCCTCGTATACACATTATTGTATTATAATATATACACCAATATAATATATACCGGATATACACTATATTGTATCGTCAGCATATTATATTATTTTACAGCATGTTTATTATCTAGTTGTTCTACTATATATCTATAAATAGATGTGCGTAGCATACTAAGTATGTAGTATATCATACATGTATTGCATAACGTGTGAAATGGAGCGTTACGACCCGTTACGACTAGACACACCCAATGCGGCACCCACTGCGCCGTACGTACAAATTGTATTTGTCGCGAACATTTAAATAACAGTATTATTTATGTACTTCCTTGTTTGATTATTCTATATTGACTATTTAGAAATATTTAGATTGTGTATCGTAAATGTTATAGAACAAGTTGTTTTAATAAGGTAATCTAATAATATTATTGTTAAATATAAACATATATACATATATAATTATAATTGATAGATGTTATCCTTTATCCAGGATTGTATAGGTTTACATAGATTTATAGATTATCTATAAAATACAAATATATGATTGTATATAATACTATTATGTATATTGAATGTGCATATTAATAGTTATTAAAATATACCACTTGTATTGTTACAATAATTGTATGTAATATTATATTTTATAAAATATATCTCTTATTATATCTCAGTATACTTGTATAATAAACACATACATATATATATTATATAATAGTTTTAAATTAACACTGTTAATATATAAACATATTTTTTAAATATATTCTGTGAATAATTTCGCATCCCACATAGTTCATTAGTTTTTAAATATACATCATTATAATGGAATATGTGTATAAGTTATAATTAGATAACATACAACTATTAATAATATGATTATATAAACATAGTCAAGTACATATACATATATACTTCTTATTCATATATTTTAATCAATATATTGTATCAACATATATGTATCTATAAAATAGGTGGACAGTGTGCACTGGACACTGTATTTTATAGTTTAGACTATTATATAATATTCATGTGTCCTACATTCATATTATATAAACATAATTATGGTAATTTATATATGGTACTAGGATACAATAAATATAACTATTGTGATATATGAATACAAAGTTGGTACTATCTTAATATAAGGGAATGAATTCCATTATATTGGAATAGCAACTGAAAATTAAGAGATACTTGACTTTTATATATATCATTTAAATAATATAATATTGTACTTAATTTAATATACACTTATGTTCAATTATTATATAAGTTTATAATTAGTAGAGTAGTCAATTAATATATCTAGGAAATATACGCTCAACCAATTTCAGGAAAATAATATGGTCTAGGATCATCTCCGATATCGCTAGACGTCTCATATATGTTATCCGGGATCGCCTCCGGTATCGTCTTCGTGAATGCCATGTATCTACACTTGTAAACCAGCTTCTATAGTCGGACAAATTGAATATGCAAGATGCAGAAGTTAGAAGTTAGTATACACATATAAATATTATTGTGTCATGATAATTGATTTATTAATATGCAATTTATAATTTCAGGATAATTAAGATCATCAGTAGTTTTCTTCCTGCTTGGCTAGATGAATATCTTCATGAATATGTTAAATATCATCTGCGTTATCGCCCTAGACGTATTCCGTATGTTGTCCGGGATCGCCTCCGGTGTCTTCTTCGTGAATGCCATATATCTATACTTGTAAGCCAACTTCTAGTCCGATAAATTGAATATTCAAGATGCAGAAGTTAGAAGTTAGTATACACATATAAATAAGATTGTGTCATGATAATTGATTTATATTAATATACAATTTATAATTTCAGGATAATCAAGATCATCAGTTGATATCTTCCTGCTTGGCTATGGTGAATATCTCCATGAATATATTAAAGATCATCTCTATGATCCGGTATCGTATTCATGAATTTCGAATATATATATAAATATATATATAAGGCATTATACATGTTGGCCTATAATTAACAGAAACCTATGTATACGCATACTCCATAATATATATATATGTAGATTATAATCATACCTACTTATATTATTATCATTACAAATATACCTTTGCATTCCCAGTTTATTATTATATATATTATTCACGTGTTATATCATATCCGTATTTTGTGTATTGTTCCTGTAATAAATGAATGAAATGTGTTACATGATTTTTTTTTTAAAGATACCTATCCACCACGTATTCATGATACCTATCCTACATGTATCAATGATACCTATCCTACACGTATCCATGATACATATCACAAACGTATCCATGATACCTATCCAACACGTATCTATGATACGTATCGAATACATAGCCGCATGATCTGCATCTAACACGATTCACTTTGAATAAATGATACGTTTTCGATGCGTATCATATATTAGTATTACGTATTAACTGATACCGCTACTTACTGGGTATTATAGGTAAAAATACACTTTGGATTTAATTATTTTATTTATGCAATATATGTTCCAATTTTGTATATATTGTAGATTAAATAAACACTTTGGATATAATTATTTTATGTATTCAATATATGTTCCAATCTTGTATATTTTATAGGTCAAATAAACACATTGGATATTACAAAATCGATATATATTGTGCAATATTGTATTTTATAAAATATATCTCTTATCAATAAGAATTATTATTAATAAAATCTATATCTATATGTTTGTATAATGTACACACACACACATCCAAATTATGATAATATACATAAAGTGTTAATGTACACACTTATTTTGTTTAACATTTCTATGTATTATTTCACGTCCAAAATTAATGTAATAATGCACTAATGAACTAATTAGTTCATTAGTTTGGAAATATACATTATTATAATGGAATATATGTAAGATATAATTAGATAAAAAACTATAAATAATATGGTTATATATATATATATAAGATACAATTAGATAAAACAACTATTAATAGTATGATTAAATATATATATATATATATATATATATATATATACTTGTTATTTATATATTTTAATAAACATATCTTTATAAAATAGGTACACTGTATTAGGTAGTTTAGTTTTTAATATAATATTATTGCGCAATAGATCTTAGAGAGTATATAGTTGTTCTACTACATATCTATACATAGAGGTGCATAGCATATAACAAATTTATTATATCATACCTGTCGTGAATAATATGTGAAATGAATCGTTACCATAAGACACGCCCATTTCGTCACCCACCTTACCCACTGCAAAGTTCAACTTCCTATTTATTCTACTTCCTATATTGACAATTTAGCGATATTTAGATTGTTTATCATATAAGTCATAATACAAGTTTTTTTATAAGGTAATATAATAATATTATTGTTAAATATAAACATATATACATATATAATTGATATATGTTATCCTTTATCGTAGATCTAGAGAAAAAGCTATCTGGGATGTACTTAACCCCAGTTGTATTCCAGTTGTAATTTGATACTTTTATACTATATATGTAATATATTATTAAAGTGATATTAAATTTTCAAAATAATAATGTATTTATAGTAAATATTTAGGTTTTAAAGATTGTTATTAACATTTTGTTGCCCAGTTGTAATTTAATAACAATGCATAATAGGAGATATTTAGTTATAGGTAAATAATAAATTCATCTAAGTTCCTGGATGGGATGAAAGTACTTCACCAAAATTAAAAAATATTACTTTATTGTATATGTAGTATCTAGTCATGTTGGAATATTGTTTAGTTTTAGTCGGCAGTAATATTCGAATAGTGAAATAATTTAGAAATTAATTGTTTCTACTTATTTCGAAGTCCATTACGGAGTATGTATTGTTAGGTAATTATATAGTAATAACGATTGATGGATTTTATTAAATATTGTAATGTTTAATAAATAGGTAATACCAATAAGAAGATACGGTGTCTAGTTTGTTTTTGACTTTTATATAGTATATAATAAAGTACATTCATTCAGAGGCTCAAATAATGATAAAGTATTGTTTTTATATACTTTAATATTAATCCAATAGTCATAGACATATATATTGAGATTATTTTAAATAATATAGTGTTATTTTTTATATAAAATTGCAATGTTATTAAACAAATTAAGTAATCTATAATATTTCAAAAAAAAAATTAAAATATTCAATTAAATATTAATGTATAAAAAAATTATAATTTAACAAGTAACATTAATATATATATATATATAAATATATTAACTTAAACATTTATAACATAAATATGAAAAACAGTAGTAATATATATACATATTGTTAATCCTAATAGTATCATTATCATTATACAATGGAGAGGTTTTATAAATTATGATATTATACAATACATATATATACACTAATTAATTTATGTATTATTAATACGTTATTATATATGTATTAATTTACTATTATTCTAAGAGTATATTTAACTTATATTATATTCTATGTTTATAAGTGTATATGTTTTGTTATTCCATAAGTATCAGTATCTGAATAGAGTAGAATGGATAGGCTAACCGTATAAATAAGTTTATTATTAGGTATTCTTAGCTAAATATAACAATGAAAATAATATATACGTGAAAATATTCCAGAGCGCCTATGTTTCTGTTTCGTTTGCTAAGAATGGGTATAACAAAGAACCATTATGTAGAGTTGTACAACTATACGTATAGTTGGGATATATGCATATATAGTCTAGGTATTTACTTTAATTAGTATATATAGTAGATATAAGTACATCCCATTTAACAATCAGTTGGTACTATATCGAGTATATCGATATAGTGTATTTGTGTCGTTACTACAGAGTACCCTATCCACGGTGGTAATGGGTTCATCTTCAGTAATCTGAGCGATATGGTCGAGTCCCTTATGTGGGTACGGTTACTATGCGCGATACAAATCAGTTGATAATATCATATTAAAGTGGGTAGTTACGTTATCGAATAACGAAGAACGGCGTTCATTAGTTTTTATTAGGTTTTCGTGATTACACACGAATTCAAATGCTTACTAGATATGCCTACAATATATAGAAGTAACGCCCAGTAACGCCCAGTGACGCCCAGTAACGCCCAGTAAAGCCCAGTAACGCCCAGTAACGCGTTGGTGGTGTGTACCAGTCAAGTACCGTACGTATGCGTAATGTTGTAGTCGTTACACTTCATCGTTTGCAACGGGGTTATTAGTCTACGGTTTAGTTCAGCGGGTTCATCGTATGTGGTTACCATTGGCATAACGCTTTTAATAGTGGTATATTGTGATTTATTTAGTAATGTCCTTCTAACAGTCGGTACTATTATGTCTTAGAGTTCGTTATTTCTAGAACGGGCTTATGGTTATGTGATTACAATACCATGATTTAGTAAATTCGGCGAACTATGTTGAACTATATTATCTGCAAGTATCGCTTTCAAATTAGTGACTAGGGCATTCAGTGTCATACGAAGAGTTTTATCAATATAGCTATACCGATAGTGATGTTACATATGATATTCATGTATGGACATTTGGAATGGTAGTCTATCATTAGTAATTTATGTTCTCTATTTATCTTGAACATATACATTTCTAAATATTTCCATAGATATATCGGTATATCCCGAATATATTTATTATAGAAACGAATTTATAAAATAGTATTCAAATCTATATCGATCGACGATAGTTATGAATGGCATGAGGCCGTTGGAGTTATCATACATTTTCATGATCTTGAATCAACTTTTTGAGAATATGTTTACTCTTTCTATCTAAAATGATACTATATTAAATATGATACGATATTATATTAAATGGGGATAATGAAGTATTATTACTTCCTCATTTAGGTTTTTAGAGTATAACATTATGCACATTCCTACCGAGATCTTCAATGAATATGCTATGCTAGACACCCATTCCGTTGGTATTCCGTTTAGATCATAACGTCTATATATATGTATTGACATTCTCCATTAGCGGAAGGTTGTACCATTTTACAGATGAATTACATGTGTTACCGAGGTCCACATTATTTTATAACATTTCCCTTGAAAGTCTTTTATATCCTGGTTGAAATTCGCAATGGCATTCTATCTTTATAAATGGTAGGTTTAATTTCCCCTTTTTTATCGAACATTGTATACCGATGAAATTCAGTTATCGAGTTGAAGTTAACCTCATATAGATGACAGATGTTATTATGAAATATATAGCACTTAGACATCATTATTATCACCTTTAATGTTAACTTTAACTCTGATTTAACTTAATTGTATGGATATTTCTATCGAGCGTAACTCCCTCCATATATATATATATATATATATATATATAATATTGTAAACAATAGTACATTATATATTATATATTATTAATTATAAATTTATATATGTATAAATTAATACATTCATTATACATAATAGAGATGCACTCCAGAAGATATAGAATATAGTATACTGAAAGCTTTTACAATTCAATTCTGTACATCACATACGTTGTCTTGTCATAGTTTATATATAACAGCATTGCACGTAGAAGCATTTATAACCCCTAAGTGTACAGATAATAGTATACAATATTTATATTTAAATCATAATAATATTACTGAAGTACATAATATTCATTTTATAGAACTTACTAATTTAACCAGTATATATTTAAATAACAATAATATTAAATTAGTGAATAGATTATTGTTCTCTAAAAATATAAAACTAACATATATCAAACTTTCATATAATCACATTACTCATTTTTTGCTTGATATAAATCTATTACCATCATTAAAATACCTAAATTTAGGTTATAACTATATTACTAGATTAAACCAATCTATATTTAAAAACTATGTAAAACAAGATAATGAGAATGGCGTAGAATTAATTATAAGTAACAATTCATTCTCTTGCGTCTGTAACATGATGTGGTTATCATATTTAGAAGAGGTATACATTATTAATATTAAACACTTAAATACTGACGTATGTATTACGTGTCTATTGAATAGTACATGCACAGGGGTAGGTGTATTTAATAAAGAAAAGTGCGATGTAGGTTAGATTATGATTCTTATATAATATATATATATATATTCATATTATTACTTAAGTAGATGATAATTCATTTTAAATGGTATTATAAAAAAGTAAACTTAAAACATTATAACTACTAATTAAAGATATGCATTACTAATATTTATGATTAAAGTCAATAATTGACATTTGGTTAATTTTAAATGTAATGATATATGTTAATCTAATCTTATCATATAATATCACCTTAAAATAAAATAATAACATTGAGAATCATACTTTTGATAAAACGACATTAAATAATATGAAATACAAAAATGTAAAATGAAGTACACCATTTTGATTGAAATGTGTAGAATGTGATTGCAATGTATGAAGGGTCAGATGTGTGGAAGTTATTTTGCAAGGCATATGTTTATTATTGTGTACTTTTGGAATTGAGTGTACTTTTGAGGTGGATTGGGAAATGATTACATTAGGTGATGAACACGGAGTAGGAGTTGGTAATGGGGTGGTTTGTATGTATATTTATATATATATATATATATATATATTGGGATAATTACAACCTAAAGAGCCCACCATGTATACTTACCATCATATATTCTTAGTAAATGCCCATTTTGAATAGTGCATATTTTTTAACGAAATTGTTATATGGCAACTAATGTATTACCATAATTATTATAATAAAATATTATTTAAAAAAATCATTATTATAGAATATAGATTTATTTTCTGGGCCTCTACATATACTATATGTATTTTTAGAGCTTTAAATGCCATGTAAAATATTACCACTATAAAGATAAAAATGTATAGAGTATATCTAGTATCATAATATATACCATTTATATAGTATATCTATAGACATAGCACCACAAATTTCCACATTTATAGTTAATATAATAGTATATTTAGTAAATTAAATAGTCAAGATTAAATTATAAATTTTTATAACTTTTGTATAATATTTTACTAAAAACGTTAAGAGCTTTAGTAAAACTGATGGTTTGTGTTTCAATTAAGTACGCTGTTCAATATATATTTCAATGCAGAATTTGTAATTTAACCCTGTATTTTAATACTTATTATTAAAATTAAAAATTAAGATCAATCGTTGGTAGCATAAATCGGACATATATATTCGTATAAAATATAAACCTTTTGTAAATTCTAACTTAAGTATTACCTATTTTTTTCAATTAAAAATACCTTAAATAATGATCGAATGGTTGTTTCGTAAATTATTTTATTAGTACCATTTTAAAAATTACAAATTCCCTAGCTTACTAATATAAACATAATTTCTTTAATAATATAATTTCATAATAATAAATTATTATGAATATATACAGAATATATTGATAACTAAATATTGGTGAAAAGATAATTATTATAAATTGTTATATTATATATTATATATTTAACATACTGGCGATTATATATATATATATAATTTATAATTTATAATTATTATATATATATATATATAGATAATAAGTAATTTTATAATATTATGAAAATTATTAATAGATTCGATAAACGAAAATATCAATATTTCAAAAGTAATAAATGAATCATCAATAATTAAGAAAGGTACATAGGCTTATATTACATTTATATATATATATATATATATATATATATATATGTATATATATAAATAATATATTAAAAATATTTAATATATTATTTATCAAAATATTATATCTTAATTATTCACTTCGAAATAACACTTAACGTGAATATTTTCAATAGTTGATACTATGTTATAATAACGTTATATCTGTACAGATTATAAAAGATTATAATTCAAACTTTTAAATTTATTACATTTATTTAAAATATGGAATTCTTTTTTTTCAGATCATATATGATATATTTCACTGAAAATAATCAACATCAGTGAAAATAATAGAAAATATTGAACAAATAAATAAAATAAATGGAAAACGAATGAACTTATTAGTAATTGATTGATAGTTTATTTAAGGGCACCAGCTACTTATAAACAGTATACATGTAAAAGATAGGGAAAATAGCATGTTTTAAAAATGTATAAACTCTTATAATATTAAAGTTTTTGTAATAAATTTTTAACAATCTTATTATAAACATATAGCTTTATCATATGGTTGAATATATTTTAATAATTATTAACATAAATAATATAAAAATGATTAATTATAAAAAAAAATAATTAATTAAGATATTTATCACAAATTATCACTAAATTTACAATTTATATAAATTTACATATATTATATATATAGAATAATTAATCATACTGTTCATTTATATATTATATATAATATTGTGAACATTTGAAGAAAAAATATTCAATATTGAATAAGAAGAGACATTAATTGGAGATATACAAAATGAAAAATAATTATTCTGAGTAAATCAAGTTTCAAATATAATATATGAATATAAACAATATGATTATATAGGTACAAATAATATAATATAAACAAAATGAATAATGTAATGAACATAATTTAAACACCATTTTAAAGATAATATTTTGTATAAGTTACATATAATATAAAAAAAAAAGTTTAAATAATTTTTTTTACATAATTTGAAGGGTAGCCCGTCCCCAAAGAAAATACAAAATCGAAAATATAATCGAAAGTATAAAGTATAAATATTTGCTAACGATAACATACGTTATAGAAATAAACAAAGAATAATACGAAATTAAAAAATTAATGAAATTAAAACATTTTACAGTTACCGTAAAAATAGATGAATATAGTCGAAATTGAAATACAATACATTATTTTGTAAGTGGCAACGAAATATTAAATTTCTACTTTAACTTTATAGAATTATTCTTATCTTTGTACCATGTATTAGTAATACATTATTAGTTATATAATTTAATATGTAAATGATAAATTTTAAATATATTATAAACAGAACACATTAATAATAAAGAAAACCAATAATATACGAAACAATAATATAATATTTATCACTGTAATCTTAAATAATATTAAATATTGTATTTTAATAATATAATACATTTGAAACATATATACAAAATAGAATTATAATACAGAAATATAATACAGAACAAACAAAAATAAAGTAATACTTCCCCTTTAAAATCTGTAATAATAATTAATTATTAATTTTATATTATAGTATATTTGAAATATAGATATAATACCCAATTTTTCTACAATAAAAATAATTTATTTAAAAACCTCGAAGATATAATGCAATAATTAAGATACCAAAGTAAACATAAATCAATATAAAATTAAAAATTTCTGTTAAAAAATAGTTGTTTGTCAAAACATATATTATTTATTTTTTTTTATCAATATTTTTATTTAATAAAAGGTTATTTTCCAATATATTCCTAAATCTTTATAAAAAGTAACGTTTTCTAATTGGATACTATTTATAACATATTTAGATGGACTAACCTTCCCTAAAGTCTTAACTACATATTTTGATAATGAAATATTAAATTTCCATTTATTTGCCCATTGTGAAAATAAATGTAAGTTATTTTGTAAAAGAAATCTTTCACCCTCAGATGTGTAAGAAAAATATATTTGTGTACCATCGTCAAATAAATCAATATGAATTTATGAAATGAATATACTAGGAAGATCATTAATATATAATAAAAATAAAATTGGACCTAAAACCGATCCTTGTGGTACTCCAGATTTTACAATAGAACTATTTGAAAAAGAATTTTCAACCCGTGTTATTTGAGATCTATTCGATACAAAATTATAAAACCATTTTATTATTTTATTAGATATACCGTATGATTTTAATTTATATAATAGTTTTTCATGAGAAACAATATACAAATATTTTGCAAAATCAATATATATTATATCTACACATTTTTTATTATTCAATTCATTTAACCAAAATTTTAAACATTTTGTTAATTGTAATTTTGTTGATTTTCCACTTATATTTTCCACTTAAAATACCATATTGATTTTTTTTAAATAAATTATTAGATTTTAAATAAAAAATTGTTCAGAAATAATAAGTTATAATACTCTACACATTACATATGTTATTGAAATAGGCCTATAGTTATTTGAATGTGATGGTTCACCCTTTTTTTAAATTGGTGTGATTATTTATTTTTTCCAAATTGTATAAAGATGAATTAAAAATAATATATAAAGGCCTACATAATTCAATATATGATAATTTTAACATAGAATATGGTATCCCATCAGTTCCGAAAGTATATTTAATTTTTAGTCTATTTAAAAATATTTTAATTATATCAGGATTTAAATCAATATTATCAAATTTTTGCTCACTTAAATTATAAAATTCGGATAAATTTCCATTATCATTTTGTTGAATTGAACTAATGTATTTGCTTTGTCGATATCTGAAAATAAAATAGTATTATTTGATATATAAATTTTGTATTTTTTTCATAAATTTATAAAACTTTAATTTATTTTTTTGAATTAATATCTCTCTTAAAATTTAAATATTCTAATTCTTTGGATACATTTTTATTATTATTATTATATAACTTAGTTTATATTAATATGTACACAATTATAAATAGTTAATATTATAATTCTATTAAAAAAAGATTATTTCAATGATATTTGTCTATATAAGTATTCCTTTATATTCTTTTAGAACTCCTTTTTATCGCTCCATAAGTAATTAGTTAAGATGTTAATAGTTATATTTCCTTAGTATCTATATTCTTTGTTGAAATATCAAAAGTATTCTCATATTTTTATTAGAGTCACATCAGTTATCAGGAAAAGTGTTTTAAATATTTACCGATAAAATTAATCTTTATGGAAATTAGATAACCTATATCTCAATATTTATTATTGTTATATCTACTTTAAATAATTATTGTATCAACCAAATTAAATTATCTATATGATAGGTGAATGCATCTTGGTCGAAGATGGTTATTCTACTCCAATTTACCTTACTATTGACATTATATATATACTTCTTTATATATACTATTATTTAAATTATCGTTTTATTATTAAATTTCTATATATATATATAAATATGTTTTAATGGAATAATTTAAATATTTAGATTTATTATATTTATTATGTAATGTACATTATTTCAAGTATGACAATTTATTATATAACATAATTTATTATTATAAATTCATTATTTTATATATATATATATAATGTTACAATTATTTATTAATTTCTAATACATTATTTGAATTTACAGAAACAGATAAAGATGTAAATACACACGTAAAGATACAAAAGTATTTAGAATTATCGATATTTATAACTAGCATTTTTATAGTAATACTCTTAGTTGGCAAAGAAGTATATATCAATAATAATAAATTAAATGATGCTGTACTATTATAAAATACACAAGTTCCAACTGAGTATACATCTTAGTAAGAAATAAAATATGGTGATCATATTTATGTTATATGTGTAGTATAATATATATATATATATATATATATATATATATATATATATATATATATATATATATGCATATATATATATATATATATATATATATTTATTATATATATATATGTAATGAAGTCGCTTCAAGACAGTTCGTTTAATATATCACTTTATTCACTACGTTACATGAGCCTTTCACCGCGTATTATCGAAGAATTTCGATACAACACATATATATATATATATTACCTTACCTTACCTTACCAGGTCGAGCTTGCTCGGCAATCTACAACACGTTCTTTCCATTTATCCCTTTCTTTCATCGCAGCTGGTAATTCCTCGGTTCTACATCCAGTTTCTTTCACCAGTTAATCGATATA
The DNA here is from genome assembly GCA_964019155.1 of Osedax fenrisi. Taxonomy (NCBI): domain Eukaryota; kingdom Metazoa; phylum Annelida; class Polychaeta; order Sabellida; family Siboglinidae; genus Osedax; species Osedax fenrisi. The sequence continues at coordinate 24,194,849 of OZ025240.1, read as the reverse complement.
TGTTAAGGGCGGTCTTCCTCTAAATCGTCTGCCATGAGATGGTTGCCAGAGTAGTAAGTCGCTTGCTAGTTCACCTACGCTTCTCCAGCAATGTCCTGCAAATCGTAATCGTTGTTCGCGTATAGCTACTGATATTTGGGTATATTTCCGTATAGTTCCTTGTTTGTCAAATGTTCTATCCATGACTTATTTAGAGCTGCTCGGAGCATTCTAGTATAGGCTCCATCTATTTCCCCCTCAATTTTAGTTGTTAGAGTCCACGATATGGCACCATATACTAATACAGATGCAACTGCCGCTCTGAAAAAATTTCTTTTTAATTTGTCGGGCATCTTAGATTTCCAGATTTCGTGCATACTATTTAGTGCTGACCAGGCTTTAGCAATTATTATTTGAATATCCTTTTCTGTTGAACCGATTCAGCTCCCAATATAGTTGAAATTTTCAACTTTTGCAATAATTTTACCAGTTATGCTGTTTATTGTGATATCATCGCAGTCAGGATTTTGATTTAATTTCATGTATTGAGTTTTTTTCAGTAGTTATACTTAGTCCGATTTCATTTGCTGTTACTTCTATTTGATGTAGCAGTATATATGTACACATATATATATATATATATATATATATATATATATATATATAAATATATATATATATGTATTTGCGAATATATTCGCAATCAATGCGCAAGATATAAGAAATGGTATCACTTAGAAAACACGGCTCTAGTAATGCCCTCGGTGTATTAAGGGGCGTGACTATACAATTACATTGATAATACAGGGTCGAAGCAGGTAGTATCGGTGTAACTGTTCTGCCGTCGTCGTCATCGGGGTTCTAAACGGTAACAGAGGGTAAGATATGCAGGGTAATTGTAGTGCTATAAAGGGTAAGAGATACAGGGTAATTGTAGTTATATAAATGGTAAGATTGGCAGTGTAATTGTAGTGCTATAAAGGGTAAGATATGCAGTGTAATTGTAGTGCTATAAATGGTAAGATATGCAGAGTTATTGTAGTGATATAAAGGATAAGAGATATATGGTAATTATAGTGATATAATGGTAAGAGATACAGGTTCCTTAGAGTTATATAAACTGTAGAGATAAATCGACAACATCTCTCGCGCCATACTCAATTATAATATGTTTTCCTATATACCATGCATACTCACAATTCTACAGCATACGCGTTACTGCCTAAAGATAATACATTCGAGACACATATATACTATATACATTATATAACATATATATATATATATATATATACCCAATATAATAGATATACTAATAAAGATATAATAATAAAGATATGATAATAAATATTTAATAATTTCTTAAAATGGCAACAAATATATATATATATATATATATATATATATATATATATATATATAATATTAATAGATATAATTATAAAGATATGATAATATAAATACCGATGAAAAACTCATCGTATACGATATGACTTAGTAGCTTTAGATAGCGTCCATTTCTTCTTTTCACAGTTGTAAGAATGGTATACCACACTATAGTGTATATAGTCTTTTATATGGATAATATTGTATATGTATTTTAAATTAAAAAATTCGCATAGAAAACTATATCATTATATGTTGAAATCTAAGTTTTTATTTGTAATATACTTTAAGAATATTATATTGAGAGTTTAAAAGTTCAATATTAATTTTAAATGTTCTAAAACTATGAATTATTAACATATTACATTCAAATTGGAGCTGTGAATATTTCGTAATTATTTGTCATTTTAATTATACATTATAATAATGATTATATAATATTGTTTATTTAATTAAACACTATATTATACCTATATATATTAATGTAATATAATTATTATAATATTTTATATATAATATTAATATATATATAGGTATAATATAGTGTTTAATTAAATAAACAATATTATATAATCATTATTATAATGTATAATTAAAATGACAAATATATATATATTTAATATAATATTATAGATATAGCAATGAGATTTTTTTTGAAGCTAGAATAAAATTATTGATACCATTGGAAAGAGGATTAAAAAGTAATATAAGTTTCATATTTTACTTTTTTGATATAATTAATAATAAAAAAGTTGTGTCGATAATAACAATTTATTTATTAAAATATCACATGATTTAACATTTCATATACTATTTCGCCATCTAGTATTAATGTTGTTTTTTCATTTTAAATTTATATTTTTAGGTACTAAAGATAGATAGGGAGTGCAATATCTTTCCTTTGGAAATACTATACAATACATATATATATATATATATATATATATATATATATATATATATATATATTAAAATATGCGTGTAAAATATATAATTATATATTAAAATATGTACTATATAGAACAAAAAACTTCCTACGAACAGTAAATAGTTTTAATACCAATACATAAAACATATATAAATCTATATAAATTATAATATGTAAAATGAATTTACTGTTAAAAAAATAGTCATATAGTAAATAAGTAGTATATTATTATATTATATAATTCTAATAAATACAAACTATTCGAATTAATTATGTTGATAAATTTAAAATTAAATTTAACATTTAGATTAATCTATGATTTAAAATTATCTTGATTATTGTATAAAAGTATATACATAATTCATGTTAATATAATTCTAAATAACTATGTTATATAACATGTATTCTAAATGGATCAAATAATTAAATAGTAAATATATTTTATAAACTAAATCCTATACATTCACTATAATTTCAATACATTTATGAATAATGTTTTTTTTATTCAAATATTTTTATAATATATCCAGAATATATGTAGAATTTGTATTCATGTTTATTTTTATTGATAAGAATTTATAATTATTTTTAAAATAGTATTTTGGTAATTTTGTGTTTATATTTTGTAGGTTAATCTATAGACTATTAAAAAAAACACAAAAAAACTTAATCTATAATTCTCTGATTAATTATTATACAAGTAAACACAATTTAATAATTTTAATAAATATTACTTAGTGAATTAAGTTTTGAAAAGTAGTCCTTTTTATATCTTTTACATGTAAACGAAAAACCCATGCCCCGTGACCTTAACATAAATTGTTTACTTACAAAAATGGTCGTTTAAATTAATTTTAAATGGGAGGATAGAGAAATTCTTAAAAAATAATCTTACCTAAAGATAATTTTGTCATGGTGTATATATATTACTGTTATAGTATACTGATATAAGTATACTTCTATATATATATATTCACGTATCTTATATGTATTTAATATTTATAATTATATTGCCTGTGTGCTTATATTAACTTTATTAATCAATACATATATATGTATTTATGTTTATGTATGTGTGTATCTATGTAAATATATATACACATATTTAGCTGTATCTATATATATATGTATATATATATAAGTATTTTATACTGATATTTATAATTGTATTGTTTTGTTTTATTGATTTTCTGAACGTTTCGCTTCAGTGATTTCTTTCTTTAAATCATATCATACAATATAATGGATTGTAATTCATGCACAAAACCATTAAATACTAAATGTATTAAATGCGCTTGTGGATATTCAATTCACTTTGAATGTTTGTATAATACTTATATACTACCAAATGATTATACGAATATTTCCCAGTCGAAATATGCGATTTATATTCTATCTTCGCAACACTTTAAATTTATATGTGAATCGTGTATAGTTAAACCAACTGAAAATATTACTGAATTAACTAACCCTAAATTTAATACCAATGATGATAAACTTGATTACCTTACTAATATTACTACAAATATTAATCAAAAACTTGACATAATGAATTCAGAAATAATTTCATTTAAAAAATCATCTCACACTATGAAGTCAAACACTTCAACTATTTTTAATAATATTTCATCCGCCTTATCCTCACTTCCAGATACATTAAATAAAACTACCTCTAAATCTTTTAGTGATATCGTTAAATCAACATTACCGACGCATAAACCTACCGTTACTAAACCAACTCCTAACATTTTGTCATGCTCTTCTCAACCCTCGGTTGTTATTGAGCATATTTCACCTGACAATAGAAATCTTACATACATTAAATCACTATTCAAACAACTAGAACTCGATTCTAATACCATTACAGATTACTCATTCATTTCTCACTATGCTAATATAGTAGTATCTTCATCATGCATAATTGATAGTTTAATTAACTCCACATCTGATCTTCAACCAACTGATTTCAAATCATTATTCATTCGTCCTTTCATTGCCAGTGATATAATGAAAATTGGACGTATTTACTTCCACGCTTCTAAATCTTCTCTGACGAAATTTAAGTGTGTACTTAATATGCGCAGTCTTTCTTATCAACTTCGTAATTTGATTAATACAGGTAACTCGGAAACATATGGTATCGATTGGAAATCAAAACCATATATCCCTGATGTTAATGAATTCCTTCAATGGTCAAATTCATATGAACATTATCTGAAATCCAAAAAAGGCTCTTCTCCCTCTGATTGACTTTGTTATCATAATGATTATAAGTATTTATTTCAATTAATTAATTCGAGATCTGTTCGTAATAAAGTTGATATTATAGCTCAATCTATTATTGATTCAAAATGTCTTATAACGGCAATTACAGAAACCTGGCTGACTGATAAAGACACTGCTCTATCATCACAACTAATACCTCAAGGGTATAATATAACTATTGCTAATAGATCTATTCCTTGTCGTGGTGGTGGTCTTGCATTAATTTACTCATCTAAATTTAAACTTGTCTCCACTACCATTCCGTCTTTCTCATCGTGTGAAATGATGATCTGCAATCTTAAGTTTCCATCTTCTTGTACAATATATTTTGTTCTAATTTACCGTCCTCCTTCTTCTAGTATCACTGAATTTTTAGTTGATCTAACATCTATTTTTGAATCGATCTCTTCAGATAACACTATAATTCTTGGCGATTTTAACATACAATATAATAGATCTTATCCTGCTGCATCATCTTTAAAAAGTTTGATCAATGAGTTCTCTCTCACGCAACATATACTTTTTCCCACTAATACGAATGGTAATTGCATTGATCTAGTTATATCACCATCTTCATCTGACATTGTTTCATCTCCTTCTCAAAGTTTTCTAATTTCTGATCACTTTGTAGTTACGTTTGAGTTGATATTACCACCATCTACCTCTCCCCGACCAGAGCGTTCTTTTAGGAAGATATCTGCTATTAACATTCCTTCATTTGTAAATTCTATATTTTCACGACTTGATAATCCTCAGTCGTTGCTCGTAGTTGACTCTCTTTACGACAATTTTAATGCTGCTATCTCAAATTCTCTTGAAATATTTGCTCCTGTCATTAAATCCATTAATCGATCATTTTCCAAATCACCTTGGTTTAACAATGAACTAGTAAACCTACGTCGAACACTTAGAAAACTCCAAAATAGATATCAAGTATCTAACCTTGAATCTGATCTTAAATCTTTCAAAGTATGCCGTTCACTCTATAGGACTAAACTTATCACATTAAAATCCTCCTACTTTACTGATAAGTTAAATAACTTTGGTATGTCTTCCAAACAAGCATTTCAACTTTCATTTAAATTAATCGGTCGAGATCAGAATAGACGTCTTCCTGACCATTCTGACTCCTATCTGTGCACTGCTTTTTCCAATTTCTTTCAACGAAAGATATCTAATGTTATCGATTCTCTCCCAAGATTTGATGTTGCACTATGTGATGTTACTTTCATTACCTCTTCAAATCATTGGTCTTGTTTTACCCTTCCATCTCAGGCATTTGTTCTTTCATTAGTGACTTCCCTCAAATCTCACTCCCCTTTAGATCCTGTTCCATTGGTCTTACTTCGTTCCATTTCTCCCTATATAATTGGTTTGATTACTAATATTATCAATGTATCTCTTATTACTTCTACTGTTCCACAATCTATGAAACACTCGTATATTACCCCACTACTTAAAAAACCGACTTTAGATCACTCAAATTTGACTAACTATAGACCAATATCCCAACTCTCGTCAATATCAAAGACTTTAGAACGAGTTGTTTCAACCCAGTTAATACATTATATAACTACAAACAATATTGCTGATTGTTTTCAAAGTGCTTATCTCCCACACCGCAGCACAGAAACTGCCCTCAACCTTATTTTCAGTGACATTCTTTTATCTCTTGACACCAAATGCCCATGTTATCTTATTCTACTAGATTTATCGTGCGCTTTTGACTCTCTTAATCTTATTATTCTTTCGTATCGCCTGCGTGAGATAGGAATTAATGGTCAAGTACTCAACTGGTTCATGTCCTTTGTCTCAAATAGAACTTCTTATGTTAAAATTAATTCTTCTTTATCACAACCATTTACTAACTCATACGGTGTTCCGCAAGGCTCCGTACTCGGGCCCATTTTATTCATAATCTATATATTACCTATTAGATCAATATTTCTTAAATATCCTCATCTACATTATCATCTTTATGCAGATGATTTGCAAATTTATACGTCCTTCCCACCATCATGTAACACTGAATCTATTCAATTAACTATTTATAACTGCATTACTGAATTAATTACATGGTTCTCCACTAACTCATTATCATTAAATATGGCTAAAACTAATACCATTATTTTATCTAGATCCTCTTCCCCTTTAACTATATCCCATCCTTTTTTACGCTCCCTTCCTATTTCCGAATCAGTGACTACACTAGGTATTACCTTTGATAACAAGTTCAATGTATCGTTGCAAATAACAAATGTAATTCGTATAGCTAACTATTATCTTTACAATATTAGAAAGACACGTAATAAACTTACTTATAACTTAACGAAGTGTTTACTCGACTCCCTTGTATTCAGTAGACTTCGTTATTGTTGCTCATTATATACTACTCTCCCACTTTATTTAATGCACAGATTTGAAAATATTCAACGTCGTGCGGTTAGAATACTGTACAAGCTCAAACGTCGTATGGATGTTTCGATTACATCTCTTGGTTGGCTTCCGTTTCATTCTCAATGCAAGTTTCGTCTCCTGTGCATAACGCAAAGAGCCATTTACCGATCTATTCCCGAATATCTCGCTACGTTAATATCAATTCGTTCCGACTCCCGACCTCGCCGCTCTGGATCCACAATGGTTCTACACCAACCAATTACTTCTACGAGATTTGCTGAAGCATCATTTGCTGTTGCAGCACCAAAATATTGGAACTTGTTACCAACTGATATACGTATAACTAAATCTGAGTCATTATTTAAACGTAAATTATATAAATATTTTCTTTATTTGTAATTCCATTTAATATCATTGTTCTCGTTATTATGTATTGTTCTAGTTTTCGTTCTTTACTATTATTTTTTGTTTATTTTTTTTTATTTTATTATATATGACGCCGATAAACATATAATGTTTTGTTAGTCAATAAACTATTTAATAATAATAATAATAATATATATTGTTATTGTTATTGTTATTTTATTTGGTGGAGTCCTTTCATCCCATCCAGGAACTTAGATGAAGTTTTAACTTATAACCATATATGGCTCTAATGTCCCTTCGAAGCCGCTCTCATGTTAAGGCATCCATGGATTTAACGAGAGCCGATCATTTATTTATACACAATTATATAAGATCACTTCTAAATAATATTTTAAGACCCATTTTATAAAATTAATTAATGGTCCGGACGAGGGTCGAATCCGTGTCCTACTGCGTGTGTGTCTGACGCCTTAGCCACTGAGCTACATAGGCAGTTATAATATATATATATATATATATATATTAATATAAAATAAACTATTGAATTATATAATTCTGATATAACATTCATAACAATATTATCAAAATACTATTCTAATATTATGGTCAATTAACATATAAGTTAATATATTTATTTACGGCCATATCCCACCTTAAAATTTCCAATATACAAGAATAGGAAAAATACCCTTATGCTAAATACATATATGTATATAATGAGGATATAACAGCTCATTCAATATGTAATCAATCGTTCTAAAATAAATTGTATGTCATTCAGTTTATATGGCTCTAATATAATTACTATTCAAATTAACCCATTTTTTCGGTTTGGTCAAGAATTATTTGTTCAAAAATGTTGTATTTTTTTGAATATTTTATGTGAACAAACAATTTTATTAAACTTAATTTAGTAATTATTGTGTATGTTTATATGATATACATTCTAATTGAAATAAATATTGAAATTGGTAAATTATTGACTGACTAGGTGTAATTTTAATACATGCAACATTATTCTAAGATAATCAACTAAATATGTTTTTATTTTATATGAAACACTTATTTTTTCATAGATGTTTTTATAAAATATCTGTTTTAAAAGCCTTTTTTAACACTTATATATAATAATTTTATTCAAAATTTTTAAATCTAATAAATAACGTATTACATAATCTTAGTCAATAATAAAAAAAATGATTAATTCATAAATATTGAAGGTTGGATAATATTCCCTTAAATAAACAAATTTCTAAAAAGTTTACATTTTCAACACCTTAATATATATATATATTTATATACCACAATTGTAATTAATTTAAAACCCATACGTATATATATATATAATTATTATTATATAATATACCATGTTAGATATAATAGATGGTTCCTTGAGATTTGAATGCGACTAGTTCTTCATAGGTGATCACATTTGAAAAGGTGTCGCATTCGACTACTTATGAAGTACCAGTTCCAGGGCTGGAGCTCTCTAGGTCTGAGAGTCGAACGGCCTGCATCCTTATAATATCCATCATCTCCACCCTCACCTGGTCTGCCTTCTCCATTTCTCGTGCAAATAATTTCTCTAAATATGAATTTAATAAATAAATAGTCTACTATTTTCATAGGACTTCGCAATATATGAAACCTATGTGTTGATATATTGTATTTTATTAGATGCATTTTTTATAACCTATATATATATATATTTATATATATATATATATTGATTGAATAAATTGAATTATTGATTGAAAGTTTATTTAAAAACTTAAATAAATCATAAATGATTTCTCAAAAGTGTATATATATAGAATACAAATAATAGATTAGGTAAAACAATAAATCCATTAATAACAATAAAATAAAAAAAAGAATAAACCGTACGGAAATTAATAAATAAAATAATAATGACAAACAATAATGACAAGCAATATTAGTATTACAGGTTGCCACCTGATTTTTTTAGGGATTTAGAATAGGGGTAGATAGAAGATGAGATGTATGGTTTCTAAGAGATGGAAGGGAAGATATTTGTACTAGAGAAGCAGAAATATAGGTGGGGTAATTCGAAGAGTATATTGAGAAATGAACAATAGATAGTATGCGATAAGCAGAGCGTTTGTTAAATGGGAACCATGGAGGTAAGTGTTGGTATGAGGAATAGAGGAATTATCTCGAATACGTAGGTTATATGTTATACGGATTGATGAACGAATAACTCGATTTAGGAGAGAGATAGAGGATAATGGAATATTTATAAGGATCGAGGAATAATAATCTATGCGTGAGAGAACAAGGGATGTAACTAGAGTTTTCGTAAAAGATACAGTAATTGATTTCGTATTTTTCTAATTCTAAATAGATGATAATTTGCAGATTTAGTGATGTCATAATATGAGGGTAGAATCAAAAAGTACACCTAAGTTGGATGCAGTAGGAGAAGGAGATATTGCAATTGTATCAATAATAAAAGGAGGGAAGTAAGTTGGTGATGGAGAAAGATTCAACAACGTAGTTTTTGAGATATTAGTGAGAATATTATTAGAAATAAGCCATTCTTTAATATCATTAGCAAAATTGGAGAGTTGCTTATTGAGACCTGGTGATGAATTAGTTAGAAGAAACATATATAATTTTATGTCATCTGCATATAGATGGTAATAGATATTTGGATATTTGAATATTATGGATGGTAGTGGATATAAATAAAAGATGCATGTGCACCAAGCATGTGTAGATGGGACAGTATAATTTGGTTATCAAGCGTCTTGAAAGCACTGGAGATGTCCAGCATTACTAGTTGACAGCAATTGTTAGTATTTAGTGTAGAAGTGATGATATCAATTACGTTTAGTAGTGCTGTTTCTGTGGATTTTCCTCGGCGAAAACCACTTTGTTGATGAATATAAAGATTATTGGTGGTTAAATAGGAGATTAGTTGACGAGAGACAACTCTTTCCAAAATTACTCACCAAATGTATCTGATAAATTGGGAGATAATTGAGAAGTGATTCGGGACCGAGTGAAGATTTTTTTTTAAATGGGAGTGATTATTGCTTGTTTAAAAATAGAAGGGACAGTACCGGAATTTAAGGAATATGAGATGATGTTACAGATAGTGGAATAGGATCGGAGGGATATATCGAAGTGGACACATGTAGTAGTTTAGATATGAGAGATATATGTGGCGGACGACAAAACTTAAGAAAGCAGATAATGGTGAGGTAACTATGATTGAAGGATAGTTGGCAGTAGGGTTATGGTTTTTGATCTTTATATGATGGAGTCAATCTTATTATAAAATATTTTGGAGAAGAAATAGACTAATTGTAATCGAGAAATGTTATTTATATATGGAAATAATGCTGATTTTAGATGAGATAAAAACTTATATATATATAACTATATATATATATATATATATATATATATATATATGTATTTCCAATTATCTTTCTATTATAGTTATATTATAATCTACATAAATAGATATTTTATATTTGTATTTAAACATTTATACAAGTATCAATTGCTACTATTTTAAAATAGTAATATATAATAATATCATAAAACAATATTGTTAAAGTAATAGATAATAATATAACTTAATTTATAGAGTTCTTGGATTCTTCTGACTTCCATAATACTGCATACGGTATCGTGTGAGCCTAGTTGATCTATTTGGAAAAAATATTGTTAATAATAATCATTACAAATATATATAAACAATATTATCTGTATTACTTGAGCTATAATCTTCTGTATATTTTTTAATACGATTTTTAAATTTAAAACTACTATACTTATAAAAAAATATCTTTTACAACGATAAATTGGGAAATGTATTAATAAAAGTAAATCTATGACTTATTTAGGTAAATACGAGATAAATGTAATATATGCAAATATTAATTAGTTATTAAATTTATTTTAGTCTTTTACAATTAAGTTATATATGTATACGATTTATATGTATATAGTATATATATATATATATATATATATATAGGTGTTCCTATTTCTATGTGTACTTCATATATATATATATATATATATTAATATATATATATATATATATATATATATATATATCATAATATAATATGAAATAGTCAAATATATTATGTTATAGAATAATAATGGAAAATATTATATCTATGTAGTTATAATATATATAGGTAAAATATAAAAATACCTATATATGTCATGATTAGTATAAAATAAATGTAATAATCATATATATTATAGTTAATATTAGCATATATGATTATTTTTCTAGTGTTTATGTATCATGTATTATTGTATTCTAATAAATTTCTAATGAATATATGGTATTTTTCCGAATTTTTTCTTTAGCTTACTCAACTAAATATAATATATTATTATAATGAAAATGTATTATATTACATATATACAAATACTTTAATTCATATTTATGTAATGTGGACTTACTTTAAAAAAGTGTAACAATTATTTAATTACTGAAACTATAATGTGGTCAAATACATATAAATAAAAAGGTGTATATAGTTACTCTTATTTGATGTATCTGAATAAACAGAATTAACTATAATTCAAATATATATATATATATATATATATATATATATATATAAATATAAATACTTACAATATTCTTTTATGTTTAGCCTTTTTACTGCCATTTTCTGGCCTTTAAGTTTTTTGGGATCCCTCCATCCACGATTTAGAGACAATTTCATAGGACCCATCCACAGAGAATTTCACAATCACAAACATATTTATCTTGATAATGTATTTGTAAGAATAAATATTTGAAATATGGTCATTCTAAATAATTAAAATATATTAATTATATATTTAGTATTATGTAATGATAAGTTATTATTGTATTTATTAATATATTTATACATCTATAAAACTATAGTCACTTAATATTAGCAGTATTAATGCTTGTCGAAATAATTAGTAATTTTTATATAATTTTTAAAAATAATATGTATCTATAACATCAAGTGAATAATAGTTTAGTACAATAAAAGTATTTAACATTTATTTTAAATAGATTAGATTTGTAATTTTTGGTATTGTATTTTTCATTAGCATATTTTCATAATTCGCGTGTCTTGGAAGTCTCCTATATTGTATAGACATAAGCAGCAAGTCGCAACGAGCATTTCAAGTTTCATACATCAATTATAAATAGATAGGTTCAGTAAATTAATAAGGGAAAATAATTACAAAATAAAATTATGCGATTGTATGATACGGAAAACATATAATTACATATGATTAAATAGTTTGGCGATAATTATTACTTAGTTAACCTAAAGGCATGCAGTTAAGGGTCATACCATAATTATAATTCACAATTTATGAATGCATAGGAGTAATAGTTATATTTAAATAGTTTCCATTCACTTCTAATAATTTCATAGGGACTATATTGGATTATATATAACTACATATTATATTACATTATATATTTTAAGTTTACCAGTATACCCATTTCCCCCTCCTCGATGTTCAATCTGAGAGAAAAAGGGATGCTATATATTATTATATAAACTGAAACACTACTGATAATCGCTAAAAACGAAGACAATTTACACGCCCGATTAACAATATTATACAAACTGGTTATCCCAACGATAGACGATACATGCCTAAGGACTTGCACCCATACTGGACATATAGAGATGTATTACTCAGTAGCAATGGCTTAATATATAAGGGAGGCTCTGCACTAGTACCATCGCTGACCATCCCTAAAATCATGGCTAAACTACACATAGCCCACACTGGTGTAGAAAATATGATGTTATAAGCCAAAGACGCAGTATACTGGCCCACCATGAGAAAAGACCTAACTCACAATGTATACTCATGCACATCTTATCAAGACTATGCCAGGAGTCCCTGGCGGCCTCCCCCAACAGACATACCTATCCCTTTATCGCCATGGCGTACGGTAGCTGCCGATGTATTCAACCTTCGTGGAAATTCTCCTGATAGTAGACTACTTCAGTAAATGCCACATACTACATAATCTACCGTATAGTACATCGAGTGATTCAATCATAAATAAGATGAAAGATACATTCTCCTTAGTCGGAACACTATCGATAATGTATACCGACAATGGGCCACAGTACAGCGCACCACTATTCGCAAAGTTCGCAACCGAGTGAGAGTTTTATGAAATAAATATATTATTTCATAAATTTTATAGGTATATATACCTAACTAATATTAATAGTAAGGTATTCTACATTATATATGTTATATCACATATGTATTAGTATGGATACTTAGATTATCACTTCGGGCTAGACAATAGTACTTCGATTAACATATAAATGTGTCGTTATATATAATGATCATCATGATATATATGTAGATCATTATAGTCTGCTACAAAGTATAATTCTCGTCAGAGGATAGTTGCTACTTTAATAATGAGACTCGTTATTAGTATATATATATACAGAACAGTATACTGAACACTTAGTAATTGTATATATATACAATTACTGAGTGTTCAGTATACTGTTCTGTATACATACTATAGTCTACTATACGTATGAATGTAATATATGTATATATATATATATATATATATATATATATATATATATATAACTACGCTTAATAAGACGAGTGATGTAGATGAATTATTTCACATACACTTTACCGTGTATCGGGTATATAGGGTATACATAGGGTATATATAGGGTATATATCGGGTATATCGGGTATATACCTACCGTCAACTGCAGTTTACTAATAGAGATAGAAATTATACATCTCGATATATTTGAACATTTCGAATTTAAAATCCTAAATAATGATGAATACGATACATCTTTAACTTTATATTATTGGCGACCTTTAGATTATTTCTCCCATTTAAATATATCGATTTAATATATTCAATATTTCTCCTTTTTACTACACCATTATTAGTGCATTTCTAAAATTGTCATGAAAATATAGTAATATTCTTTATTAATATCTCGCGAAAATTACAAATATATTTTAAATTTTTAAATTTATAATGAAACAAAACAATTATCTACTTTTTCATTCTTAATTTAAATGTATAACTAAATATAAATATACACATATATAAAACTAATATTAATCAATAATAATGTATAATTCTTTTATATTATATTGTTTATTGTTATTACTTCATATAACATATGCTAGAATACTCAATGAAATACATGTGGTTAGAATTAATATAATATATCTTATTTATAATTAATATTGAATAAATGTATATTCGTGATATATATGTTAGTTAATTTATGTTACTTTTATTATCAAATATATTTACTTTTTATTTTAAACCATGCATTTTTACAATATATTATCAACATATGGTATATAATATATTATAATGTATAATATAGGATAGGATAGGATAGGATAGGATAGGATAGGATTGTTTATTTAAAAACACAAATAAAATAAATAATACCCTCGCTGGTGTAAAACGGAACAATAACAAAATAAGACTAACACAAAATAGAAGGAAAATTAATATATTATCACAATTCATATAAATAAAATTAATAATAACTAATAGCGAAACAGTTAATTATAATTTAAGTAATCTTTTAGCTTATTCGCTAAGAATAACGTGTATTTTATAATACGTAAAGAATATGGTAAACTATTGCATCTGTATGGTGCACCAATTGCATGTATGTAGCATGCAATCGTATATAACGCACGTGATAGAGACATCATGAATCCGCTCGGCAGCTCTAATATAATCCCAGTAGATGAACGTAGATGTTCTATAGTATCGATGCCTGGGAAGCAGGTCGTGTAGGTATATGGATTTCTCTGTAAGCAGCGTTGTATTCGTTAAACATAATAGTCTATATTAGCAACGATTTCTAAATGGTAGCCATTTAAAATTACGTTATTGAATATCAGTAATATTATGATCGCATCGCATAAATAGGAAACGTTTCGAAGATCGAATGATACTATCAATTCTTAATGAGGTACAAAAATTGAACAACAATAATCTATATTAAGTTATAAGATATATTATGTATATATACATAATATATATTATAACTTAATATGTCCGTGGAACACCCTATAACCAATCAGCGCGCTGCGTGGACAGTGTACAGTGTATGTGTACATTGTACATATATTTCACATATGTACTTCGGGTTTTGAGGAAATAACGTTACTAATTACCTAATTCATAATTTATGAAGTACATTCCAGATTAGAGTCAGGCGAATTAATGGGAAGTTTATGATAATCTAAATGTCATCATACATGTGTTTATAATATTAGAGACCCTATTATGTTCTATTTTAGAAACCGTATACTATATATGTATATATATACATATATACATGTATACATATATGTATATATATATATATATATATATATATATATATATACATATACATATATACATACATGTATATATATACATATATAATTGTATGATATTATATTAATATATTAATTATATATAATAGTATTGTGAAAAAGAGAACATTCATGAAAGGATACTAAAGGAACATACAGTTAGATGTGGTATAACCAAATACAGTTGTAATTCTATTAATATTACAAATTTACATATCAATGCATTCTCTCCACATAATTGTATTGAAAATTATAGTAATTTATCTAAATTACATCTAACTAGAAATAAGTTAACAGTACTTAATGTTACAATTTTTAGAAATTTAAATAATTTAACGGAAATTATGTTAGATTACAATCAAATTAAGATGATACATAGATTATTATTTAGTTCAAATAAGAAACTAGAATTTATTTCTTTATCTAATAATTTTATAAACCAATTTAATCTAGATTTCAAACCATTGACTAAATTAAGGTTCTTACATTTATACAATAACATGCTTACTACTTTAAAACAAAGCGTATTTAAAAACGTGTTTATTAATACATCTGAGTTGATAATGGATATAGAAAATAATACATTTAAATGTGAATGTGACATGAATTGGATCAGAGATGTAAAGGTTAGGTATGATTTTGTATACATATTAGATAGAGACATGTGTGAAACTAAAAACATATCTACGAGTTGCTGGTTTAATATCAGTCAACATGAATGTCCACCAATAAATAAGAGTCGCTGCTATGATAATGGTTAGAGTATACATAAATTAGAATATATATATATATTGTGATTTATTATTATTTTTTTATTTGGTATAGTCCTTTTATCCTACCCAGGTAATTAAATGAAGTTTTCACTTATGACCATATGGCTATAATGTCCCTTCGAAGCCGCTCTCATGTTAATGTATCCATATGGTTTAACGAAAGTCGATCATTTATTTAATCACTTTTATATGAGATCACTTCTAAATATTATATTAATACATATTGTAAATGTCCAGACGGGGTTTGAACCCGCGTATTACTTCTTGTGTATCACATATATATATATATATATATATATATATATATATATATTATTTATTTTATATTATATCTTACATATCTTTTTTATATATTTTCCAACTATGTATATTATTTAAATATTTTAAGTTACTTTTAAAATTATATTTATTATATTTTATTTGCTTTAGTTTATTTTAAACATTATGAAGTATTATTGTATTTTTTATTATTTTCTGTAATGTATACATTAACGCCTATAGGCGTTTGAAAGATTTGAGCTTTACTATTTAATAAAAATATTCCAATTGGCATTTATTTTCTTTAGAATATATTATATTTTACATTTAATTATTTTTGTTAATATTTATTCATCGATATCTATTTATTTATATGAATTTCATATAACTTATATTATGATAATAGTGACATATTTAATTTCCTATATATGTATATATGTATATATATATATATATATATATATATATATATGTTTTTATGTATATATGTATGCGTGTAAATATGTAAGTAAGTAAGTAAGTAAGTAATTTATTTATTTGTACACTTGTACATTTTTCAATCTCACAAGTGTAAACGAAAAGAAAATAACAGAAACGATAAATAACTAAAATAAATATATATATATATATATTAATATATATATATATATATGTTTATAATTATAATTTAATTAAATAATTTTTTAGATTAATCTTGAATGTTGAATGATTTTTCAGGTTTCGTATGTATCGTGGTAGGTCATTCCACAGCGTAGGGGCACTCCAGCTTATTGATTTTCATTAATCTTTTCAATTTTATCGAAGGAACCTTGTACATTTCATCATATTGCTTACACGGATTTATCTTCACTTCCCTAATACATATATTTTTGAGGTAGTTTGGGGTACCGAATAATAATGTTTTATGCATTATGCAGAGTAACTTAAATGTAGTCATCTTATCATGGTTAAACCATTTTGGGCCATTTAAAATATTCTTAACAATAATATGGTCATTCCTTTTTAGATTATATATTAATCTAATTGAAAATTGTATTACCCTGTCTACTCTGTTATAAATATTCTTATTTGAATGAATAGTAATGCTATTACAATAACGTAATCTAGATATAACTAGTGATTGCACTAACGTCATTGTAGAAGTTACAGTTAGGTATTTCCTTATTTTACGAACATTATATAAGTTGTAATTTGCAGATTTACAAATAGATGAGATGAATCGTGAGAATGAAAGTTTAGAATCTAATGTAACTCCAAGTGATGTAACGTACTCACTAGGTTCTATAATAGTAGAGTCAAATAGTACAGTAGGGAAAATACATGATTTAGTTGTGATATTAATAAGTTTAGTTTTGGATGAATTAGGGAATAAATTATTAAAAATGAGCCATCTCCTAACTTGTTCAATACAATCATTTAACTTTGTATTACTTTGTTTATTTACTTTACAGTATAATTGTATGTCATCTGCATATATTGCATAATAGATATTATAGAAATTCTTGATAACTAAAGAAAGAGGAACAATATATATAGAAAATAAAAGGGGACCCAGAACAGAGCCTTGTGGTACTCCATACCGTAATTTTCCAATAGGTGAATATAATCCTTTTATGTTTATAGAATACGTTCTATTTGATAAATAAGAAATAATCCAGTCTAAATATGAGCCAGTAAACCCAATAGATTTAATTCTATCAATAAGAATACTGTGGTCTAAACTATCGAAAGCACACGAAAGATCAAGAAGTATTAATTGTACGGAATCAGAATTATCTAAATATTTGAGTATATCATCAGAGATCTTGAGTAGTGTAGTTTCAGTACTATGGCCAGGTCTATATACATTTTGGTATTCATCAAAAAGATTATGGAACAGTAGGTACTATGTACTCTATAATTTGTTACTAACAATCTTCTCAATTATATTACTCAGTAATGGAAATTGTGATATAGGTCTATAATTAGAAAGTTTATTGCAATCTAAATTAGTTTTTTTCAATAATGGAGTTATTTCAGCATGTTTAAAAACGTAAGGAAATATGGAGCTGTAAAGAGAAAAATTAACAATAGAACAATAATATAGAGCCAGAATAGGTGCAAGTTTTTTAATTAGGCTAATAGGAATACTATCACTTGGACTAGTTGAAGTTGAAGAAGTAATTAATTGATATACTTCCATTGTTATATATGCATATATGTATATATGCATATATGTATATATATATATATATATATATATATATATATATATATATATATATATATATATATATATATATGAAAATAATATATTGGTATTAAATTATTGTTGTTTTATTGAATTACTCATTCTTTTATTTAAATAATATTTTTCAATTGTGGTTGCTTCATTTTAATTATTTTTTAGTTTTGTAAAAGGTTATCAAATGTCCTATTATTGGTTATCTTTATATTTGTATCATTACTTTCTATTAAAGAACAATTAATTACTATTTAAGTACGGTGTCGAGCGGTTTCTCGAGCAATCGCTACAATTATTTTCCAAACATCCCTGTATTTCATTGTATTTATCATATCGCCAATATCCAGGTCAACATCGTCTTTCAACTGATCTAAAAGGTTTTGTAAAGGCGCCCTACCTTCGTTTTTACCGTGATTCGGATTCCATAGTAGGATTCCTTTCCTATAACTCTGCTCACAATTTATTTGTCACTTCTATTGCAGTGACCTGCATATCATATTCTTCTTTCTCGTATAGTATGTGATATTTGGGGGATATTACCATATAATTCAGTATTTGTTGGGTGACCACGCCAAGACTTATTTAAAATGGCTCTAAGCATTCTGGTATAAGTGCCATCTAATTTTCTTCCAAGCTTTTTTGTTAAGGTCCATGCTACTGATCCGTATAACAATACAGTCTCAATAGTAGCTCGAAAAAAGTTCCTTTTCAACCATAGATTTGCAGTAGATTTCCAAATTATATATAATGTATACAATGCAAACCAAGCTTTACCAATTATTGATGACACATCTCTTGCAGTAGATAAAATTTCACTGCTACGTATCTGAAGTTTTCCACCAGTTTAAGAGTATTGCTGTTAAGATATTTTACATTACCTTTATGGTTGAGAAGCATGCATTCCGTCTTTTTATTGTTAATACATAATTCGATTTCTTTAGACGCTAATTCTAGTACTTACTTTTGAGTTTGAAAATAAGATTTGTACAAAATAAAGAAGTATTGATAATAGAAACAATACAAATAAACATATTTATAAATATACACAACCCACTTGTAAGTATAGGTAGCTTTATACATGTAATATTAGGACTTCTTAACGCAAGCTTATTTATCGCATTTATATTTATTTATATTCATCATATAGTTAGCATTTCAAATAATAAAATAATAATCTCTGTGTTTATATAATGAATATATATTTATTTAAAAACTCATCAAAATAATATTTAATTACTAAACAATAAGTATAGAAATTATTTCATTTTAAAAGGTAATTTTTCCCACAAAAACATATTGAAGTGTATGTATATTCAGTAGTACTCATAAAGTTTTAAATATGCATACTTTTCATTTAATATAGTTTATATCAATAATTTAATAAAATAATGATACTATATATAATAAATATGAATTAAATTATTTGATTACATTAACATTATGATTTATTATATTTATATTATTATGTTTATAAACTTAGGGATAGGTAAGATAATATAATTTGTTCAAGTCTGAAACAACATAAAATGAGCATGAACCAATAAACAATATACTACAATCATAGCTACATTTGCCACAATAATAATATATTTGTAATGTTAATACGAATGCATATATATATATATATATATATGCATATATATGATGATATAGTATTGATATCATAATTAATTTGTTTCAATTGTTTATGATACATATATCATTATATATGAAATATCTTTTATCGATAATTTCTTTTAAAAATGAACTAGATAAATGATATCAAGAATTTTGAATAGTTTAAAATATGATTTCTACAATATCATATAATTATTATTTATATGTAATTAACACTTTTGAATTTTTAATAGTTATATGAAAAAATTAAATATTCCAACAATTTCAATAATTGTTAAACTATATTATATTTCAGGTATTTATGTTAGGTTGTTAGTTATTTTTGAGAAATATCATAATATAAATAAATTCAAAAAGTGTCATATAGTTAAATCAAATTTTTCTAAAGTTGTGGATATTTAGAATTACAAACTAGTTTAAAAAATTGAACAGTGATATAGCGTTTTAGAATTTTAATTTAAAATGTGTATTAAAAATATATAATAAAAGAAAAATAGGATACAAATATAATAAAAAATAATTAATTAAGTATAATAGAAATAATAAAAAATAAAAATATTTCAAGGTCTAAAATAGGATAATTGACAAAATAAAGAAGTATTGATAATTATCAATATTATTATAATAGAAACAATACAAATAAACATATTTACAAATATGCACAACCCACTTATAATTGTAGGTAGCTTTGTAGGCACCTACATGTAATAGTGCTTCTTAAAGCAAGCTTATTTATGCATTTATATTTATTTATATTATTATACTATAATATTTAGCTGTTATCTGACTTATATATCAATTATTATATCAATTTACTTTTAAAATGTCATATTGACAATTTTAACTGACCTATTATTTTTCTAATTATAATTTTATTTTATATTTATTTTTTTTAATATAGGTGTTTTATATTAATTTTCAATAATTTAATTATGTATTTTATTGTATTAATGTTATATATATATATATATCACAGATTTGAATGATATAAAAAATATAAATGCATGTCTATTAATTATACATTAATAACAAATATAACAACTATTAAATCAGTTTTATTTGATAAACAAATATTGTTATTGTTATTGTTATTTGTATTGTTATTTTTATTTGGTGGAATCAATTCATCCCATCAAGGAACTTAGATGAAGTTTTCACTTATAACCATATATGGCTCTAATGTCCCTTCGAAGCGGCTCTCATGTTAAGACATCCATGGTTTTAACGAGAGGCGATCATTTATGTATACACAATTATATAAGATCACTTCTAAATAATATTTTAAGACCCATTTTAATTAATGGTCCGGATGAGGCTCGAACTCGTGTCCTACTGCTTGTGTGTCTGACGCCTTAGCCACTGCAGGCTCATGAGCCACACAGTCAGTTATAAATATATATATATATATATATATATATATATATATATATATATATATATATATATATATATATATATATATATGTAATCATTATATTATATTATATGAAATATATAATACATTTTAATATTATTAAAAATAAAATGTATTACCTTTATTAAATATTATATATTTTATAGATATTGATCAAAATAAAATAATGTTTATTAATAATACATTAATAACAAATTTAACAACTATTAAACCAGGTTTATGTGATAACATAATATATAATCATTATATTATATATATACGAATTGTTTAATATAATTTAAAATATCATATATTATATATATATATTAAATATTATATATTTTACAGATATTTATAAGAATAAAATAATGTCTATTAATAATACATTAACAAATATAACAACTATTAAACCAGGTTTATGTGATAACATAATATATATATATATATATATATATAAATATATATATATAATCATTATATTAAATTATATATAATAATTATTTAATAATATATAAATTATATATATATTATATTTATAAATATATAAATATATAATTATATTTATTAAATGTTATATACCCAGTAAATAACAATAATCAATATTACACATACTATTACATAAAATACCTATATATTATGAATACCATGTATTTATTAATAAATAATACAATTGTATTATGAACATAATATATGTTAATTTTATTAATCTAATATGCACATTGATATTACCTGACTTGAAAGCCAGAACTTTATCGGCATCAAGTTCATGTGCTATTATTACATTTATTTTGTATATGTGATAGCATATGTTAACATTAGCTAATATTAGCTATTAATAATTGCGTATTTTATACATTATAAATTATCTGAAAATATATGTTATACCAGAGTAAGATAATAATAAAATTAGAAGAGTAATATTGATTATTCAATAAAATTTCAATTTTAAAATAATAACTTATTAATATAATTACGAATATTACCTTTAATATAAAATTAAAAAAATATTTGAATACTTACTTGTATTAGTTATAATATAATACACATTTAAGATTAAGATAATTTTATAAAATAATATCATTGTACTTATACAATTAATAATGTTGACTACGTTATTTTTTGTAGATAAATATAATACTATATAATCACTATTATTCATTAATAAAACATATTTTGATATTTTTAATATATTTTACATGGTATTTAACAGATGTAGTTCAGAATAAAAGCATAGCTATTAATAATATATTAATAACGAATATATCAACTATTAAACCAGGTTTATGTGATAATATTATATATATTTAGTCATTATACTATATTATATAGATTATAATAATTAAGTAAAATAATTTACATTAGCTTTATTAAATGTTATATATCTTATAGATTTTGATAAAATTAAAAGGATGTCGATTTATAATACATTAATAACAAATAGAACAACTAATAAACCAGGTAGGTGATACAATAGTATATATTATATTTAATAAGTACATTATATATATGATGATTATGATGATGGTGGTGATGATGAGGGTGTTGATGAAATAAGGTTTATTAGGTACCGTTACAAATTGATAACACTCTTCGTAAGAGCAAGTTAAATAAATAATAAAATAAAACACAATAACCACAAAAACTAACGGAAAATGTGGAAGTAATAAGAACAAAATATAAAAGATAATAATATAATGAAATTAGGTAGAGGATATGTATGACTTGAGAAGGGTATTAAAGTAGATTGAGTAGATATTATAGATGAAGGGAGTGCATTCCAGATATGTTGGATAATGTAGAAGAATATGGATTTCTGTAATTTAGGGAGTAGGCTATGGCTATGGGATAAAAATATGGTTACTGGAAGTTGAACGTGTATAGTGGATGGTGGAGCGAAATAATAGTACTTCAAATATATAGGAATGTAGGAATATATAGATTTATGGGTAATAGAAAGAAGTCGAATTAGTTATCGTTTTTTATAGGGGAACCAGTTTGATAGAAGTTGAAAGTAGTATGTAGAGAATTTCGAATTTTCAGATAGTTTAATATTGAATATGGATCGTATAAATGATCTGATGATTCTGTTTAATGAGTCAATGGATGAATCTGGAAGGTTATATAATAAAGAAGAACAATAATCAATATAATAATTTACAAGTGAATTAATAAAGACAGCATACATGGGACGATTAATATTTTTACAGATACATCTGATTCTAAATAAATGATAATTAGCTAAAACGACACCAAGATTTAGAACTAAATTGGAAGTTGAAATAAGAATCTTGTCTAGGTAAAAAGGATTAGAATGATAGGGAGTTCGTAGGTATAATGAGGAGGGGAGTTTGTGAGATATTTAGTAGAAGATGTTTGGTATTTGATAGAGGAGATACACGCAATTAGTTGAGAATTATCGGGAGTGGATATAGTGAGGGAGGAGTAGAGTTGGATATCGTCAGAATATATATTATAGAAACCGCCAAGAAATTGGGATATAATATACCTTATAGTTACTATATATATGGAAAATAGAAGTAGACCTATGACATAATCTTGTGGGACGCCATAGAGTAGAGAGCGGGGGTCAGAAGAGAAATCACAGAATTTAATAGATGATGATCTATTTAGGATGTACGAGTCAAGTCATTTGAGGGCACTACCATTAATGCCAATCATCTCAAGTCTCGATATAAGAATATCATAGCGAAGAGATTCAAATGCACAAGATATATCAATGATTATCCTTTTACAAAATAGTGTTGGAGAATATCAATATGTAAAGGAGGGTTATCTCAGTTGAGTGACATTTAGGAAATGCACTTTGCAAGACATCATGGAAGGAGTTTAGTTACATAAATCAATGTATTTGATTGACAACGATTTTTCAAGAATTTTACTAATAATATTAAGTTGTGAGATATGACGTTAATTACATAAGAGATTAGGTTTAAGAATAGGAGTGATGATAGTATGTTAAAAAAAGTGGGTTAAAACTCCATTGGAGAGACTAAACGAGATTATAGTATGTAAATAAGGGGGTATGGTAATAGCGAGTCATTTAAAAGTATAAATGGTAATATTTTCAGGTGGATAAGAGGAAGTGCATTTTAAAATTAGATCATAAATGTCAGATATTGAGTAATATAATTATCAATTGGTGTATTTATTAATATATTATTTGCTATATGTTTGATGAAGTAATGATTAAGCATGTATATATGATTATATCCGAGAAAGGTTTGAGAATTCATTTACAAATTTATTTTTATGAATATTTGGAATGTGTACACGGGGATCAGATGCAATATCTAAGGCAAATGTGGTACTAGGATTGGAGGAAATTCTATTGATTTTATTTAAATATTAAGTAGATATATTAAGTAGATTTTTCTTTACTGATATGTGATCTGTAAAATTTGCGATGATTGTAAACGACAAAAGTTTTTAGGAATACTATGATATATTCTTTCAGTTTTACGTAGAGGTCGCTTGATTTTAAATAGATCGGATATAAAACCATGGGCAATTAATATGCAAAAAAGAAAGCATGGATGGATAACTGTACAAATTATGATGAAATGGTCTGTACGAAAAATATATTTAATACAATTAATTAAACAATTACATGAATCATTTGACCTGTAGACAATTATGTCGAGATAATGCCCAGCAATATGGGTAGGAAAATTGACAACTTAATTCATATCTGGGGAGTCAGTGAGAAACTTGAAATTGAATGAGGTTATTGTATTGTATGAAAATGATAATTGTAATCACCAAGGATATTAGTCTTGTGTTTAATGGAGATTGGAATATTCAAAATGGAATCGTTAAATTCATTAAATAACAGAATAATCAGTTTTTGAGGTATATAAATAATATAAATAGATGTTTAGAAGATGTACTAGGTAGTGAATCAGAGGTAGATAAGTTGACATTCGAGGAAATATTAATATGTATTAGGTCGTATGTAGGGGAATTAGTATTTCAGGAAGGATTACTAGATGAGGAATCGGAAATAGAGGGGTTAGAATTTGGATTGAAATATAAAATTATTATTTGGAACAAAAATTATTTGGTGGGGTGTCGGAATTATTATTAAGGTAAAGATTACTAGATGATGGTACGGAAGATATAAATTTAAGCTAGGTAGATTCAAAGTCAATAAGGAGAGTTGAAAGTATGGTATTTGGGGGAAGAGACCTGTCAATAGTATTAGATATAATGCTTGTTTCAAATTAATTAATATGTGTGATAAATATAGGTATAGTATTTATATGGGACATTTTCAATATTATGCATGGTTCTGTGAGATATGAAGTTTCTTACATGTAGATGTGAAAATAGGGGATTTGATTTAATATCTGAAAAATATGTCACGAAAAATTATTAAAGAACTTGATACTTCCAATATAGTTTTTCAATGTGACTATATAAATAGATATTTTAGGCAGTAACATATGAGTAATAATTGATGAAATGAAATCATTATTAATATCAGAGGATTTTAAATGTTTATTTCATATTCATTATATAAAATAATGTAAACAACATAGGTTATATTAATTTAGTTACTATATATATATATATATATATATATATTAGTTTTATTTAATGTTATATATTTAATAGATATTTATCAGAATAACAGTATGTATAATACTAAATTAATAACAAATATAACAACGCCTAAACCAGGTAAGTGTTATAAATTAACATATATTATATATAATTATTATATTATATTATATATATAATCATTATTTAATATATTAATAACAATTGTAAAAATTGTATTAAAGAATTTGATCATAAAGAGTAGATTTAACTGACTAATATAGGAATATAAATAGTATATCAATAGGCTATGTAGATGACGATAACATTAGTATGTAGGGGAAAGTAACCTAATACGGACACTTTAACAATAAATGGACTTAACGTTTTATGACTCATTATTTTTATTCAAAAATTACAATATATTAATATTATTTGATTATATATAGTATTGTGATTTTAAAATTGTATTTAGTCTTTTAATTCCATAGATAACGGGGGTGTCCGTATTCGGTATCCATGTCCGAATACGGACACCCTGTGTTATAATACGGACACCCTATATAGTATATAGTATATACCACTAGATAAACTATATATTATTGATGAATCAATCAGACAAATTACAATTTTATTATTTATAATTAATTTTATGAATAATTTAATCTAATTTAATTAGTTCATAATTAATTTTTTTTATTATTTTTAATTAATAATACAATTTAAGTATCTAAATAATAACAATTTTAGATTTAGATTTATTGGTGGTATTAATGTTATAACGCACGCGATTTTTATGAAAATCAGAATAGTTCATACGCTACGCGCTACTTGGTTATAGGGTGTCCGTATTCCGTATTAAGACATCTAGAGTGTCCGTATTGTGGACTTATATGACCTCTAGATATATGCTTATAACTTAATGAATATTTTGATAACAAATATAGAAATTATATATATATAATTTTTAGAATGCTTTATTCTTTAATAATATAGTGTTATATTTGTTTATATCGTTATATTTGTATATTCTTGAGAAGGTTTTAAATTTAAATTTTTTTTTCATAAATTTAAAAACAGCAATGTTTTGAGTAATTAAAAAATTAAAAATATATTTGTAGGCTACTTATTTTATTCATTAAATATTTTTTGTATGATTTATGGTTTCTGAGATACCGAGAGTGTCCGTATTCGGGCACTGTCTGTATTCGGTTACTTTCCCCTATGTGTTATTTAAATAATTGTTAAGATATTATATGTAATGCTATATATAATGATCATAGATAATTATTGTATATATATTAATTAAGTCAGATGAGGTGATAGAGGTGATTAAGGTATACTTAGATATTAGTCATATTATAGATAATTAACATAGATTATTATATGATAATTAATATTAATTTGAATATTAATACCACCTACCCAGCAAAC
Source organism: Osedax fenrisi (assembly GCA_964019155.1). Lineage (NCBI taxonomy): Eukaryota > Metazoa > Annelida > Polychaeta > Sabellida > Siboglinidae > Osedax > Osedax fenrisi. The sequence goes on along the minus strand of OZ025240.1, from coordinate 24,166,875 downwards.
AGTAATAGCAGCATAATAGCATCATAACAGCATATGTAATAGTCTCAAATGTTTACATTGTGCTATTATGCTGCTATTAAATGTTTATTATGCTGCTATTAATTTGTCATGCTATTATTCTGCTGTTATGCTGCCATTTAAAGTATATTATGTTATAATTAATAGCAGCATAATATTAGCATAATAGACTTTAAATATATAATAGCATGACAAATTAATAGCAGCATAATAGACATTTAATAGCAGCATAATAGCACAATGTAAACATTTGAGGCTATTACATATGCTGTTATGCTGCTATTATGCTGCTATTACTGTTTGCTGGGTATACTTACTAATATCATTAATATAGGGAAATATCTAAGGATGTAGCTAGATGCATATTAGAAGATAATACAATCATCATATAGACTCTATATTATAGAATATGATATATAATTAGTACCTCAATATTGATAGAAGAAGAAAATAGGAAACTAAATTTCATAAATTCGTAAAATGTTTTGTGCGGATGAAAACTGATAATTTTCGGATTGTTATCAAAAATAAGGAATATATACCTTAGACTAGAGTTTACAACTTTACACATCAGTATATTATATATATATATATATATATATATATATATATATATATATATATATATATATATATATAATCCACAGATGCGAAGGCGAACAAATATGATTATTCAATAAGTTGGTTATACTCAATAATCCCATTTGTATGTGTTGTAACTTTTTTATATGTATTATTTTTATATAATAAAAGTGAGCTAAAGTATTCATATAATAAAAGAAATAAATTACAAAAAGAAGAACAACAAAAGAAGAATAAAAAACAAACTAAATTTGATAGCATCTAACTATTAACTTAATAAAATAAAATAAAAACTAATGTATTCTTTAAATGATAAATAATTATTTATACTATTATAATAGTTATAATTATTAAAATTAATTATTAATATTTAATTTACCTCGTATATTAAAAGTTTAACTAAAAATGTGATATTTATATTAGATGATTTGCAACAGCAGATGATACATCCAACAGTTCCTGTGTAACGTTCTCAGGTTCATATTTTCGAATATGTTATTTGGCATTATAACGTATACTCCTATTTAAAAATAAATCTAGGTTGTTTATAATAACTAAGTTTATAATAGCAAGCTTGCTAATTATAAGAATAAATCATTATTAACCTTTCAGGTTGTATGAGGTATTGATAATATACACAGTTCCTAGTTCCTATTCCCTCACACTAATACTTGAACACCATCTTCCGTCTGAATTTAACTATAATTTCATAGTATCATTAATTGACTTTATAAACCGTCCCCAGTCGTATATTACTTTTGCCTCATTTCTTACCAGTATCGCTATCTTGCGTTTCACTAATATTTCTCCTCGTGGTAGGTAGTTATATGTCCCTCCATAACGGGGGTGTCCGTATTTGATACCCATGTCCGAATGCGGACACACTATATACCACTAGGTAAACTATATATTATAATATATAGTTTATATATATAGTCAATATATATAGTCGATATATAGTCAATAATTATTGATGAATCAATCAGACAAATTACAATTAAATTATTTATAATTAATTCATTAATTTATAATTAATTTATTCTAATTTAATTAGTTAATAATATATTTATTTTATTATTTGTTAATTAATAATACTATAAGTATCTGAATAATACAAATTTTAGATTTAGCTTTATTGGTGGTATCAATATTATAATGCACGCGATTTTTATGAATATCAGAATAGTTCATACGCTAATATTCTAATTTAATTAGTTAATAATTTATTTATTTTTTATTATTATTTTTTAATTAATAATACCATCTAGGGGGAAATCTCCGATTACCGACCCCTAAATGATTATTTATAATAACTTATTCAATATTAAATATATTTATTTGAAATTTTGTAATTAGGGTAATATTATAGCAACGAATGTGGCTATTTAAAATTTTTTATATAATTATATTTACAAGAATAAATAGGGGGTTGGTAATCGGATAAATGTGCCTAATACCGACCCCCTTCTCCTACTACCGACCCCCTAAAATAATCTGTGTATAAATAATTGTAGTATTATAATATCCAATAAAATAGTAGATATACATAAATATAATTAATTTTAACATGCACGCAATTTATTTTGTATTGAATTTATGTTTTAATACTAATATTAAATTTAAATTTAAACTTTATAGTAATTATATTAAAATAGTGTATATTATTATTTAATATTTATTTATCAATCAGTATTTATATAATCAACTGGAATCATGAATCCTAAATCTATATCAATTATACACAAACAACTTACAACATATTTTAATGTAACATACGGTTCTATTTTGATTGCAATCTATTTTGATTGGATATTATAAATCACATGGGGTCGGTATTAGAGTAATTTAGGGGGTCGGTAATAAGAAATTTATATGGGTTTCTATAATTAAGATATATTGGTTAATATTTATTCAAATTAAATTATTTTTATAATAGTTATAAACATTGTATTGATCTACAATATTATGCGCAGTGTTCATTTTTCTTTTAATTAATAAAGTATTTACACTGATTTTAAAAAAAAATTATTATATAAACATTTAAAAAGTAAAAACAGAATAATACATTTGATCAAATAAAATAGGATTACATATTTTTTTAAACAAAATACTTATTCATATTTATCATTACATTACTAACCGTGCATGTGTATTTAATTTGTAGATATATTATAGTTACTGAGATACGAGAGGGGTCGGTATTAGGAGGGGGTCGGTAATCGGAGATTTTCCCTAAGTATACTTATAGGGGAAAGTAACCTAATACGGACACTTTAACAATAAATGGTCTTAACTTTTTATGACTCATTATTTGTATTCAAAAATTACAACATATTAATATTATATGATTATAGATATTATTGTGATTTTAAAATTTTATTTAATCTTTTAATTCCATAGATAACGGGGGTGTCCGTATTCGGTATCCATGTCCGAATACGGACACCCTGTGTTATAATACGGACACCCTATATAGTATATAGTATATACCACTAGATAAACGATATATTATTGATGAATCAATCAGACAAATTACAATTTTATTATTTATAATTAATTTTATGAATAATTTATTCTAATTTAATTAGTTCATAATTAATTTATTTTTATTATTTTTAATTAATAATACAATTTAATTATCTAAATAATACACATTTTAGATTTAGCTTAATTGGTGGTATCAATATTATAATGCACGCAATTTTTATTATAATCAGAATAGTTCACACTTGTGCTGATTATAGGGTGTCCGTATTAAGACATCTAGAGTATCCGTATTAGGGACTTATATGACCTCTAGATATATGCTTATAACTTAATAAATGTTTGAAAACAAATATAGAAATTTCAATATATATATAATTTTCGAATTCTTTATTTTTTAATAATATTGTGTTATAATTTATATCGATACATTTGTATATTCTTGAGAAGGTTTTTAGTTGAAATTTTTTTTCATAAATTTAAAAACGTAATAATAAGTTTATTGGATATATCAGCAATATTTTGAATAATTAAAAAATAAAAAATACTTTTTTAGAATTTATATAATTATGAATTTATTCATTAAACATTTTTTTTGTAGGATTTATGGTTTCTGAGATGCCGAGAGTGTCCTTATTCGGGCACTATCCATATTCGGTTACTTTCCCCTAGTTGTAATACATTATAATTACACTCAAAAAAAATTTATAATTTAAAATACTTTGTAAAAAATAGGTGTAGAATAGTGCAAATACACAATTTATATTGTATAGTTATAATTCAATGTATTTACACTAAAAAAACAAAATATAATGTTTAATGCGTTGTAAAAAAATTAGGTGTAGAATAGTGTAAATAAACCATTTATATTTTATAGTTGTAATTCGTTGTAATATTACACTCTAAAAACAATTTATAATTTAAAATTAGTTGTAAATATAGGTGTAAATAAATACACAATTTATATTTTATAGTTGTAATACTTTATAATACTATTAATTTATAATCACTGTACAAATTGAATTAATTAATTAATAATATATATATATTTATTTAAATTTTATATTAATTATTATAATATATTACTTTTTCTTTATTTAATATATTTATTAACTTATTACTAATATAAATTAATTATAAATTATTATTTTAATTCTATATTTATTTAATATTCTGTTTTAATAAATAAGTTATTTTTTTTAAATTCCTATTTTATTGAATAATCATTATAGTCTTTTTACAGAATCACAATTGTTTTATTCAAGTTTCACCTTGAACAACAATTATAATCATAATTATATTGATAATTAAGTAAATGCAAATGATTGATGTAGACCAATGTATTCTTTGTAATGTTGGGTATAGACTAAACAAGTTGTATTTGGTGGAGATTGGTGTATATGCACTAGTTTTTATTTTCTCATAAATAATCACCCACCCACATTTAAAACGTTGTAAATATGCTATTTGCATACTATTTTTACACCTACTTTGGTTTCTTGGGTGGGTGTGAAACATGGACATTAAATTTAATCATAGAGAAAATAATAAATGCATTCGAATCTAAATCATATATGAAGAATCTTAGGAATCTCAAACCGAGAAAGAAAAACGAATGATTATATTTTCAAGAAAATTATTGAAGCAATAGGATCTGTTGAACCACTCCTTTCAACTATAAAAAGAAGGAAATTGGCTCATGTTGGCCACACAATACGATATAAATCTCTCCATAAAGTAATCATGCAAGGTTTGTAGAAGGAAAGAGAAGACAGGGACGAACGAGAACAAACTGGATGTCTAATATTATAGAATTAACAAAAAGTGATATCGGTGATCTTCTCGAAAATACATTGGACCGTGAGAATTGGAAAAAAACATGTGTGATTGCTGCGATTCAAATCCCCCTACGACCAAACGGTCACGGGATTAAGGTTAAGATTAATATCATTAATTCATTCCCAGTAAACCAAATTTGAAAATAATTTTCAATATTTGAAAATAAATTTTGAAAATTTTTCAAAATTATTTACAACTTGGCACATCATTTTCAGAATTTAATAAATATTTAGTCAACAATCAACACATTTGCAAATCAAAAATAAATAATACGGAGAATATAATAAAAATAAAAAATATTGTTATATGAAATACCTAAATACCTATATATATATATAATTAGAATAAATATATTAATTACTAAAATGAGTATTTTGTACTTCATTGAATGAATCAAAAATTAGTTTAACTGAATAAACAGTGGTTTATTAATTGGTAGGTGCTGCCTATATGCAGACCTATCCTCCATTATTTGTGATTAAATAACCATTAATAATGATGTTAAATATAAAGATATATATACATCTTTATATTTAACATCATTATTAATGGTTATTCAATCAAAAATAATTTTGTATTAATATATCAATATAAATAAAAATTGATTTTTAAATAGAAACATTTTATCTGTTTAGTATTTATTTTATTAATCATAATTAAATAATAGAAAGTAGATATTTAAAAAAATGTAAACTGCAATAATATTATATTTAAAAATTTAATTAAATTTAACAATAATCTTAATATATTGATTAATTTATATTAATATAGAAATTACAAACTTCGTATTTTATTTTCAAAATGTTTACAAACTTAGCATTTTATTTGAAAATTATTTTCGTTCAATTTTCGAAAATCATTTTCGTTTATTTTCGAAAATTATTTTCAAATAGTTTGCAAACTTCGTGTTTTATTTTCAAAAAAAATATAGAAATTTAGGAATATTTAAAATTATTTACAATAATTTTCAATATTCAAAAATAAATTAAAAATATTTTCGAACAAATTTTGGTTTACTGGAATATATTAATACACATTTATGGAAGTATAGATTTGTAACCATGCAAATATGTTACATCAACTTAATTTAGTTCATATCATAAATAAACCCACAATATATGTTCTATACTAAATGAGTCATTAAGGATTATTAAAAGAATATTAAAGGATACTTAAGTATGTATTCATTCCTATCATCTGCATATATTAAAAGCATACACTATTTGGATACACTATACTCTATTTGGTCAGCTATTATTGATCACTTGCTTAATGTAAAGTATATGTATATTATATGTAAAGTATATGTTAAATAATATAGGTTGTATTAATAATATAACTTAGTCATCTTAGTTGATCACTATTTTTGACATTTGTATTGCAATATAACGAATACATCAACCTTTGTTTGTTTGGGTAGCATGTGATTTGTTTACATCATCGATATAAACACATTATTTCTTTATATCGATGGTTTACATACATATATAATCTAAACTGTATAATTAAACGTAAATCTATCATTATTGAATACATTGAAAACTTATCATTTAAATAATATACTTAACTCACAAATATCTGAAGATTGGAATAACACAAATTTGTACATAGATTCTTAAAAAACTTATCTTAATACACAGATAAATAAAAAATAGAGAAATAAAATTAATGTAAAAAGTATGTCATAATCTTCATCAGAAATATACATTATAAAAATATAAATAATACTATTAACAAAAACATGGAAAAATGTAACCATATGAACAGAAAAACAAATATTCTATATATATATAAATTATATATTATATATATATATAATCATGATTAAGTAGGTAAATTTGATAGTTTAATGATTTATTTAACTCTATTGGATCAAATATTATAATATCATACTTCAAGTGGTTTATTAGTTATAAAAAGTATACCAAGAAATCTCCACAATTTGTAATATATAGGCTGATGTATATATATATATATATATATAATGACTAATATATAAGCAAGTATAAGCAAGACTTCACGAGTAATATGAATATATTCTTATTTATTTATAATCTTTATACAACTTTTACTATATAATTATAATCAATACTATATATTTCTATTATTCCAGACCATGTGAATATCACAATACTAATTCTAATATTTAAAAATGACTAACTATAAGATATAAATACATTAATCATTAATAAATTATTAATAATAATACACTATCATCTAATTTATTTTCTAACTTAATTCTATTATTAGAACCAATATGTAAAATACTTTTACCATAGGGTAATATTTATCTAGCGTAATACAATTTTATTTACAAAATATTATTTGCATTTCCGAATATTCTACAATATATATATAATTGATAATTATTCTTGTTTAAATTTTGTATTCCAATATTCATAAAAAGTGGCTTAAATATTAAAGTAATTAAGCCTAATTAGTAAGATAGAATTTCATTTTACTAAGAATACTTATTTTCTTTACATAATTTTATTAAAATATATGTTCTATATATATATATATATACATATAAATAAACAGTTATAATCTAAATTATTCCGTTTTTTTAATATTAACGAAATTATGAAAAAAAATGTTATACATTTTTTATTAGTTATTAACTATTACGGATATAAATTATATTTATACCTATTTAGTAAGTTTAATTTTAATTTTAGTAATTAGACAACCAGTAGTTAAAATAATAATAAAATAAATGTTTATAGTGACAGAACCCTCACCTATCTATTTACATGTAAACCAATATATTGTTGACGTTGGTAAATATCTCCATAATATATGTAGTTAGGCTATCCTACAGAGTAAAGTATTATTATATATATATATATAGAATATAAAGAGAACGTAAAGTGCATTACATATCTCAATGTACATGCCATAGATATTTAATAATATATATATATATATATATATATATTTATATATATATAAAGTAAATTATATATGTCGAAAAAATATACAGAAATAATAATATATAAAATACAATTGAAAAATTAAAGTAATAGAAGGAATATAAATTATGTGATTATATTAATGCGAAAATATAGGTGAAAGAAAGAATAAATATATATTCGGTTAAGATGTATAATGTATTTATTTTAAAATACGCATGAATAATATAAGCTGCCCTCGAATAGAGAAGATACGTTGCGTTTGTGTGGCATCGAAGTGGCACAGCAATATGGAGGACATATAAGGAGGGCAGTAGATAGCGTTACATAAGTTGTGCTGGCGTTAGGTACAGTTACATCGTAAAGAGGACATATGGGTAGTTAAGGGTTCATATGAACATGGGCTATATTACATAGAGAGCATCACAAGTTAGGTGCATAGTATTAGGTATGCGTCATGGCTAATTACAGAGGACATAGCTTACATAGGAAACATCGTGGTGGTGGTTATAGAGGACATAGGTAGTTAAAGAGGACATATGAATACGGGAACATGGCTAGCTCACATAGGTACACATCGTGGTGGTGGTTATAGAGGACATAGGTAGTTAAAGAGGACATATGAACACGGGAACATGGCTAGCTTACATAGGTACACATCGTGGTGGTAGTTATAGAGGACATAGGTAGTTAGAGGACATAGGTAGTTAAAGAGGACATATGAATACGGGAACATGCCTAGTTTAGATAGGTACACATCATGGTTATGGTTATAGAGGACATAGGTAGTTAAAGAGGACATATGAACACGGGAACATGCCTAGCTTAGATAGGTACACATCGTGGTGGTGGTTATAGAGGACATAGGTAGTTAAAGAGGACATATGAACACGGGAACATGCTTAGTTTAGATAGGTACACATCATGGTTATGGTTATAGAGGACATAGGTAGTTAAAGAGGACATATGAACACGGAACATGGCTAGCTTACATAGGTACACATCGTGGGGGTAGTTATAGAGGACATAGGTAGTTAAAGAGGACATATGAACACTGGAACATGGCTAGTTTACATAGGTACACATCGTGGTGGTGGTTATAGAGGACATAGGTAGTTAAAGAGGACATATGAACACGGGAACATGGCTATGTTGAAGCACGTAGTCGGATACAGATCCTATCCAGATGCGTTCGATCTTATTGAGACCTCGAGTGCCCATTACTATCATGTCGGCCTTGTCTTCTCGAGCTATCGTGATTACTCCCTCGCCGATGCATGCCACCTGACTTCCGATCACCACGCGATTCTTTATCTGTCGGGAGGGTAGAGTGGTGGATAAACGCAGAGATCGACTACAGCGATATGTTTTATTGTTGGTAGAATAATTACAAAATAGAAAAAAGTACGTTCGTATAATAACTCATGAATATACTCATCGAATATGGTAATATATCTATATATATATATATATATATATGTATACATGATTATATAACTACTTATATACTGGGCATATTCAATTAAATATGTCTACAAAAAGTATCAGTAAGCTTACGATTACTTTGAAAATTTTCAGAATTATCAAATGATTGAGGGTTTATAAAGTACTTAAATATTAATAATGTGTTCAATATTAAATAAAATATTTCTTTGCAAAAAAATGTATTAAAAATATTATTTTTTTACAATTTTTGAGGAATCAAGATTTTCATTTAAATATGATATCATTAAAAATTATCATAATTATTTAAAGTTTCCTTCAAATTAAAGTCATTTTTATATTTTTGATAAATTTTAAATTTTATTCTTAAAATGTATCTAAATAAATGTATATAAGTTCATAAATATTGTTTTAAATATTATAAATATATATTTATAATAGTATGTAAATGAATATGCGAATTGAAACTTTTTTTTTTAACATGAATATAAGTTTTTATATTCAAAATACTGAATACGAATTGAATAATTATAAAATGAAATGAATAGTCTAAATAATTAATATTTCTGGTTTTATTTATTAAAATTTATTTATTTATAATTTAATACTCATTTTTCTATGTTTATATGGGTTAAATTGGTGATTTTAACACAAAGATCGTATTATTTTCGATAGATGTTTTGTTAAATGATGTCAGAAAGATACACAATACATGAATCTGAATAAAATTATAGTCGATGTGATCAAATCTCAATACAATTGACATATCATATTTGATAACTCATGTTACATCAATTTCCAGTGAAAGAATATATTCTTTAGCTGGTCGAATATTATCAAATTGATGTAATCGTTTATCCGACAGGAATATCAATATGTTAATATTGTTAACTATAATAAATAAATAATATTGGTAAATTTATACATAATTAATGAATTTTATTCTACATTATATTATTTTTGAATTAATCATCGAACAAAGTTAAATATTTATAATTAAGTAATTTGTTTATATAAGTATACTATACATACATATTATTAATGTATATCTATACTATTTTTAAAATCATATTTAATTTAATCTATAAATCACATAAATTAATCACATAAATTATTCTATAATATTCTATATCAATGCGAATTGAACTTTTAAATTATGTAATTGTATATTAAACGAATTGTAGAATTTTAAAGCAAAGCTAATTGAATATATATTTTATTAATCATTTATTTCACTATATAATATATATTATTAATGTATGGTGAAATATTAGAACAAAGAGTAAAGAATTATAAGCTAAATTATCTTTTTGAATAAATGATATTTAATAAATCAATTTATAAACAAATATTTGTAGTTAATATATTTTCAAAAATATGTCATTTATAAATAGTTGTAAAATATTATATTCTATAAAATAAACATTGAAATTAAAATTATTACTTCAATATAGTAAATAAAATTGTATTATTTTAAAGTATTAATTATACAAACTAACGAAAATGTAAAAATATTAACTAGAATTTCATATAATGATATAAATATAGATAAAGTGCTCTCATACTTTTTCTTATTTTAATTACCTTGATATAAAAAGTATAAGTCTAATATTATATTAATATACTTAATAACTAGTGTTGGAAATTTTCAGATTTTTCACTCATTCAAAGTTTTTGAATAATATATATACACTACGAAGGTTTCAAATAGTATTATTTTTATTAAATTAATTATTCAAAGTTTTCAAATAGTACAATTATTCATTTCGAAGGTTTCAAATAGTACAATTATTCATTTCGAAGGTTTCAAATAGTAAATATATTTATTTCGAAGGTTTCAAATAGTAAATATATTTATTTCGAAAAATTTAAAAAGTAAATACTAGATGTACCCAACCCATAGTTGCTCAGTTTTTGATTGTTTGCCTATATATATTATTTATTTATATATTACCTATATATTATAAGTATAGCTATTCCTGATTCTACATTGCTAGTATATACAATAAAATAAATGTTAGCTAAAATACAAACAAATGTAGAAAAATATTTTTTTTATATTTCAAAAATTAGTGGGAAAATAATTTAAAATACAAAAAATACGTCTATATATTACAAAATATATTTTTAAAAAATTTTCTAAAAATAATATAAAAAATATAATATTTATATATTATAATTTAAAATAATATTTCAAAAATTAGAGGAAAAAATATTTTAAAAATACAAAAAATACAAAAAATACAAAAAAATATTACAAAATATATTTTTTTTAAATATCGAAAAATATTTTAAAAATATAAAAAATATTTCAAAATATATTTTAAAAAAATTTCGCAAAATATTTTTTATAAATTTTTCAAATATTTTAAAATATAATATAATATAGTATAGTGGAAATCAATTATGCTCATACATTATTTATATACAATCACTATTTATATTACATTAATTAAATAAAATTATTGAAAATTATTTAATAAACAATATTTAACGATTAATTAAATAAAATTATTTATAGTTATTTAAATTATATTTAGTAATGATAATAAAGATGTTAGGTGATAAAGGTGTTTCTATTATTTTAAATTATAATTAACATTATATTTAGTAATAATAATAAATAAGTTTCTATTATTTTAAATAAAATAATGAATTATATGATAATTACATCGTCAGAAATGATTGTAGGATATATATAGGGGAAAGTCCCCGATTACCGACCCCTAAATGATTATTTTTAATAACTTATTTAATATTAAATATATTTATTTGAAATTTTGTAATTAGGGTAATATTATGGCAATGAATAATGTGGCTATTTAAAATGTTTGATATAATTATATTTACAAGAATAAACAGGGGGGTCGGTAATCGGATACATGTGCCTAATACCGATCCCCTAAAATAATCGTGGTATAAATAATTGTTGTATTATAAAAATAATAAAAATAGTAGATATACATAAATATAATTAATTATAACATGCACGCAATTTATTTTGTATTGAAATTATGTTTTAATATTAAATTTAAATTTAAACTTTATAATAATTATATTAAAATAGTATATATTATTATTTAATATTTATTTATTAATCAGTATTTATATAATCAACTGGAATCATGAATCCTAAATCTATATCAATGATACACAAACAACTTACGACATATTTTAAAGTAAAATACGGATTTATTTTGATTGGATATTATAAATCTAATGGGATCGGTATTAGGGTAATTTAGGGGGTCGGTAATAGGAAAATCATATGGGTTGCTATAATTAAGATATATTGATTAATAGTTATTCAAATTAAATTATTTTTATAATATTTATAAACATTTTATTGATCTACAATATTATGCACAAAATTAAGTTTTCTTTTAATTAATAAATTATTAACAATGATTTAAAAAAAGTTATTATTCAAATATTTAAAAAGTAAAAACAGAATATTACATTTTATCAAATAATAATTGTAGGATTAAATATTTGTTTAAATAAAATACTTATTCATAATTTTCTCTTATAATTACTGAGATACAAGAGTGGGTGGGTAATAGGAGGGGGTCGGTAATCGGAGACTTTCCCCATATTCCTATATTCCAAAACAGATTACATATTTAAAATTAGAGGTCGAGGTAGTAAAAATGGAAGTAAATAGTATTAATTTATTGTATAATATTTGTATGATGATGATGATATTGAGTTTATTAGCACTAAAATAGGGTCATGTAGACCCCTTCGCTCGTGCGGGAAGAAAATAATAATAAAATAATAGTAATACGATAATAATTTGATAATAATATACATTCAATATACAACGGAAAAACAATAATAAACAATATAAAGGACTATTATATACTACAGTCTGCATTGATATGGTGTAGTTGTATATACTACAGACTGCATTGATATAGTATAGTGTTATATAATAATAAGATAATAATAATACAATAACGATTTAATAATGATATAAATTTAATATAACACGGATACAAATAATAAGTTGGATGATTTAATGATTATGGGTAGAGAGAAAAGAAGAAGTAAGATTTATAAATCTTTTGTGGGATCTAATAGAACGAATGGTAGGAGGGAGGGAATTCCATAGGGTTGGACCGGAATTTTTAAAAGCTCTAGAATTTAGGGAAGTTTTACTAGAGTTCTGGGAGATAAGTAGAGGAGCATTTTGGTAACGAAGAGAAGATAATATAGTACGTTTTTTAATTAGATCAGAGATATAGCTAGGGGTAAAAGAATATATTGATTTATGGATTATAGATAGTATACGTAATTTACACCTGAGGGAGAAGGGTAGCCACATACGAGATGATTGATGAGATGTTGTAGTAGAGTGATCCAGTCGAGTTAAACAGTAAGTAGTACGTATTGAGGAACGGATAATCCGATTAAGTGGAGCAGTAGCTTTAGCAGGAAGTAAATTAAGTAGGGAAGAACAGTAGTCAATACGTGAAAGTACAAGAGCATTAATTAGAGTTTTAGTAAGGTTTCTGGAAAGTGATGTCCGTATTTTTTTAATTCTGAAGAGATGAAAGTTGGATGATTTTGTAATGGATGATATGTGATTCTTAAATGATAATTTGTCATCAAATACTAATCCTAGGTTTTTGGAGGAATGAGAAGGAGAAATAATCATGTTATTTAGAGTAAAGTTTGGAAAGGAAGTTTCAGAAGTAGATATGTTAAGTACAGTAGTCTTAGAGGAATTAATTAGTAGTTTATTGGAGAGGAGCCATAATCTTATGGAGTTAGCACACTCGATTAATTCAGAGTTAATGGTATTATGAGAATTTATAGGGAAAAAGGTAAACAGTTGGATATCATCAGCAAAAATATGGTAGTGGATATTTGGAAATTTCTTAATTAGATCAGCAATAGGGCGGATATAAATAGAAAAGAGGGATGGACCTAGAACAGATCCTTGGGGAATACCGTGGTTAAGAGGAGAAAGAGGCGAGTAAGATTTGTCAATCATAATAGAGATATTCCTGTTAGTGAGATATGAAGTAAACCATTTTAATGCTAAGCCAGATATACCCATTAAAGTAAGTCGCGAGATTAATATGTTATGGTCCAGGGTATCAAAAGCAGATGATAGATCAAGTAGGATTAGCTGGCAACACGTGTTGCTATTTAAGGTAGATAATATAGTGTCAGTAATACGTAGGAGAGCTGTTTCGGTTGAATGACCCTTACGAAAAGCGCTTTGAAACGGGTCGAAAAGATTATTTTTATTTACATGGGCTATGAGTTGTTTGGAAACAATTCTTTCTAATATTTTACTTAATAAGGGTAGGTGGGAGATCGGGCGATAATTGCTAAATGAGTTTGGGTCTAAGTTTTGTTTTTTTAGAATAGGGGATATTATGGCAGTCTTGAGACAGGGTGAAACTTTGCCAGAGTTTAGTGAGTTCGCAATAATATCCAAGAAGATAGGAGAAAATAATGGTGAAAGTTTGTGATATAATGATAAAGGTAGGGGATCAGTGGGGGAGGTACAGTGAGATTTCATGAGTAGGTCATTTACTTCATACAGTGAAGGAATAGTGAATGTACTTACTGAGTCAATATGATGGGTAATATATATGGTAGGATTGAGTATGGGTTGAGTAGATGCGCAAATAATATTATTAATGCTTGCAATTTTATGGTTAAAGAATTTTTCAAAAAGAGAACACAGTTCAAAATTTGACGTGTTAGGTAAAATGGGGAGGATTTTTTCATCTGGAGGAGAGAGAATTTTATTTGCTATTTTAAATAATTTGCGAGGATTGGAGGATATCAATGCTATCTTTTTGTTATAATAGATAGATTTTGAACGAGATATAGTAGATTTGTAATTTTTTCTAGCTAGTGATAGTGCTAATTTAGTTTCAGTTGAAGGATTTTTAAGAAATTTCTTCTCAAATTTTCGAACACTCTTCTTGAAGATGAAAAGTTCGTGGGAGAACCAGGGAGAAAAAGGGCGGTCGGTAATTAATGTAGTTTTTGTAGGTGCATGTATATTGATAATATTTAGGAGAGTGGAGTTTAGGAGTACCGGACAGAGGGAAGTTGAAGAAGAGATCTCAGTTTTGATATTGTTTACAAATCTTGGTAGGTCGATATACTTAAAATCTCTATATGTAATACGTTTTCGTTTAATATTTGTGAATTTTAGATTTATAGAGAATTCAATAATAAAATGATCAGTTAGTAGTTCAATTTTTTGAAAGGAGTTAGGGTTTATACATCTAATAAGAGGACTGGATAGGGGTGTAAATATCATATCAAGTGTATTGCCACTAGAATGGGTAGGAAATGATATATGTTGGCACAAGGAAAGAGACTCAGTTAGGAGTTTAAAGTCACCATGGGGATAGATGGGAGAATTATAGTGATAGTTTAAGTCACCAAGAACTATTGGTAGATAGGATGAAGATGAAGGAAGTTTATGGATAAAATCATGAAATTCATCAAAGAATAAACTGGTTTCAGGTTTTGGGGGACGATAGATAACGGTAAGATGTAGAGTTAAGTTAGGAAGCTTGAGGGTCAGCGAAATACAATCACTATATGAAAAGGGGGGGAATGAAATGGATGGAGATAGGTAAAAATCATTACGTATCATAAATCCTACCCCACCACCACGGCCCATTTGTCGTGGAGCGAGATAGAGTGTATATCCAAAGTCCAAGATGGAGGCAAATATATCAGAGTCATTATTAGAAATCCAGGTCTCAGTCAATGCGATTATAATAAATTTTTGTAATTTAAGGTATGGGAACAGAAGGGATATATTTGATCTCAAGGAGCGAATATTGATCAAGGCTATATTAGAGGATAGTCAGGCTTGAGAGGAAGAATTATTTATAAATGATTTCTTATAGTGATCAAAAGAATCAAACCATTTTGTTAGATCAGATTCAGGGATGAGAAAAGGGGGATATGAAAGAGGATTTTTTTTATCCCTAAGTTCAAATGTTTGGGAACGATTATTAAAAAATACTTTATACAAAATGGGCGTGAGTTTTTGTTTTAGGGCATGATATAGTACCTTACCAAGAAGTCTAGTAGAGTCAGGTAAATAATGACGAATAAATATATGCTTAAAATTACTATGTGGTGAGATTTTTAGAAGGGAGGAGAAACATATATCACGAGCAGAAATATTAGTGAAACGTAATATAGCAGTACTGGTAAGAAATGAGGCAGAAGTAATATAAGAATGTGGAAGTTTTATATAGTCAATTAATGATACTATGAAATTATAGTTAACTTCATAAGGAAGAAGGTGTTCAAGTACTAGTATGAGGGACTTATCTATGGAGCGTATGGATGAAGACTTTGAGGAAGTTGAACTAGATAATATAGGGGTTGGTGTGTGATTTGAGGAAAATGTTAAGTCCATTAGCTTTGGAATGTTTCTAGAAGTATTATCATTGGGCTGGGTATTAGCATTATGCTTGGGCTGGATATTAATAGTCGTAGTAGAAGAATATATATCAGATGTTATATTTGGCGTTACCTTGGAACAAGTATTATGTATAGATTTGTCAGTTAAAGTAGAAGGTGAATATGGCATAGTAATGGGTGGAGTAGTTGTATGATTAGTCGAAGGAAACTTATTTAAGGCTAGGCATGAGGAACATGAGAAGATGAAGTTAGGTGAATTAAATATAGCAATAGCATAAGCGGGAGGGGGGTTTTTAGAATGAAACCAGGATTTAGAAATAATAGCTGCGGGGTATAAACAATTATAATGTAAAATAGATGGACATGTTTTACATTTGAGATAATATTCGCATGCGGGAAGGTTACAATGTGAACAATTTGAGGACATGGTATACTTGAGATTGTGGGATTAAATTGAATGAAATAGATAATAATAAATATAATAATAAATGTATAAAAACTGGTCGTAACAGGGATATTTTTGAAGAAGTTTGGTATTCAGTCCGTTTTGCTATAAGACGAGTTGACTTGACAAGCACCGGTTGACTTTAGTAGGCTCCTGGTATGCTTGGTGGCAGCCGGGCAATGATGGTCCGATTGTCTGAGATGTAAGGCAGTGTATCGTCCGAGGTAGAATTGATGGATCTGTATGTAAGTAAATACAGCAGTAGACTATCTAGGTGTAAGTTGGTAGCTAACCTCAAATGAAGGTTGGTAGATCCGACTACCAAAAGCAAATTCCCAAGGGAGATCCACGGGAGAATATCAGTTATAATATTATTATAAACTACTAGTTAATTAATTTTATAAATAGTAAATAATGTAGCTAAGTATGAATATACATAAACAGTATGTAATATATATTTGAATTTAATTCAATATATATATATTGAAATTGTAAATTGTATATATATTAATTGTATATATATTTATTATTATTGTTACTAAATACAATAATAAATAAATAAAAGATTAATAGGGAATAATATAATATAGTATTAATATATGCATGCCTGTTATCGTTTGTTTCGAATAGTTAAATTATATATTAGAAAATTTCAAATATTTTAATTTGATATTAGAAATTTTCGAATAATTAAATTTAAGTATTCGACATTTTCGAATAACTGTCAAATTCTAAAATGTACTATTTGAAAGGATCGAATATTCAAATATTCGAATATTCTATTCGATATTCTAAACCGTTTCCAACACTAGTAATAACACATATATCTGACTTAATTATTATTAGTTAGACAATAAACCTTTCGTTTTTCAAGTTTATCAGAATAATCAGCAACCATATTCTTAATTTGAACGCATTGCTCTTCAAAAGTTTTACTCCAGTGTTGAATTGGAATATTCAATCCCTCTATGTGCATATATATATATATAGATTAAATTGAAATTAATAATTTGATGATATTGCTATATTAAATAATTTGGTTATATTTAAGCAAGGAAATGGCTTCTATACTGTAATAGTATAAAAATTGCAACATACATTCTGTTTTTTAAATATATAGTATGGAGATAAATTCTTTGATTACATAATAAGTAATTCTAATATTATCTGTATATCTATTAATTTATAAATAAAAGAGTTTACTAGATATAATAAAATCACTCCAGTAAAATACAAATTTCTAATTATTCTTGCAAGTAGATCTCCTGTCCTTTGCATAAAGTAGAAAATCATTAGTTCTGAACTTATTAAAATAAATATAGAAAATCTGTTAAATTATTGTATATAATTTATATAATATAAGTATTGTAGAATTACCTCTAAACGTGAAAGATGGAAGTTTTAACTGTTCCGGAACATGAGTGATTAAAATGGTGTCATCTTTTCTGTAGATGTTGGATAGGCACCCTGTGAAAATTTATTTATTTTAATAATGTGCTTTAATAAGATCATAAATACTTCTGAATATTATCTTATCATTCTATTTTATTATTTAATATATGTAAATATAATATTATTTTATAAATATAGTAAAATAATTGTAATCTAGGATATTAACATATTAATATATATTTGTATATTAAATTAATAATTTAATTTAATATATAATAGATTATTTATAATAATAATATATAGTTAATTATAATTTATATATTTGTATACTTTGTATATTATAATTTTATTCATGAATTATTATAATTATTAGTCTATAATTTATTATAAAATTATAATTAATTATAATTTTATAGAATATATTAATTATAATATATCTAAAATATTATATTTAATAATTAATTATTATTATCCTAAATTGTATGCAATAAAAGAGTATCAATAATAGTCATAGTTGGCATCGTGAGGTTTTTTGGTTTTTGGTTTTTTCATTGGTTTTTTGATTTTTTCAAAATGCATGTTTTTTGGTTTTTTGCTAAAATATATATTAAATAGTATATATTAAATACATGATATATTCTATTATATTATTATAATAATTATATAAACTTTAATTAATAATTCATTTTAAAACTTCAACTTATTAAATATATAATAGTTAAGCTTATTTTGTTTTTTGTTTGTGAAGGTTTTTTTTCTAAATATAAATTAAATGTAATATATTATAATAATAATTATTATAATATAATATAATATAATATTATATAGGACACCTACATTTAAATGTATTACATTTACTTCATGTTTAACTTTAATTATTAGAGTATATTATGTTTATACTTGTAGATTATTTATATTATATTTATATTTTAATTACAAGTTATATGTATAACATTGAAATATACCAATGTATCTTAAGTGATAAGCGCGTTTTTTGTGACATACCAATCTACCAAGTTAGCAAGCTTTTTTTTGTAATTTCCCATCTGTATTCATCTATATTCTTATACATGTAAATTCAGATTATACGTTGGTACGTTGGTACATTAGAATGTTACAAAAAAAGCAACATCCCAATGTCACAATGTACCATCGGACGTTTATATAATACAAAAAACACCCTTATATCATATAACACTTACAAGAAATCGTGTACTTCAATTTTGTATACAAAATACCTACAGCACCACCTATATCGGGTAAATTTATTGAACTAGGTGTTGTTTATAATGTAAAATAAAATGTTTATATTATTATTTATATTATAAAAACTAGTGTTAATTGCTAATATATAACAAAACAATAGGATATATAGGTTTTAAATGCTATACATATCTATGTGGCGAGTAAAATCTAATTTATATTGCATGTAATTTAATTTAAATATATAAATATTATTGTATGAAACCGCGCCGTACCTAATCTATTTCAGTGATTCGATACTATGGCTAATAGTGGTAGGTAGTAGTTATTAATTATGTTATTTATTATGTTATTTGTTAGTTATTAATTATGTTGCATATATAAGGAGTGTTATATATTTGCTTAGAAAAATCTTTGTAAGTACTATTTAGTACTTAAATTAACTTTATTATTAAGATTATTAGTTTTTTGGTTTTTTGATTAAATATAAATTAAATAGCTATTCTATTATATATATATATAAATATTATGTATTTACATATTATATTAAATTTACCATATAATACAAAATATAATTTTTATATTATTATACAATAATTATAATTTTATTAATTTTAATTATAATTTTATTTTAAATAATTATTTTCATCAACGAAAAAACCAAAAAACCATAAATAAACCTTGAAAAAAACCAATAAAAACTATGGAAAAACCAAAAAACCTAGAGCCAAAAAAAAGGTTTTTTGCCAACTATTATTAATAGTAGACAAATTAAGATAAAGAGTAAAAGTTATTCTACAAATACACATTATCATGCTCAATTATTTACATATTAGATTAATTATTAGGTACAAATAGTTAAATAAATTAAACAAATGAAATTCATAATCCTTATAATTATAAATTAAATGTATAATATAATCATTATATTTAATATAATAATTATTATAATTATATAATTATTATTATAATAATTATCATATATGTCATAAATATGGTGAATACTATTAATTTTAAATGATAGTATATAATAATATTACTATTCTATATAATAAAATCATAATTTATATATGTATAAATATTATATATAAAGTATATAATATAATATTATATTAAATATATGTAATAAAATGTATAGAAAATATTTGTTCCTAGAAATTATAAATAAACATTTCTGAATATTATTTTCCGATGTATATATATATTTATACTACTAATATTATATTAAATATTTTATATATTATTAGATTCTAACACTCAAATGCATGTTTAGAGTAATCACTCGTATCGATTGCAATCATAATATTCCTAGACATTTTATATATTATATATTTTACTTTAAAATAAAAAATATAGAGAATAAACAAATATTACTGGAAAATATTTTTATAAATGATAATAGGTGTCACTACGATATATATTTTATTATTTTTTAAATTATATTTTATATATTAATTTTAATAATTATTAATAATACTATATTATAGTAATCTAGTTTATTTTATACATGTATATAATATAAATATATTATTTATATGATTTATAAAAACGATTAATTATTTTATTATTATTATCATAATTATGATAATCATAATATTTGTATAACTTGTAATATCAATGCAACTCTTTATCAACAATTTATTAAGTTAATTATTAACTTAATTATTAAGTTAATATTATATTAAATATGAGTTATTTATCAAAAGCAAACGTTGATACTGATTCAGATAGTGATTTTGATGAAATTGATTTACCAGCTTGCTGGGAAGAAAGAGTAAATGAAGATGGATCTATATATTACGCTAAGTATGAATCATAATTTAATATAATTATTATTATAATAATTTAATTATTATAATTTTTAATTATAATAATTATAATAATAAATAAATTTAAAAATTAAAATCATCAATTTTATCCTTATGGTAAAATCTTCGCGATTAATATGCGAGTTGAACGCCCGCAAAATTGTTTATTCGAATTAGTGAATTAACAATAACATGTTTATTTGTACAAACATACATATTTTTAGTTTTAGTTATTTTCACTTGTTTAGTTTGGTTTGGTTTGGTTTGGTTTAGTTTTGATATTGGCAGGTTTTTTAGCTGCATTACATCCCCAGTGAGCCTATAAAACACATATGAATATATATATATTTATGTGTGTTAATAATAAGCCGTTGTATGTATATTAGTTTATTAATATACATACGCTAATTATAATAACCAATCATACGCTATTGTAAAATCACTAATTCGAATAAACATAGTAATGATATGTAATACATAATGTATATATATATATATTGTATTATTATTACTATACGTGTATCTACGCATATTACTCTTACTCGCCATATAAGGAGCGACGTACATCGTACGCACGCCTATGAATTCCTGCATGGCCGTCATGCACGACCGCCTCACGTGCTAGACACGTTGTTATATAAAGCAGCCGATAGCCACATGTTGGGCACTTCGATACTATATAAATATACATAAGCCTTGACGCTTTTATTCTTAACATATATAATATGTATACATGTATTCATTATAGTACATTCGTACTATAGTATATATATATATGCATATAATTACTATAATAGTTATACAGCGTGGTTCGGTGATTATATTTGGTAAAATAGGCTGTTCAATGAACTGTTAATCAACAACTTGCTCGCAAATTGCCTAATGGGCGTATCCAAAATGGAACTTGCTCGTACTAAAAAATTACAGATAAGCATGGAAAATAAATGGAACATTTTCATTCCACCGCAATTTGTTAATGAAAATTCGGTGTGAACCCCCCTTTAGAATAATAATAGAAACAGTATATATGAAGAATAAATTTATTAGAATAATAATAGAAACATTATATAAGTAGAATACATTAGAATGAATTTATAAATGCATAAATGTATTGTTCATAAATCATTATTAATATATACTAAAACTTCAAAGCAAATGTATTTATTGTAAATATATAACATTTATATATTTATATTATAAATACATAATTGATTCAGCAAACCAGATTTTATAATTTTTTATAGATTTCAAAATAAAATTAATTTCTATAGAAAATCAAAAAAATAAAATTATCTGAATAAAATAAGGTATCCCACTACCAGTATTTCCGATAATAATGTTCGGAAATGTTTGCTAGACAGTGATTTTATTTTGGTAGAATCCCTTCATCCCATTCACGAACTTGGATGAAATTTTATACTTATAAGTTATAACTATATGGCTCTAATGTCCCTTCGAAGCTGCTCTCATTTTAAGACATTAATTGTTTAATGAGAGTCGATTATTTATTTATACACAATTATATAAGATCGCTTCTAAATAATATTATAAGACCTATTTTAATGGTCCGGACGGTGCTTTACCCGTATCTTGCTACCTGTGTGTCTGACGCATTAGCCAACATGGCCACATCATCGATAAAAGAAAGTGGATAAGCAATTGATGCACGCAATGCATGTAAAAGATAGATACGTGAATGGCACTTTTATTGATAATTAACAAAATGGTATTAGTGATTTTGATTGGATATTAGTCATATTATATATGTCAAATATTAAAACAGTAGGCTTTTCGTCGAAATAGATTTAAGTGACTTCTATCTATATCAATGGATATAGATTATAAATATCAATAAATTTCAATAAAATAGTATGATATCTTCAATTTAAATACAACAAATTACGAGGAATGATGTATTTGATATGATTTATTTTAAATATATAATTTTATTTTTAGTATAGATAGTACATTAAAATTAGTAGTAATTATCAATATATATATATGTATAAATAAATATTATTATAAATAAAAAGTAGTGGGCCAGATAGTGGGTTTCGACTACAGCGCCCGTAGTGGATATTACCATACACTACATCCAATTGCTTATCCACTTTCTTTATATGGATGGGCCACACAGGCATATGTATAAATATATTCCCTAATATTCCATATTAATCATAATTACTATACACAATTATTATAAATCTATTAATAATATTATTATATATTATATAAATCAATACAACGTTTTCGAAGTCAATATACAATATAAATAGTCTATATTATTATATAACTCCTATTGAATACCAACAATGAATATTGCAGTCATATCACGTTGGAGACACAGTGGTATCATCCTAGAAGTGGACATCGATATCACGTCTTGAAGGGTTTGCTGATATGTATTACAACGACGATAATAATAATAATTTAATTACACGAACAAATACCTATTCCTAGTCATATTTATCGACTCGTATCTTTAGACAATCCATATGTATATCCATATATATTTATATCCATCTTATGCATATATAGATCATGACCATATATCGTTACTTGATTATTTTATGTTTAAATATATACAATTTAATTACTTATGTAAGGGTTTCTGTGTACAATATACGACCTGTGTAATGAATAGAGTTTACCATGTACTTATGCAATTAATATAATTCATATTTAAATATAGATAATCATAAAATGTACTTAATAATTAATTTAAATTTAGTATATTCACATGACTTTAATTGATAATTTATATAGGTGTCAATTAATATTCCAATACATTCATTTGATCATTTTTTAAATAAAACGTATGTCACCCCTATTATATATATATATATATATATATATATATATATATATATATATTAATCAAAGGTCTTATTGTAAAATTTATGTTATTACATTAATATAGTGCATAGAAAATAAGGAATTATATTGATTAAACTTTTATATGTAAAATATAAGAATTATTCTATTATATGTTAATATTTTTGTACAATATAATAATCTTATATTATTTATTACCATATTAGTTTTCTATGTAATATATTGAATTAATTACTTAATATATAATATTCTAAAGTTTAGGATACAAGTCATATTATTTATTTATATTACCGATTTATCAGGAACTAATGTATGTATATATATTCCCTGTATAAAACCTTGAATAATATAAACATATATTTCAGTTAGAATTAATATTTCAAATCAATATAAATCATTAATTTATAATAGTTTTCTGAATACATTGAATTCATTAATAGAGTATTACTTCGAATATATTGTAGTTGCATTATTAATTATT
This sequence comes from Osedax fenrisi, assembly GCA_964019155.1. Classification (NCBI taxonomy): domain Eukaryota; kingdom Metazoa; phylum Annelida; class Polychaeta; order Sabellida; family Siboglinidae; genus Osedax; species Osedax fenrisi. The sequence goes on along the minus strand of OZ025240.1, from coordinate 24,142,014 downwards.
TTGAATTTACATATCGTTTTTCCGATTTATAGATATTACTCATTCCCATTATAAATACTTACCTTATCTTCAATCGCTTCAATAAATAATATTTAAATTACAGTAAATACTAGTGATATTTAGTTAATATTATCTAGTTTATAATAGTTATATTTAAAATAATATATTCAATAATTAGATATATATATACAAACGTCTACACCACCCCTACGATATTAAACACGCCACCTACCCGCGCCAGATCTGCCGTTCGGTTGGACGCGCGAATACGACCCCGATGAGAAGCGCGTGGCCTACATAAACCAGTCGACCAACAATCGTACGTTCACCGACCCTCGTCTCGCCTACCCTAGAATCGTCGACGACTCGGTGCCTATGATCAAGCTACGCATGCCTCGCTGCCAGAAATTTGACAGTAACGCCACGGGTAAAACAGTTAGCTACCCCCCGACCCCTTAGTCACTAGTGCACGCACAGCTGTTACAACCATACGGGGTTTACGATATCGTGTTATGTAAGATAGTTATAATTTACGTATTTATAAATATTAATATATATTTTAATTTGTGATATTTATTCTATATAGAAAAAAATTTAAAAACCGATATTTTTAAACATTATTTTATTACCAGGGTTTAATATTTAAGTGAGATATGTGAGTTTCTCTTTCACTTAATACTATATTTGTATAGTGTATGTTATATATATATATAGTATATGTTATAAATAGTATAACAAAATATGTTGTTTATAGTTCCTACAAATGCAATATTTAAACATCATAATGTTGTAAAAAATGTTATAAAATAATTCAGATTTATATAGGATGATAAATATTATATAACACTATACTGTATATGTATATTATTCTAAATAGTAAATTTAAATAGATCAAATATATATGTTTCATTACATTTTTACATTTTTCTGTTTTCGAACTGTGAACTGTGCTTATAAAGCTTATATAATATATTATGTATTATTTAATACATTTTTTAAATAAATTGATTGTAAAAATTATTATTGCACCTGTTTTTCTTAAATTTATTTATATTATCACTATCATCATCACTAAAAAGGATATGTTTTTAGTCAAACTAATAGTTTCTTCAATAACAATAATGTCATTCAATTTAATATATATTAAATATATATTTATTATACTTAAATTAGTATTACAGAAATTTATTTTTATTTTTATTTTTTATGTAATTATTTATTATAATTAATATTAAATAATAATGAAATTTTGTGTTGAACTAATTGTATTCATATATACATACTTCTATATACTATCATTCTACTAATGTCAGGTTAGATATCTGCATAAGCTATTGTTTCAGTATGCCTAGCATGAATTCATTCATATCATTATTAACAATTTGATCTATTTGTAGTACAAATTTTGTACGTTAGCTATTTCAACTATACTAATAATGAATCATGAATCATCAGGTTCTCAGAGGAGTGGACCTATCCGATAGGTATGTCATCATAACTGGAGCTAATTCCGGAATAGGTAATATTGATGCATGACTCATGCTATACATAGCTTTGTGATTGGTTTTAATGCTGTTATTCGTGTCAAATTATCCTATTAAAATAGTTAAACTTATTATGAATAATTGAAATATGTTTAAGCTAAAATGTTTAGAAATGTGTAGGATATTAAATTATTATCTAATTTTTCTAGTAATTATAAGTAATATTTAAAATTTTCAAATCAATATAAATAAATTATAATAATTGTATTAATTATTAATAAAAAATCATAATACATAGATTGTCATTTTGAAGAAAATTAATCAATTAATATCTAAATAATTATTTATGAAACCATATATATATATATATTACCTTCTATGTATATTACTATTATTAATAATAATTAATAAATATAAATGTATGCAAGATATTACACACATAAAGATAGTGTTCTTTTTCCATCAAATAATATAAATATGACAAAGTATAGATATATTATTATAATTATAAAATATATTATATATATATATATATATATATATATATATCTACTCTATCGCACTCATACATACACAAACACACACACATACACACATGCATACACACACACACACACGCATCTGCACATTTACAGTGGTTGATATATGTGTATATGTTGAATTTAATAATAATGCTATAATAATGCTATGATACAATGTTTAATATTTAAGGAATAATTTATGTTCCAACGTTCTCTACAATTATCAATTATTTATCTAAGAAATTTATTAAATAATGCACAATCTTTATATATACATATATATCTAATTTAATGATAAATTATAAATTATTAATATGTAAAAGTCACATTATCGTATTTATATTTTTCTCAGTGCTATATTTCAAATGTTCTATAACATAGAATATATATATATATATATATTAAATTTCATGGGCTGATCTTCTTAAATTTCATGGGTATATTCTAAATTACGTATAAAACTGCAAAAAACACAGAATTGTAATACAATGTACTATAGCATAGAATGTGACACATAAACAAAGTTTGAGCGCTTGTCATCAGCTAGGACTACCCAAGGGCTAAGCAAGTTTAACACTCCACACACCCTTACTACCACTACAGCTAGGACTACCCAAGGGCTAAGCAAGTTTAACACTCCACACACCCTTACTACCACTACATCAGCTAAGTAACCCTAGGGGTAAACAAGTTTAACACTTCATAAACCCATACTACCACAGGTCTTGCCACTGTTAAGTATATGGCTGAACAAGGGGCATTCGTGACCATGCTGTGTAGAGATTCAGATAGAGGTGAAGAGGTCAGTGCCGTTACTATTACGCAATACTACACCACTAGGTGTCTCGCCCTTGTTTCGCTAGTTAATTTAGTTATATTTAGAAAAAATTATATTTTATAAAATAATTACAAAATATTTATAACCTAATAACATTTCGTTATAATAATAATAATGACTATGCATGATAACAATAATAAATTAATGTATACGTTATTATATTATATTAATAGTGTAATAGTTATGCTTTATATATATATATATATATATATAATATAGTATGAAGTCACATGATCTATTAGGTACTTATTTGTATCCTCCATTGATTATAAAGTTTACACTTTTAGAATTTGTTTCCATAAACTATTCACGCGATGTGTTCACGTGGTTGTGTTAACGTCACGAGTTTAACACGATATACCGGCTTACATTCCGCATGATCACCCACCCCCCGTACCCCCGTACCATCGTACACTAGGAGGCCGCCAAACTGCGTAAACAAACCAAGCTAACGCTGAAGCTACAAGTCATGCAATGCGACCTTACCTCGCTGGAGAACGTCTGCTGTTTCGTTAAGCGATACCTCAACCTGAATATGTTAGCCTTCGCTGCTTCGTTATCTCATCGTTAGCCGCACGTGATATGTAGCATCCACCGCGCATGTTGCGCTGTAGCAGTGCCTGCCTATAGCTCTGCATGTAAGCTGCTACGCTTTCAGATTTGTTAAGCTAGATATATATATATATATATATATTGATATTGATATTGATATTTGTTGACGTGTAGGAAATATGATTGTACCCGAGCAACAAAATCAAAGTGAGTTTTATTTTTATAAATATTATATAATATGAAAAGTCTTTCGCAAAGTTTTTCATTCAGCATTCAAAGTAAAGGTTTTGCACATTTGATATATTTGATTATAATTGATTTTATTTTTTAAAAAGTAACTTATTTTTATATTATAATAGTTTATATTAATAGTATTAATAGTAATATATTTATATTAATAGTATTAAATAATTTTATTTGTATATTTTATAATTTTTATATTATCTACATTCAATTAAAACTCATAAATATGTATAGATATAATTTAATAATAATATATAGATTTAATATTAGTACAATTAGTATTGATATAATTTATATTGGTGAGTATATTACTTTAATTTTAATTTTATTTGTTAAATTATGAAGTATCATTTTAACTAGAATATTAATATTTAAATTCTGAAGGTATATGAGTTCGTGTAAAAACTTTTAATAGGGAGATTAAACTTTATGATTTTCATTTTTAAAAAACCATTATTTTTTTTAATAAGAATGTTTATTTCATTAATTTATTTATCATTTTATCTACCTAATTCAATATTTTCTTAATTCACTTTCAAAATTTGAAAACAAATATTGTTTTATATTAGCTAATAATACAAATAATAATTTGTAATACAAATAAATTGTATGTGTTTGATAAAGTAATATAAGTATCTTATCAATTTTTTAAATGTAAACAGTTATCTTTATTGATTTATTTACTGCATTAAATACAATTTAGATGTCACTATAGGTAAACATATAGTCAATGAAAAAGCATGTGAAAAGTTATCGAATTTTCGAATTGAAATTTATCTTTTTTTTTAATATTTTAAGTATTTTTTATAATATAGATTATTATATATTATAATTTTTATAATATTGGTATGTTGGTCTAACATGAAATGACTATATTACATTATTATATGGAGTATTATATACATGTTCTTCGCCAAATCTTTATGTAAATATAATATTACGCTACTGTTAGGAGATATCGAATTAATAAAGCCGATTGCTTTCACTGATTATCCGTAGGTGTTGGTCATAAAAATATTTGAAATACTTGAGATACACATATCATTATATAACACAAACATACGAGGGGATATTTCCCCCCCCCACTTTAAAATCTAGGGGGACCTCCTATGTATTGGTCCCCCCCACCAACTTCTACCACACAGTTATTTTAATTGGTTAGTCCCCCTACATACACACCATCGTTCCAGCGCCACTACTACAACCATTATATTGCCCATACACACAACATATACACACCCATGTCTCCACCACCAGCCCGCTGAACATACTGATACTGAACGCGGCTATATTCAGTGCGCCCCATTCCCTCACCGAGGACGGGTACGAGAGCACGTTCCAGATCAACTTCCTGTCGCAGGCCTTACTAGCGTTCAAGCTGCAGAGGAAACTCATCGAGTCGGGGCCGTCGCGTATCGTTATGGTTTCTTCGGAGTCTCACAGGTGTGTGACTCATCAACTAGTGACTCATCAACTAGTGACTCGTTGTCGTCATCATTTCTTTTCCTTCATTCTTATTTCTTTCTTTCATTTTTATTGTACTCTATTTATTTTATTTGTGTTTCCTTCACATTATAAATAACCACCACATTATTTCGTAGTCAATAAAACATTTCATAATAAATAATCATCGCTAATAGCCTGTATTTTGCAGTACGTCATATATACGTCATATATGTACTATATATATATATATAAATCTGCCTGTGTGGCTCAGTTGGCTAAAGTGTCACACACGCAGTAAGACGTGGGTTCGAGTCTCGTCCGGACCATTAAAATAAGTCTTAAAATAATATTTAGAAGTGATCGTATATAATTGTTAATAAATAAGTTATCGACTCTCGTTAAAACCATGGATGCCTTAACTTGCGAATGGCTTCAAAGGGACCTTATAGCCATATGATTATAAGTGAAAACTTCATCTAAGTTCTTGGATGGGATGAAAGGACTCCACCAAAATAAAAATAACAATATTCATATAAAGTATATATATACTATAGTACGATTGCTAGTACTATTAGATCATAAAGTGCTAGTAATGAAGTAAATCGTATTAAACCTTTGTTTATACAATTATATATTATATAAAGTGCAAGTACATTGAATTAGTGCGTGTGCAGGTGTGGATACAGTTTAATAGTTTCCCATTACCTCTAATAGCTAGTAGAGTTATATATATAACAGTTAAGTAGACTAAAAACATAGTGAAAACCTTTTTAATTATTTACATCTATATTTCTAAAATGTAGCTAACACATGTGCATCGTTTATTTAGTGCGTTCATTAATTTGTTAATGAAGTTATTCTTTGTTACTCTATATTCTAGAGTAAACGCTATTTATACATTGGATATAAATATACCAAAACATGGTTATATTAAAATAAATTAAATTAAAATTTAATTTTTTATTAATATTAATATTTAATCTCAATTACAATCGTGATTGCCTATTTATGTTATGATAACCCATTACCAGGCTTCTCCAAATTCATGAATTTACACGAATTCTATATATATGTGTAAACATTACTTTAAGATTGGTAAATATATAATTTGAAATGGTTCATTTAAGTATTCATTATTTATAATCTTTTGTATAGGAATGAAGTTTATATTCTAATTAGGTATTGTATTTAATTTTATAAATAACAAATACAACAAAATATATATTTATATTAGAAATTGTTTAAACAAATAAAAATTTATTATGAAAATAATGTTATAATTATCATTGCTGTAATACTCTTCCTATAATGTAATAATGTTCCGATAATTATGTATAAAGTTGTGTATGTGTACCATATCAATAACATATGCAACATAACAATATTATTTCATGTTTTCTGTAAATATATTTAGAATTAGTATTGCATATTATATATATACATTATAATTTATTAAAATCGAAAAATACATTTTATATATATTTTCACAATATGTTCCAAAATTTCTGAAAAATATATAAGATCACCATTTTTTTTATTAATTTCAAAATATAACATTATATATAATATTATTACATTTTTATTAATAAATCTTTTAATATTTCACTATACCACTACAATAATATATGAAATTATATTAAATATTAATATATGCATGTTTTAATCAAATTTAATCTCTATTTATGGTAATTTGTAAAAAATATTCCTTGATTAATTTCTAATATAAACATAATCCTAATATATATCTGAATTAATATTATAGTTATATATATATATATATATATATATATATATACTAAATTATTAATTAACATGATATGATTATGATTTACTTAATACATCTTTGACAGTAAATACCCACTATATAATAATATATCCCTTAGATATGACTTAATATTATACACTATATTAAATATCAATAGCTATTATACACGGATATATAGTCACTAACAGTAATATATTCCCAACGATTGTAGATTTGCGCCCTATTTAGACGACCCCCTCCGCATCGAACAGTTCTCTTACCCGAAACAGAACTTCACTCCCATCATCGCCTACAACACGTCTAAATACCTGATGAACTGTTTGTAGCGAGTGTGTGTGTGTGTGTGTATGCGAGTGTGTGTGTGTGTGTGTGCGTGTGCGTGTGTGTGTGTGCGCGCGTGTGAGTGTGTGCGTGTGTGTGTGTGTGTGTGTGTGTGTGTGTGCGTGTGTGTGTGTGTGTGCGAGTGTGTGTGTGTGTATTACCGATACGTGACACAACTTGAGTACACGACTACGATAAGTGTAGCTGTATACGATCATTTCAAATACTAACCATAAGCGTTATTATAAATTATTAATATTTCATTATAATACAATATAATATAATCAATATATTTCGTAGAATGAATGTGATAATGTAATACGATGTTAATGTTTAAATGTAACATATTAGAGAATAGTATTCGTACAACTATATTATCACAGTAATACACTGTAGTATTAATATCAATAATAATGCATTGTTATTATTTATGTAGTATATAGCTATACGTAATATCATAGTATTATTTATGATAACTTTATCGTTGAGCTCTCCTTTTCAGTGTTGTGCTTCGCGATGAACGCTCGCCTACAAGGTCACGGGGTCACGGTGAACTGCGTACATCCCGGCAACATGGTGTCCTCGGGTCTCAGCAGGAACTGGTGGTTCTGGAGGGCGTTGTTCCTGCTAGCCAAACCGTTCGCTAAGACATTGGTAGGCGTTCCGTACTAGTGTAATAGCGATGTGTCTATTGTGATGTGATACGTACTAGTAAATGTGATAGTAGTTGAATACTTGTATTATAGGCGTAACTCGAGCAGCTTCAAACTAAGGTAGTCTATATATCTGTCTCGTTGTTGCTAGATTACCGTTAATTCTGCGTAGTTATAACACTAATGCCTGCGTGAGAGCATTATCTATAACGGTAATGATTTAATCTTGTACGTTACACACAATTCACGTTTTATTCGTAGTGAAAACTTATGTTCTACGTATATTGCGATGATTACTTAAGCATAAGCTGCCAGTATAGTACTATGTTCAGTTCATCTTCACTTCGTAGTGATCATTACATCCCCCCATCACTAATATCCGTGCCTAATATATCCATTATTGCCGCACGTAACAACAGTACCGTTGTTATGATATAATTATGATGAAGAACTAATTATTTATAATGAGGATTTTTTAATTATAGTTTTTAATTATGGATGACTAAATTATAAAATAAATATAAATATATATTTGAAATTAAAGTGATTTAACTAACGATATAGATTTATATGAGATACTATAGCTTTCGTAGTTTTATGTAAAATTACATTATTCACTAAATATCTAAATATTACATTTAGAAATATTCATAATATTTACTTCACAATAAATTACAGATATTTTACTAAATTCTATTCATCATAAATGCTATTCTTAATAAAAGATTACAATATATCCTATTCTCTCCTAGTGTTTTTAATTATATATAAATTATGTGTAAATATTGCTTAAAAGAGAGTGAGACTGCATCAATGTTTTAGATTTGAGCATCATTTACTACATCACTAGTATATACTACATCACTAGTCTGTATACTACTACAGTATCAATAACCTAACGCTAACATATATTATGTAACACATATATATATGCGCTCCTTTCATTTCAATCTTCCATAAAACACTGAATAAACATATTTTATTGTAACTATTTTTTTTACCATTATTACCTTTCATGAATTGTATCTACTATTATTCAAGTGTCTAACTAAACTATTAGTATGATTACCCACACCCACCCACACACACACACCCACACACCAGGACCAAGCTGCCGCTACCCAGCTGTACGTGGCTACGAACAGAGAACTACAGGGCATAGGAGGTCTGTACTTTGTGAACTGTTGGAGCACCTACCCTAGCAGGCACTCCCAAGTTATAGCCACTCAGGTTACTGCTGCTACTGATGAGGGCTATTAGTGATCGCGCGCGCGTGTGTGTGTGTTTGTGTGTGGGTGTGTGGGTGGGTGTGTGTGTAAGTATGTGTGTGTGTGTGTGTGGGTGTGTGTATTTGTTTGTGTGTACAAGATAGAAACGTGAATATACTTATAATATTACATTTGTTTATTTTTAGAAATTAATAAATAAAAATGTGATCTCATATATTTTTCAGCGATTTTTATGACTTTTTGTAAAAGTATATATAAATTTTATTTGTCAATTTTAATCCGTTATATAATGAATATATATAATTTACAATACTAATACTGAATGGAATTTTTCTCGATAAATTAACAACATGGTATCAGTGTTTTTAATTGGATATTAGTCATATTATATAAGTCAAATATTATAACACTAGGATTTTCGTCGAAGTGACCTATGGATTTAGATTATATATTTCAATAGAATAATATGTTATATTCAACTTAAATACATTTAAATACTAAAATAATGGTAATTATTGATATGTTGTATTTTATATATATATATATATATATATATATATATATATATATAAATATCATTTTTAGTTAAAATGGTACATTAAACTTGATCGTAATTATAAATATAAATATTGATAAATAATTTGATATTTAGTAGGTATTTAGTAATAGGTTTCGACTGCATGAATCTCTATCGCAAAGTGCTATACACTACATTCAATTGCTTGTCCACTTTCTTTATATTGTTGGATTGTGTATTTGTGTGTATGTATATATGTATTCGGGTGTGTGTGTGTTCTCATGTGAGGCAGCAATGTATACCTGTTTACATGAACATTCCAACGACACATATGTTGAATGAAAAATAGAAATCTTGACTCGAGTTTAGCATAGAAAATAAATATTTAATAAAATCAAGTTTAGTCCTAGGAAATAAATTCATTAATTTTGTTCAAGTATTATGATATAATATATACAATATAAAAATAGCAAGGCCACAAATATATATACAGTGTACCCTCAAATAACTGCACCTTTATTATAACTCAAACTCGACTAATAGAATACATTATTAAAGTACCAATTTTCAGCCTATCTTTTATATATTAATATATTTATATAACTATAAATATTCTATTTTTTCGATCAAGTACCAATTGGTACTTTTAAGTACCAATTAAGTACGATTTTATACAATTTATAAATGATAATGAAGTAATGAAATAATTTTCATACTTCTAATCTATTAAATGTCAATATTAATACAAAAACATATATATTACTTGTTACAAATGCAATATATTCCGAATACAGTAAAATACAGAAATACGTGTTGAATATTACTCCTTATACAGACCACATATTCTATATTACACTTCATTATACTTTTACCATTAGTAGTTATATATATAACTACTAATGTAGGTTATAGTCTCTGTCCATAGATGTAACTACTGTCCAATAAAATTATAGTAGTTCTATTGTAATAGGCTTGTTGTTTTCATCATGAATAATTAATGCTATCCATATAGAGTCTATACTATAGACTGACATCGTCCACTTATGTTGAATGCATATATGTACTCTTAGGCTATACACTAATATAATAGCATTAATGTATCTAGAATTTATTGGAACATCGTATTTATTATAAATTATACTATTTTTAAACTTATATTATATTTTATTTATTATAACTTATATCTAATAAAATATTATTAATATAGTTTGTGTTTTCCTTTATACTGATATTTATTTTATACTAGTTTTTTTATAAATTTTTTGTAATTTAATGTTTTTATTCTTCTCTTATTTTGATTAACCGCCATAATTTCCCCAAAAATATTGGTTAATTTAAGGTACACTGTATATATATATATATATATATATATATATATATATATATATATTACTATTAATAAATACAATAAGTTTGTGTAAATACAATAAGTGAATATATATATAACCAAGATTTTTCTAAGGAAAGATATAACACTCACACGAAATCGAGTATTTATATTTTGTATACAAAAATCAACAGTGCCACCTACACAGGGTCAATTTTCGGAACTATGTGGTGTTTATAAAGTAAATTTTAATTTTAAATCCTATAAATATCTATGTGGCGAGTAAAATCTAATTTATATTGCATGTAATGTAATAGAGCAATGAAAACATTGTAGTATGCAAATCGCGGTAAACCTAAATATATTCGATACTGCCCCTAGCAGCGGGATGTATGAATACTAATCACGTTGCGTAGATGGGGAGTGTTATATCTTTGCTTCCCAAAATCTTCGGAAATATACCAAAAGTGTTACCCATGCATATACATTGTACACGTATACACATATCCGGTTGTTTGTATACACACCTATATAAAGGGGTAATTGTCTCGATAAGCAACACTGCTTCTATAATTACCCTGGCATTGCCTAAATCTGATAATAATAAATAATAATAATAATAATTATTATTAAATACTTTCGATTATATTTTCGGCTATGTATTTGCTTAAATAAATTATCAATCAATCAATCAATCAATAAGAGATGCAGTACGCTCACTATTAACGCACGAATCACTCTCGCCCCACACACAGGATAAGGTCTACGACTTCACCGTACATCTACTGAACAAGTTCTTGAACCACTGCTCCGATGACCACAAGGAAATCCTACAGTAGCGCCCTCTCTCGTGTGGCGTACACCCCCGATCTAGTATTCACTTCCACCACATCCATTACATCAGAATGTATTATACACAGGAGTTACTGTGTATTACATCGCATGCTAATCAAATATATCTATATCAATAAACTACTATATTATATGTGATGTTCTTTTGTAAGCGGGCAATACATTGTATTATAAAAGTATATACATAATCATTTATCTATCGCGTTAGAAATATATCATACTATTTTATATACCTAGAATTCAAAATAAATAAAAAATATTATAAACAAATAAATTATATCTATATAACTCCATTACGTTTAACAATGTTATATGTATTTATATATCTTATTGTATAAAACTTCTTTTTTATAATAATTTATAGTTATATATTATTAGTTTTTATATCATAATTAATATCTATTGTAATATGTCTCCTATTTTTCTCAAATTTATTTAAAATGTTAATAATAAATACCTTATAAACTTTCGATTATGAGTATTAAGATACTAAATAAATAAAATTAAATGTTAATATAAGATGGCATGGTTCTATAAATATGTACTCTTACTCATCTTATACATGTACAGTAAACTAGTTCTGAGCTTATCATTTATGAACACTACATATATAAAATATATTTTCACCCAGGAGTAATATTAATAAATCTATATTAAAAGCTACAAAAAGTAAATTTAACATAGAATTCACAGCAATTTTATAATAATATAGACATAAAATAAATTACTTTTTATAATATGTATATGATAGTAACTATGCCTTATTGTATAGTGTTCCTATATGATTATTCTGTAAGAAACATATTTATTATGGTGGTATGATTATAAAATATTTATAATTTTAGGAATAATAAAAATATATTTTTTAAATTAGTTTTTTTTAGTATATATACAATTATTTTATAAAATGTAATATGTATTATATTATTATTTGAAGAAAAAAATGTATTTGTTTAATAACCAAAAAATAACCATTTATTTGGTGATAATATCGTACACAAAAAAATTGTAATAAATAATGATTTGTTGTTTTCATGTAAACTATATGGGAAATAAAGATAAATTTGATGTCAATCAAATAATTTGTTCATAAGTATAAATAATTTTATATTTTTTAAATTGTAAGTGTTAAATAAATAAATATATTTCATGTGATATTATTACTATCATATGTCACTTATTATTGATGTGCAATCAGTGTATTAACTTTTATTTAATATACGTATTTTGTTACCTTGTGCCGTCGAGTTGAAACCGACCCCTGGCCACATCCTTAGTAGCTATTCTTCATCTGCTCTGTCTCTAGTATCTAGTCGGAGATTCGTGATATCTTTAGAGAACTATTTTGTTATATTGTCGAGCCAAGTGCAATGTGGTCTGCCTCTTCCTCGCCGACCTTCCATTCTTCCCAGCATCATTTGCAATTCCATCATATCTGCTCTAACAAAGGGTTCGAAAAATAGTAGAGCAGACTTGAAAATTCTAGATTATAACGTAATTTTAGGTTTAATGATATCAATTATCTCAGTATTTCACTTCCTATCTAAGTAGATAACTCCGAGCAGTTTTCTCCAACACTGTTTTTGATAGTCCAGGTTTCTGCTCCATATAGGATAATTGGAAATACCCATGTTTAAATAATCATTATTGTGATCGATAGGCTGATGCCTCTGGTTTTGAATATATATAGGTATAATTATACCTTATACCCTTCATACTTCCCACGGCACATTTTCCTATTGCCAGCCTTCTTCATAGCTCCTTATCTGTAACTCTATCATTTGTAATTAGGACTCACATGAAGATAAATTTATCAACGATTTCGATATTATTATCATTTACTATTATATAGTCCAATTTACCTGTAGTCATCACCTTTGTTTTCTTGATGATTAAATATAATCCGGCTTCTTCACTTGCTCTTTTGACTTTTGTAATTAGCTCTGTGATATCATCTTTAGTTCCTGCTATCAATGTAGTTTCGTCAGCATATCTGAGGTTTATAACTTTCCTTCCACCTATACTAATGCCTTTATCCCACTTTTCCAGGACATCTCGCATTATTCTTTCAGCATAAATATTGAACAGCAACGGAGATAGAATGTATCATTGTCGTACTCCTTTACCAATCGGGATGGTGCTTGTCTCACCATACTCTGTCCTAACAGTCGATTCTTGATTTGTGTAGATTTCTCAGCACAACTATCAGATGCTCTGGTACTCCCATATCTTTGAGAGTGCACCATTGTCTTTGATGATCTATATATATATATACACAGTCGAATGCCTTTTTGTAGTCAATGAAGCACGTGAAGAGTTATCTTTGATGATCTCTAGCTTTTTCCATCATCCATCTCAAGATAGCAATATGATATCTGGTTTCTCTAGTAGAGGACCTCTACCTCTTCAAAGCCCGGTTTGTTCTATTGGTAGTTCATGGATGAGGAAGGCCTCAAGTATTCTCTTCAAGTACTTCTTTTCTGTTAGATATATGTCGGATTTCTTCTTGTACTTCTATTTCTAATATACCAAGTTCGTCTTATATAAATTCTCATTAAAAATGTCATTTATATCGGGATCTCTTTTGTATAGATTTTCTGTATAATGTTGCCATCTCTTTTTTATATCCTTTTCTTTTGATACTTAGTATCACAGCATCACATATTGAGCTGCGTTATACTGTCATCTCTTTTATTTTTTTAACAGGTCTCTTGTTTTACCCATTTATTATACTCTTGAATTTGTTTATATTTATCAATGATGCTTTACTCTTTATCCTGTCTTTCTTCTGCATTTGATATATCTTTCCCAACCTTAGCATTCCAGACTACTATATCCTAATATAAAGAATATCTCCACTAGATGACTGGTTTATTAAATATTGAACTGTCTCATAAAAATCGTCTATATCCTCTTCATCTACGCTGATGTCGTGGAATATACTTGTACAGTACAACTTGTACTATAGTTATGTTTATAGATTTACACACTACGAATTTTAGAAATTCTGTCATTTACTAGATTAAAAGTTTTAAAACCCATCGCATATCTTCGGAGTTCATTATTACATATAAATGCCACATTATTACGTTTTAAGGTCTCCTGTCAACAAAAATAGATGGCATGTTCATCTGACGTAAAGTGTCCCATTCTTCTCCATTTCATCTCACTAATTCCTAGAAGATCCATATCAGTCTTTTCCATTTATCTATTGACTACTTATAAATTACCATTATTTAATGTTTTTACGTTCCATGTACCGAGTTTCACTCTTTCTTTTGATATTCTATGGCTTTCCAATATACTTTTCAAAGCACCATATTCGATTGATACATCTTTCGACTTTAGATCATCAACATCATCCTTGTTGCACTTATTCGTGGCAGTGTAAACCCTTCAGTAGTAAGGTTAACGTCGTCAAACCTGGGGTCTCATTCTTCGACTTTAGTGTTTTGTGTGTATATAGCTGTCATGGTTGTTTTCTTGGGATGATACTAGAGTGGTTTCCGTTTTCCTACTCTAGCGCAGTATCCGTTCCCTGTATGTGTATCCACAATTCCTCTGAGTTTGGATGGATTTGTCGTAGACAATTTAATAAGTTCTTCCGCCTCTTCCACTAATTATCCTGATGCTGCTCAGGATAATCGACCGCTTATAACCGTCCAAGTTGTGTTTTTCTTTTTGGGTTTACTCCCATAGACTTGTGCTCTCAACTACAAGTCAGTAGCGGGGACTTAATGCCAGGTTTGACACGTTCGTCCTTATCTAGTAGTTTAAACAGGGTCTAACGAGTGAGGTAGGACTTAGAAGATGTGAATTTATCTTATAGCCATTTTACAGGTAGAAGAGGCCTCAACTCTTTGTATCTGACAGATGGTACCACATCACAAACGCAGTGTATTTACTAAACGTTAACAATTATTTACTTCTGATATACTATTATAATCATATAGTATCTACTAATGATGCTAACATCTAAAGCATGATGCAGTCTCAGTCTTAGTTACTTAAAATCTTAACTCGACTCGGGCTCGTTTTTTTCCGAAAATTAATGTCTCGACTCAGAATCATTACATCACTAGTATATACTAATATATATATGTATACATATAAGGCATACTGTATTACAATGTTTACGATCCAGCCTATCTATCGAGGATATTACATTACAGGTCATGTTCCTATATCACAATTATACTATAGAGTAATATCAAATATATTACTGCTACCACATTTATTTAGTTTTATACTAATTTATACTGATTACAAATATATACATAATACTGTTACATATAAGTTAACATATATCATTAATATAAGCATATAAGCTTCATACTGGGTATACCTAATATGAATCTATATCACTATATTAGTTGTAACTATGAAAATAAATTAACTCTACACTATATATTTGACATTACAATTAGTTTATATAGATTATCATATAAGTATTTATCAAATTTAATATTCTAGTCTCCTATTATTAGTTAACTAAATTTACATCACTATATTAATATTTATTTAATTCACATTCATATAATAAATATAAAAAGTATAAAACCACAATTAATTGTTAATAATACAAGATCAGATTATTCAGATTTAGTAGATATAGGTTATAGCATATATCCTACTATTTACTAAAGTGCATTAGTGTCATGCATAACTGCTAACATAATGTAAAGCAGTGATAACAGTGACCTTTAGTGCCTGTCTATCATACACGGGTATATGAGGTATCATACACACTAGTTGTAAGATTTGGGTCAACATCCTGTCTGCACCAATAAAATAAGTCTATTAGACAATAATATTAGAAGTTAACTTATATAAATGTGTATACAAAGATCAAATATCGTTAAACCCAAATATGCCTTAATATGAGAACGTTTTACAAGTGACATAAGATTAAAGATAAATACTGTATCCGAGTTACTGGATTGGATTAAATGACTCAAAATAAAAAAGTAGATTATAATCATGATATTCAGTGTTGGGCAGGATCGCGATCCGATCCGTATCGAGATCGTGAAAAGGATCGCATGAGAATAAATAGAGGATCGGGATCCAAGAAAAAAGTATCGGTGCCCATCACTGATGGTATTGTATTCGTCACTGATATCTACTAAATAAAAGGGTTACCTCTTATCACTCTTACTGATTGTCTAGTAATACATCAACACCTACACTACCGATACGTTGCTTTAACGTTATTGTTGTAATAACATAATATTAATACATATTCTATTTGAGAAATCAAATAATGTCATTTTACTAATGCAAATAATAAACTTTACATGGGGTTAAAATTATATAATTATGATTTGATCAAATATAATATTGAGAATTATTAAATATAAGTATACAAATTTATGAAATTTTTTTGATATTTGTTACTATTTTATATATTGATATATATATAGTACTGATATTGATACTACTACTATACCTCCTACTACTATAGACACTGTTACATTGAGTTATAAAGTAGGCAAGTTTAGAAGTTTATTAATAAATTAAAAAAAAATAAATGTCACGTATATAAATATGCTCATACGAAGGACGTACACTACTATGTCCTTATAATAATATCGTTAATGCTATCTAAATAATTAAAATGATGGTTTAATGGAAATAGACATACTACATGTAGGAGACAATAATAGCTGATGAAATGAAGGTCAATAATCGGTAATCTAACGCTACTTTTAATAAGGAGGAATATTTTCTACGGATTTCTAAAAATACATAACCTTTCTCTCTGGAGTATAAAAATATAAAATATTATGAATGAGTGAACTGAACAATAGAGGAAGAGGATGAGAATGATGAGGAGGAGGAAGAGATAGAGGATCATAATACATTAATCATTAATGTAGAGAGATCAATAGTAACAATTAACTAAAATCTAGGCTTAAAATCGGATAAAATCGTTAACAGTGGTTTAAAATCAAATCATTGTGGGATTCTCTTTACAGGATTCTCTGTATCGTTGCATAATAGGACGGATTGGAGTTTTCTTCGGCATCTTGTAACTGTTCGGCAAACTATTAATAGAGGTAAGTAATATTAAATATATTAATATTACTTTAATATATTTAAAGCATAATAATAAATTATTAGATATAATTAAAAATGTAACATCTATAATCTTTATTGTTATCATCTCTGAATGTATTCATATATATCAAATAACTTCACATTCAATTATATAATAAATAATTACAAATAATATGCATTGAATAATATTAAAATTACATCATTTTAGTTAATATAACTATTAGAATTAAATATAATATATATTACTATAATAATATGACTAACTTTTGAAGTTCATACGCTCTATTGTAGAATCTTTTGCTTAATTCGTTAATTTCATCAGATCTTTTATATAGAAGTTCTGTTATATTGATATACATTATGATGTGCTATATGCAAAATATGTTATATTTTCAAAATAAATGAGATATTCACTGGAAGTAATCGTTACTATAAATAGATTCATTGAGGTAATTCATTAGAAAGGTCATTGAATAGATTAATTATACTATTACCTTTACTGATGAATGTATACACATATTAGAATACCTCTATAATTATTCTTCTATTATAAAAGAAATATTTACAAATATGTGATTATTAGCATTATATATAGCTTTATTTATAAGTTAGATTATTAAGTGCATCTGAATGATGATAAACTATTCATTAAACACGTTTCTCTTCTAAACACTGCTTACTACATAGGAACACTGTACGGTATATCATTAGCAGAGACTAGTACATATGGATGAGTGGTTAAGTAACCAGATGTAAACAGAGCAGTGGTAGTACCGCTTGCCTAATTAACAAACAATATTGTATATTATTTTAGATTATACATCCGTAAATGATATCACTTAAAATATATAATTTATATCCGTAATAATATTTAGAAAAAAATTAATAATGTGATAGTTAATGTCATAAATATAATCACTATTTAAAAACTATAAAGAAGAATACTCTTATTTGGATAAGAACTCTTCATATATATATATATATATATATATATATATATATATTTATTCTATATACACTAGAAAAATAAGAATAAAATATACACTATGAAAATCAAAAATTTTATTTAATAAATATTCAAAATAAATATTCTGATAAAATGAAATTGAATATTACTAATTATTCGTAATTACTATTACGGAAAAAATATTGTTTAGATAATTTTTGATGAATATATTATTTGAAAATTTCAGAAATGATAGATAACATATATATGTATGATATATGTAATGGTTAGGTTCCACTTAAGAATGAGGAGGAACATTACACATGCACTAAGAGAGCATGACATCGCGGCGATATATATAGATACGCAAGGACACGCGCAAAGGATGTGACCTTCAGTGTCGATACTGGAGAACGGGGCTCGGGGTGTGTTGAGCATGTAGCGCGTGATTCTCGGCGAAGAGGGCGATAGTTCGTAGTTCTTGTGGAATTCAGCCTGTCAATCAACGTAAGTGGGGGGCGGGGCATTAGTGGCAATCAACACACGCCGAAGTATTCGTATTAACGTCATCTACTTTATTTTAGAACCGTTGCTTATTCACATTAAAAACTAATTTTAGAGTATTTTAATATTATCACTGCGAACTCAGGTATCAAAATATTGGTTTTTATTGATATTTAATTTTATAAATTAGAAATATATCACGTCTTCAAATTAACGGTTTTTAACATGAAATATAATAAATGAATTCTATATGTTTACGAATTTATAATTAAGAACACGCTTAATAGATAAATAGATGATTTACTAATAAAACGTATAGTTTTGTCATCTTTAACCTTAATTCTATTGCTTAGGTATAGAGTGTTGCAGGACAGAAGTACAGATACATGTAGGTTACACAGAGGACATGTATAAAGGACACGTACAAATGGATTATAATCATCAATATAGACTAGTATAAATATTATACTATGAACATATAAAGTAGTAACCTGGGCCTGTAGTAGATCTTGTTCGCTTTTGGACAGACTCGACCTCGAGAACGAGTGACCTTCGTCGAGGTCGGATGTCAAGGTTACCGGAACGGGAGCGCGGTGTACTTCAGCTTTAGTGAAGGTCCCCCTGCGGTCGGCATGGGTAGCGGGGGGAGGAGGAGGGGGTGGTGGAGAGAGGGGGGTTACGTCCATGTCGGTACTGCTTACGTAGCGCTCCTTCCTAACGTAACCGGCACGCTGCTGTTGTTGTTGTTGACCTTGACGACCTCCGCCTCGGTTGTAGTAGTAGCTATCCTCGATGACCTCGTAGTGCGGTTCTTCTGCTGATTGGTACGAGGACGGACGAGAGGACATACTAGCCACGTGCTGCGAGTGGTGGTGGTGCTGGTGGTAGGTTAAGGGTACTTGTTCAGCTGACCGCTGTGGTTTAAGAGCTTGACCGCCGTGGTTACGAGGGAGGGTAGCGGAGGCCCCCGTACGCTGGACGTAGCCGTCCGAGTCCACCCAGCCGTAGTCGACGCAGCCGTCGAACATAGTGGATAGGGGGCGCTGCGGCTTGTGTTGTTGCTGTAGCAGCTGTTGTTGTTGTTGCTTGACCCCGATTACGCTGGATAGGGGGCGTTGCTGTAGCAGCTGTTGTTGTTGTTTAACGCCGATAACACTGGATAGGGGGCGTTGCCGATGTGCCTGGTGATATTGTGAAGCCCCGCCCCCGGCGACGGATAGGGGGCGTGGCTGTGGCTGCTGATAGGCGTGGCACGGAAGAGGCTGAGGAGCTCTGTTCATCATCTTGCTAGAGGTCATAGGCATGTACAGCGATTGACGGGGGTCGGAGGGTATGATCTGTAGGTTCTCGTGCGATGAGGAGGATACCTGTAGCGGTGATGGGAGAGCGGGGTTGTCAGTGATGAGAGAGCGGGGTTGATAGTGCTGTTATCACCATATAGAACTTATCATGTGAATGATATCACTAATGTCGATGTAGAATTTACATAATATATAATATAATATAATTTATATATATATATATAGCATTATGATAAGATGAAACAATGGATGATGTATTCACAGCTATTGTATACATGTTATTATTGTGATGTAGAATAATGGTTTTCAGTTTATAGTGATAATAATATTATTTATGTAAAGTTTTGCTTCTTTATAATAAAATAATTAAACATGAATACACTATTGTGATTTAATTTCTCATAAAGGGTTTGATCTTATCAATTGTTGTCGGTCAGATGATGTAATTACAATACAACAATACAGTGCATAATGAAGTCATACTATAACGATAGCTACAACGAGTGACCAGTAACCATCTGAGAGATGTAGGAGGTGGGTCTAGAGTTTCCGTCAGCGTTACGTCTCGACGGTTTCCACGGCGACACCGACAGTTTCTCTATTCGTTGATGGGGTGAGAGGTCGCGGTCCGAGGTTCTCACAGCGGCGGGTCTATTGGAGCCCTGTTCTCGGGGTCGCTGCACCTCCAGTTTAACGGAGGCACCGCATTGTCTGTAGTCGGTGTAGCGCCAAGTGTTATACGAAAGTTACGTTTATTACATATTAATATTTATTTAATTATAAACTTCATCGAGAATTATAATAAAGTTCATTATAAATTTACCTTAATTTGATAACAATTATTAATAAATATTATTTATATATATATATTCAATAATATAAATTATACATTTTATTTGTATACTCAATATGAAAGTAGCATTCTTACTCTACCCGTATACGAGTGAACTGGTATACTATTAGATATAAAGATTTACTAAAAGTATGCACTAATGGTAGGGGCGCCGAAACGATGGTGTGTATTAGTGTTGTACAATTTCGAGTCCTAGTAAAAAATGTCGAGTCGAGTCTGTAATTTTCGAGTCCATTTGAATATTTATCGAGTCGAGTCTCAACAGTTGATTTTCGAGTCGAGTCGAGTATTTATAATAGGACTCGATATTTTTTTTTAAATAATTAATAATTAATATGATAATTAATATAATAAATAAATAAAATTATTTAATTATATGGAACTATTTCATATTGGAAGTAAACTTTATTTAAATAAATGATATTTCATATATATATTTATTTGTTATTAATTTAGCCTCAGTCACGTCACCTCCTGGTGATTAATTTTATATGCTGCAGAGTTCATGAACTTTTGAATATTTTTATTTATATTTAAATTCTATTCTATAAATCTATAAAATGAGTGACTTAAATACAACACATGTTAGTATTACAGAATAATATATTATGATATAATTAATTATTATTATAATAATTATTGTATTATAATTTATCGAGCCATATCAGACTATATACATATATTTATTAATTTGAAAAAAATAGCGCATGTTTAACTAAATTTAAATTTTGTTAATATCTCAACATTAATATACAGAAGCTCGCAATACTAAAAAATCTCTTTACCAGGGTTTTGGTATTAATTATTCAGTACTAGTCAGTAGTCATTTAGAAGAAATTATTTAAATAATATATGATATTTTATATTTATAATATATATGGTTAGTAACCATTGTAAACATTGGTTACTGAACGAATTGGGAACGGTATTAATTGAATAGTATTCAACATTTGAAGCGGGTGTCGAGCGCGCGATGAGTGCAGATATGTATAAATAGAATTTATGTTTAAATGCATACATCAGTGCATAATATGCACTGCATACAGCTAATAACTGAACTATATAAAGAATAAAGCATATACTTATAAAGTATACAGTATTATACTGAATTATACTAAGTATAACTCATCCGTTATGTTTAATCACAAAAACACACGTACACATATAATATATGATAAATATGGTTACAATGGACTAATGAACATTTTATTTAAAAATATATATATATTATCTTACTATTATTTCGATATTAACTAATACTGATCGTATATATTATGTATATATTTCATTATTTTATACTATTATATTGTTATCTATATTTTATACAATATGATATTATTATTATAATCATATAATTTAAATATTCATCCATATTTATATTTATTTCAACAGTTACCAATTTAATATTATAGATATGTTAAGATATATATTTTAATACATATATACAATAATATAATCTACTCTTGATTATTAATAAGTTAAGTTAATTTATACTATCATAATAGTACTACTAGTATGATACATTTTCAGAATTACAATTAATTTGTTTCTAGAATAAAATTACCTTTAGACCGTATACAGCATATATATAGGGGCGTCGGAAGGGGTGGGGGGGTGGCGGTGGGTATCGGACCCCCCCCCCCCATTCAAAAATATGGGGGGGGCTAAGTATGTTTTGCCCCCCCAATATGTTATCATAAATTTTATATAGATATATTAAATCTAGTATATTTTCTTTGTCAATACAAATTGTTATCATATATATTATAAACAATATATATTATATAAACATATATATTATATTATTTATATATATTATTTAATCTATTCTTTATATTTTATTTTTATGACCTTAATATTATAAACTTTGAAGTTTCAATTTGGATTTGAAGGCTTCGAAGCCGAAGATTTTAGGATTTGAATATTTGTATTGGCTTCGAAGCCTTGATTTTTAGGATTTTATGGCTTCGAAGCCATGCAAGTATTTGAAATTTTACAACCCTAGTGTGTATGTAGGGTGGACCAATCAATCAAAATAAATGTTGTGGTAAAATGTGGGGTGGGGGACCAATACATAGGAGTTCCCCCTAGATTTTAAAGCGGGGGAGGGGGACACATCCCCAACGCCCCCCCTTGTTACAGCGCCCCTAACTAATGCACACATTACCTTAGTATCCTGGCAACGCTGTCAGCAGATGAACGAGACACATTCATGCCTCCTATCCTGACGAAACAGTCGCCCTTCTTGAGACCGCATTCCTCCGCGGCTGATCCTGTAGTAATGTTGTCAGCGTGTTGTATTCAAGTGTAGAGGTCAGACATCGTACAACACGATGTGAGACTTGTGTGAGATAGACTTGTGTGAGATAGACTTATGTGAGATAGACTTATGTGAGATAGACTTGTGTGAGATAGACTTGTGTGAGATAGACTTGTGTGAGATAGACTTGTGTGAGATAGACTTGTGTGAGATAGACTTGTGTGAGATAGACTTGTGTGAGATAGACTTATGTGAGATAAACTTATGTGAGATAGACTTATGTGAGATAGACTTGTGTCAGATAGACTTGTGTGAGATAGACTTGTGTGAGATAGACTTGTGTGAGATAGACTTGTGTGAGATAGACTTGTGTGAGATAGACTTGTGTGAGATAGACTTATGTGAGATAAACTTATGTGAGATAGACTTATGTGAGATAGACTTGTGTGAGATAGACTTATGTGAGATAGACTTGTGTGAGAGAGACATGAAGTTTGTGGTTTATAATATTTATAGCACAAAAGATTATACAATTAAGCACACTGGTAACCTTCATGGTGTTTACATGTAAAAGTTAGGAACAATGGATATACAAAATGCCAACTTTTTATATCGATAAAATATACAATTTCAATCAACTCACACAATCGAAAGAAGAGTAAAACACAATGACAAGTAAACTTGGATTTTGTATTTCTTTATATTTATAATATTGATTTGTTTCTAGATTGATCTATAAAGTTGATTCGTACTTTTTAATATAATTATAATATAATTAGTAATATATTAGGTATGTACTCTGTATTATAGTGATTCATCAATGGGTTCATCATATTTTCTTCTACAAAATAAAAATTATAATAAAATGGAAACTGAGCTTCTACAGTTGTACTTTATAGGTAGTAATTTGTATTTTCACTATTTACTATATATATATGAAATGTAAAATATAAAACATAATTAAATAACAATAAAATCTCTACCAATAACGAAATATCTACATTGTAATATACATGATTATATAATACAATGTAATTGATAAATCAAATAGATAAGAATATTAGCATACTAATATTACTTTTTATAACAATATTTACATAATATTTTATTATATAGGATTATGATTTAAATGCTATTTTATGTACTAACAGTTACTTTCATGTGACTTATTGTACATCATTTTAAAGATAATCTATTACATTTTATATTTAAATCACATTATTTTTGTTAAAAAACATAATCGAAGGTACCTCTGCCCTTGAGGACATGAGTAAATGACACACAAATATTGACCACTATTCACTAAGGACATAAGTAGAGGAAATACTGACCACTATTAACTAAGGACATACTGACCACTATTCAGTAAGGACATATTGACCACTATTAACTCTGGACATACTGACCACTATTAACTAAGGACATACTGACCACTATTAACTAAGGACATACTGACCACTATTAACTAAGGACATACTGACCACTATTAACTCTGGACATACTGACCACTATTAACTCTGGACACATACACCGGAGAGTTTCCGTTCAAAGAGAAACCGAAGCCGCGATTCTTCTTCAGTATCATAGAGTAGGAGTCCATCCACTTCACGTCCGCGTTTATAGAACTTATGTGAATACCTGCAGTGGACAGGGGTGGTTATGTTAAGTACGTGTGTACACGTTTAGTTATTATGCAATATTACAATGTATTATATTGTTTATAATAAAAATAGTAGAAAAATATTTAGAAATTACGATATTCATACCTATATATATATATATAATATACTTATATTAAAGTATATGTTATAAAATATACATGAAATTAATCTAAAATTACTAATTATAATTATATACTACTACTAATATTCATTCCCTTAAGATTCCCTTAAGGATTCATTCCATAAGAATATTCCATTATTTAATAATGAAGCAATTGATCAATGGTTTAAATTAAAATATAATACTCAAATTTTATTTTTAGTACATATTATACATGTTACTTATTCTATAAATACACATTAAATACACATTTACTAATTCCTGTACTATAATATTAATATTATTACCTAGGTGTTCTCGTATCTCCTAAATATATAACACCTATTTAATTATTATATCAATCATAAAAACATTAATATTTAATTAGCCCAATTACCTAATTACATAATGTATTTTTATAAAGGAGATTTTATTATATAAATCTACTAACAATTAGTTTTTATTGCAGGTGGGTTTTATTTATACTTTTTATGTAATTTATTTAATTATATATAGAATTTTTTTTAATATCGTATATATAATATTATATATAGACTGTCTTTTTACACGATTTAGATAGGATTATAGCTTTTAATGACCCTAGAATGAAAGCACTATAATTGTTATAATAGAATATATGATGCAAGATAATTGAATAGTGGTTAGTGAAACTTGTTAATAGACCATAGTACAATACTGAAAATATCGTAAATAGTAATAAATAACTAAATAAACAATTTAATTATTTTTCTAATGTAATATTTATTAAAAAGGCGTTTAGTTGAAATAATTAGCAAAAATGTTTATACATTAAGTTTATATGAAAACTTCATATCGATAAACTTTGAATATATGACTACTTTTTTAAAATAAAATAAATATTATATATTGTGGTATTGAAAATAGATGTAGATATAATTAACAATAACAATCTAATTAAAAGATAATAGTAGGAAACACCAATGATGATTAGCATAATACGCTTGTGTAAACTGTGTGATTGATGGGTACCTAGTAGTAAACAAGCACACAGGTTACAATGGTTCTAATCCAGATCATAAAACTATTTTAACTTTATACTTTCGATTGTATATTTGATGATGTAATCAATCAATGAACTATTTGAATATATTTCTAACACCAATATATATATATATATATATATATATACACATAAACTGCCTGTGTGGCTCAGTGGTTAAGGCGTCAGACACACAATCAGTAGGACACGAGTTCGAGCCTCGTCCGGACCATTAATTAATTTTATAAAATGGGTCTTAAAATATTATTTAGAAGTGATCTTATATAATTGTGTATAAATAAATGATCGGCTCTCGTTAAAACCATAGATGCCTTAACATGAGAGCGGCTTCGAAGGGACATTAGAGCCATATATGGTTATAAGTGAAAACTTCATCTAAGTTCCTGGATGGGATGAAAGGACTCCACCAAATAAAAATAACAATAACAATAACAATATATATAGTTTTATAGCGAACCTGGATTCTTTTTACCAGTGTATCTTAGGTGTTTTGAAGTACCCAATTCTCCCATTAACAAGTAAAACCATCCTTTAATCTAGAAATAGTTGACATACATTATATTAGATAAATAATTATATATATTAATAATATTATAATATAATATTATATAATATTATATATATATTATATGTAATGAGAACTATTAAGTATAGAAGTAATATTAAGCATACTAATATATGTAGACTTAAAATGTAGAATTGAAATGTACACAATAATAGATGGATACAATAATATTTGCACAAATCCTTTGAATTTATAAATAAATATTATATAATTTTAAATAATTGCAGTATGTGATACTATTCGCCGATCGAGCAATAGCGTGGATTAACAACGCATGCACAACACACACACACTATCACATGACATGACGTCAAACCTCTGACACGATGTTATGCAATAGTGTAGATTAATAACGTCTATGTAATACACTGTCACATGACACCGAACCTCTGAGACGATGTTATGCAATCCGAAAGACATGGCACCGAGGAATTCATCTTCTCGTTTGTGAGCGACACGGTTGAAGATGGAGATGTACAGCCTCTTGTCGACGTCATCTTCCAATAGCTCGCTGGTGATGGGGGTGGGGGTGATAGGGGCGGGGCGGGGGGTTGTAACGAAAGAACGAGTACAGTTTACATAGGCGATACATGAGACGATATCGAATAGAGAATCGTAGTCGTAGCTTAGTTCATGTAGAATTTTGTATATTTTGTAGTGTATTTAATTTAAATGGTAAATTGTAGATAATTATCATATTAATTCTAATTAATGATATATGTAATGTAATATATTAAATGAGGAAATAAAAGAATTTAACAAAATTTAAAATCAAGAAATTTAAGACAACATATATTTAACGAAGAAAACATATGAGGATGGTCAACGCATACATTTAAGGAACTCGCGTGAGTACGCTAGTATAACTATTATTACTACAATGTAGCTATGTTCATTAATTATATACATTTCAATAAACATATATTCTATGCTGTTCTATGAAAAATAGTGAAGATATTCGTAATTCGTTAATGCTTATTTATTTTATATGAGATACTGAATAATACTGAATTACATAAATACTATTTAAAACATAGAACGATACATAAATTCACAAATTATTATATATTTTTATTAGAATGTATGATATTCTAATAGAAATGATTTCTCTAATTAAAGAGTTTTTCGAATTACTATATCGATAAATTTAGTTGAATATCACTCTATAAATTACTATAAATAATACTAATATTAATAGAAATGATTTATATATATAATTATACTGTGCACTCTCGAGATATATCAGCCACTTTCAGCCGGTACGTAGTGTTACGAAATAGAAGAATATATTGTTATTGTTATTGTTATTTGGTGGAGTCCTTTCATCCCATCCAGGAACTTAGATGAAGTTTTCACTTATAACCATATATGGCTCTAATGTCCCTTCGAAACCGCTCTCATGTTAAGGCATCCATGGTTTTAACGAGAGCCGATCATTTATTTATACACAATTATATAAGATCACTTCTAAATAATATTTTAAGACCCATTTTATCAAATTAATTAATGGTCCGGACGAGGCTCGAACCTGTGTCCTACTGCTTGTGTGTCTGACGCTTAGCCACTGAGCTACACAGGCAGTTTTATACATCACAATAATAATACAATAGGTGGTTATAAAATAATATGAAATATATACAATTGAAATAATGTTAACATATCTGTTTAAAAGTTTTTTTAAATTATAAATATTATACAGATTATAATAACGAGATATTATGATAGGGATCTAGATCTGAAATGTTCAATTATAATTCTAAACATATATATATATAAACAGTTTAAAATCAGACATTGTGCTATTTTATGATATTTTTATAATATTTTAATGTTCGCATTTTCGAATAAATTATTTATACCATTATAGTTATACAATTAGTTTAATAAATATTAAATCATGAGAATTATTATAATAAAATAAACATGAGTACAAAAAATGTAGTTATAATATTATATTAAATATTATTAATATTAATATTAATTTATATATATATATATATATATATATATGTTTAAATTCATATAAATATATTATATGATATTTAACATAATAATTAAATTTGTATATCAAATATGCATATTTTATATTGATAAGTATACATAATTATTGCATCTGAAAGTAAATATTAAAAATGCATTGAATTTTTAAATTTAAAAAGAAATACTAATTTTTGATAATTTTTGATAATTTCTAATACATTTGAATATACGTGTTATACTTAATGTGTATAAGTTACTATCGATGTCAACTATTCATTATATACATTATTTTAGACAAGACTCGACAAGAATTGTTATGATTAATAATAACTTTCTTATCGGATTGTAAAAAGGAATAGATTACATAATTATAGGTATACTAACAAAGAGAATTTCTCGTCAAACAAAGGATTATTATCTTGAACAATGGGATCGGTATGACAAAGGGTTCTTTCACTGGGATCAGGGTTCAATGAAATCTACAGAGTAGAGTGTTTTTAAGAATACCAATACACACATAAGTAACTAATACTTTATGTATACAGTCAACTACTGCTTATTCAGACTAGAAGACTCCAACAAAATGTGTTATTGAATTATTATTGCAAATATTTACATAGGTACAAAAAAAACTAGCATTTATAAAAAGACTGAGTTAGCGGGAATTACCAATAAACTGGTATACAATTATATATATATATAAAAAAATAATGATTTTTAATTAACTATTTAATTTTCGAATTAATATGTCTATTAATTAAATTAATAAATAAATAATAAAAAAATATAATTAACTGATATATTATATAACATGATTAAATCCTATTCAAATTATTTTAATATAATAAATTGATATGTAAATGATTACTACTAAATAATTTAAATATTAATTAAATATAATAAAAAAAAAATATGCACAAAACTAATATAACAAATATGATACAAATAAATACACATTATATTATTCTGATATTAAGCTCTACTAACATTTATATAGGAATCGCAGGTAATATATTCTTCAGAATGCAAATTTCTACCTCTAACAACTAAATAATGAATGTGTATTATAGGGTATTAATAGTAGTATAGGCTAGTAATAGTAGTATAGGGTATTAATGATTAATGATTACTTAGTTACATATCAATCATAACATAATCTATTATATAATTGTGAATATGTGTAATGATTTTCAAATAAGAACTAGAAAAATATATTTTTATGCAAAATAAATATGCAAATTTTTCTATAAATAGATATGTCAACATTATCATGATATTGAATAATTTAATTCACCATTTATTCATAAATATATATATTACCCTAAGTGAATTTAATAAATCACATTCACACATAAACATACATATATTATATATATATATATATATATATATATATATATACACACACATACACATAAAATACTCACACAGAAACACACACAAATAAACACACACACACATACACACACACAGTGTTGTATAAGCTAAAGTGATGTGACAATTAGCAGTGTAAAGGGAGATAAGAGATAATTACTTTCTATTGGAACACACTGCACATTAATAAGTTCACTTGAAAACAGATGTTCACCAAAACACAGGCAACCACTTCATAAAGAATATATGTAATCTATATATAGATTAATCACAACACATAAATAATATATATATATATACTACTATACAAGTATGTGCCATTGATATAAAGAAAGTGGATTATCAATGAATGTAATGTATGGAACTTTGTGATAAAGTCACTGCAGTCGAAACCTATTACTAAATACTACTCAATTTTAAATTAATATTATTTATTTATACATATATATATTGATAATTACTACCAATTGTAATGTACTATCTATGCTAAAAATAAAATTATATATATCATATCAACATTGCTCGTAATTGTGTGTATTTAAATTGAAGATATCATATTATTTTATTGATATTTATAATATAAATCCATTGATATAGAGAGTAGTCATTTTACTTCGACGAAATACCTACTGTTTTAATATTTGACATATATAATATGACTAATATCTAATCAAAATCACTGATGCCATTTTTTTTAAATTTATCGATAAAAGTGCCATTCGCGTATCTATCTTTTACATGCGTTGCGTGCGTCAATTGCTAATCCACTTTCTTTACATCGATGGTATGTGCATGTGTGTATAATTTTTGTTTTTGTTTTTTATTATCTAACAACGCCTATAACCACGCAGTGTTTTTATAGTCAATAAACTATATACAAATAAATAATCAGGGCTGGTACTTACTATGAACTGTAAGCACTCCGTAGTTTATCTTAATAGTAATCTCGAGTTGACCTGTAGTAATAGAAGTGTGTGTGCAAGCTGTAGATTATACTCTCTGCTGTATTACATTACATGCGTTAGCAATGTTTATCATGCTAGATAATCAGCTACGTTCTATGTACAAAATACAATGAAAATTAAATTATTATAAGAATTAACAATAATATAGAAATAATCTTACATATATATATATATATATAGTAAAAACTTGATTAGTATTTTGTATACACATTAAGAATGTTCTTAATATATATATATTGAATATGTAAATATTTTAATTGTAATTGTTAATTAGGGAGGTATAAAAGGGGTTTCACACCAACTCGAACGTAATTATTAACTTTAATAATTAGAGGTTAAAAAAGTTAATCTCCGTAAAAAAGGGTTTTATACCTAATTATTAGAGTTAATAATTGCGTTAGAGTTGGTGTAAAACCAATTTAATACATATTAATAATAACTATAATTTTAATTTTAATATATTACTATTCTGCATTCTAGAATATATAAATAAATGATAACAATAACAATAACAATTAATAAACAATTTAATTAGGAAAAGTAAATAAATAAAAAAATATGATTTTAAAAACAATAAACAACAAACTATGCTCATAGTCAAATTATATTAATGTTGTTAATTAACTGTATCATAAATGCAGTGATTGTATTACATATAATATAATTACATATACATAATTATTATATTTGTATTAATATTTAAATATTCTTAAATAATGATATAAATAATTAGAGTTAATTTAAATAGTTAGCATAATACTGTAATCTAATAACCTCTATAGGCTTGGTATACGGTCTTGGAATCCATTATCTTGCAGTCGATGGGAAGTGCAAAGAATCCAGGTAGGTAAATATCACTGTCAGATGATGAACTAGACTCAGATAGCATATCTGGTAGGGGGGTGACAGTGGGGGGGGGGGGGGGGGCGAGTGTTATGTGGGGTGTTAATGAAGGTATAATGGATGGGGTGTTAATATAATGAATATACTGTGAATATAATTAATGCAGTTTTAAATAACACTGTTTATATAACCTATATAATTCTAATACCTGATACACTATCAATATATCAGATATATTATTAATATAATACATACACTATCTAAATATATGATATAA